>BSBN01001261.1:10642500-11183991 GCA_027924645.1 Cunninghamia lanceolata | reverse complement strand
CTAACCCCTAAACTTGAGCAACCCTAAACCCCTAACCCCTAAACCTGAGCAATCCTAAACCCTAAACTCAAGCATCCCTAAACCCCCAAAGCCTAAATAATCCCCCTAAACCCTAAACCATAAACTTGAACAACTTTAAACTCATAAACCTCAAATAATGCCCCTGACCCTTAAACCCTGAACTTGAGCAACCAGGCTAAACCCCTAAACATATAGTTTGATAGGGGATGATGGAGGATCAATGGGAAATGGATGTAGAATTATTGGATCTTGATTATCATTATCCTCATTAGGATGTGATTTGATAGGATCCAAGTTATTTGTTTGATTATCTATGTTTTCTTGGGGACCAAGTGTCTCATCATGGGATATTGATGGATAATGAATATGATTAGTGGGATGATGGATAGGGCTAATGGGATGATGGATAGGAGTGATGTGGGCTACTTTCTCATGGATAAGATCTTGATTATAGGGAGGATAAGCATGGATAGCACGATATTAGATATGGATAGGGTAAGTGGGGATGCATTGATATTCATTGGATTGGGCAGTAAGAGGTGGTGATGGGGGTTCTCTAGGGGAGGATGTTTGGAAGATCAATGATGGGATCGATGTAGATGGGTTGACCATGAGATGGTAAGGGATCTAGGATGGGATTAGATGGGATGTTTGGATTTTGATTAGGATGGGTGGTTGGTGTTTCCACATGCTTTGGACTGGGCTCTTAACATAGCTATTGGGTTTCTTAGATGGATGTGATGGGTTCTTAGATGGGATCAATAATCTTTGGATGTTGATAACATGGCTACATGATGGGGTTTCACTTGGAATTATGGTAGGAGACTCTTCAATGTAATGGATAGACATAGGAGTGGATGATGGTGTTGGAGTGGTAGACATGTTATTAGGAGTTTCTTTGTTAGGCTCAAGGATAGGAATTAGAGTACATGATGTTTTTAGATTCCTTGCTAATAGTCCTTGGGTCACATCCTTCATGGCTTCATGGGTTGATGGACTAGGATATGCATATAGTTGATGGACAATGATGGAAGATGTTATGGGGTTAGAATTAGGATCGAGTGAATGGATATAGGAGGGGATGGGTTAGGATTGGGCATGTTAGAGGGGAATGAAATTGGATCAGTGGATTTGGATGGCTCCATATCTACTTTTATTTTTGGATTTTGTAAAGTGTCTTTGGAGAAATTTTTCAAGGGTTCATGGGTTGATGGATTAGAGCTTAGAATGTTTGATGGTGGATTAGATGGTGAGTTATATGGTGGATGGATGATATGGATTGATGGATCAAGAGATGGGTGGACTAATGTGTTAGGATTAGGAGGATTGGAGGGAAATTATAAAATAATTCCCCTTTAACCTCCTTAACCCCTAAACCCTAAACTTGAGTAACCCTAGAAACTCATAAACCCTAAATAATGCCCCTAAAGGTCTGAGCAACCCTAAACTCATAAACCCTAAACCTCTCTCTCTCTCTCTCTCTCTCTCTCTCTCCCAAAACCCTAAAACCCTAAATAATTCCCCTAAAACCTAACCCCTAAACCATAAGCCCAAGAAACCCTAAACCACTAAACCTAAATAATTCCCCTAAACCCTAAACATAAGCAACCCTAAACTCATAAACTTGACCAACCCTATCTCTCTCTCTCTCCAAAACAAGAAAACTAGGACTCTCTCTCTCTCTCTCTCCTCATCACCCAATCTCTCCCCTCTCTCTCCCTTCCATCTCCATCCTCTCTCCCTCTTCCTCCCTCTCCTCTCCCTTGTCGAGAAAGAACATGGAAATAAGAAAACTAGGACATGCAAAGAGGGATGAGGATATAAATTGGGATGATGAAATGGAAAAAAGATAGTTTATGAAATTTCATTGGATGGGAAGAATGATGAGGAGAGGTGGAGAGGGGAGGGAAGTAGAGAGTGAGAGAGAGAGAAGGTAGGAGGTAGAGACAAGAGGGAAGTAGAGAGTGAGAGAGGATGGAGGTAGACAAGGGAAGGAAGAAGAGAGAGGGTAGGACATTGACAGGGGAGGGAAGCAGAGACCGAGAGAGAGGGTAGGAGGTAGAGAGGGGAGGGAAGTAGAGAGTGAGAGAGAGGGTAGGAGGTAGAGAGGGGGGGAGAAGAGAGTGAGAGAGAAGGTAGAAGGTAGAGAGGCGAGGGAAGCAGAAACTCAGAAAGAGGGTAGGAGGTAGACAGGGGAGGGAAGTAGAGAGTGAGAGAGAGGGTAGAAGGTAGAGAGGGGAGGGAAGAAGAGAGTGAGAGAAAAGGTAGGAGGTAGAGAGGGGAGGGAAGCAGAGACTCAGAGAGAGGGTAGGATGTAGAGAGGAGAGGGAAGTAGAGAGTGAGAGAGATGGTAGGAAGTGCAACTACCCTTGTAGACATGTAGGTAAAGTGTGGAAGCATAGACAAGGCATGTCAATTGTCTGACATAACACCTCAAAGTGATGTTATGTAATGGAATGCAATGATTGCAAGATATGCAAAAAATGGATTTGTTGAAAAGGCTTTAGAAACTTTCAAGAAGATGCAATTGGCATGTGTATAGAAAAATTTTCTCAGCATAACGTGAGTGCATTATAATGCACTCGCATTATTGATTTCACATAACGTGAGTGCATTATAACGCACTCGCATTATGCTGAGCTTTTTTGGACATGTTTTTACCATTTTTTTGCAAAATTTTGAGATAATCTGGAGCGTGCTCCCCATCAAGATGGCACTTTTTTCAATGAAAACTAAAAAAAATACCACCATAATCTTAAGCTCTTCGTTAGCTATCTAACCATTTTTTTTTTCACATTTTGAGTACGGTAAGGGTTTCATCTTTAATTTCTTTTGTTAGTGTATCCATTTTTTGTCAAAAAGCAGTGTCTAGTATATTTGACTTGTTTTTAATAGTTCATCAAAATTTGAAATAAGTTACATTTTTAGAAACTAGACTCCATTCTATAGGTAGTCAATTTTTTTTTTCGATTTTTGATTAGTTTTCAAAATTTTTAGGGGGGAGCACGCTAAATTTTCTATTTTTTAGGATGTGTCCACTTTGAAAATTACTAAAAAATTAATTATTCATGAAAAAATTATTAGAAAAATCAGGGATAAACTACATGGTGTTAGCTAATTTCTCACTAAAGCGATTTTTGAAATACTAAAAATAAGTTAACATTTTAGGGGGAGCACATTAGACGCTATGTTATATTTTTTTGAGAAAAATAGGACCAATTTTTGTGCTTCCCCTTTTTGAACCCCTTAATCTCAACCATTTTTGGAAAACATTAGTAGTTTATAAACTAGATTTAGAGCACTACAACTCTTGTTTTTGTTCCATCTTCAAATTTTGAGTGTAGCTATCTTCAATTTCTCATCCAACATCAATGTTTCCTAATTTCAGAAAAAAAGTGGCATCTTAAGACCCTCTTTTGGTCCCTCATCTTTGTGCACTTACCCCATGGTTTCTTCTACTTTAGTTGAGCAAGATCATTCAAGTCTTTCAAATACAACTTTGTGGATACTTTCTTGGCAGGTATATCATACTTGTTTTGTGAGTCTCATATTGCAGATTTGGAGGACATACTTGAGGGGATATCTCTCCTCTTTGATGATAGTTACAACATAACTGTTATCCCATCTACTTTGTCTTTGGAGGTTGTTCTTCATGAATCTAGCCAAGATTTTGGATTGATCACACCTCATTGCATAGTGCTATCCTTTGATTCTAACATGTGGACATTTCAATAGTTTCCAGAGGCATCCATCATGAGACTTCTTCCCTTATCTCTCTTCTTGGAGATGGAGTTTCTTCTACATCAACCTTTGGATTGGTTTCTTCCTAAGGGGATAAATGTTGTTTGCAGGCACATGACACTTTCTAGCATTCATCTTTATGCATTCACCATCAGCACATGAGCTACTTCTTTGGTGGGGGGGACCTATAGTCTCACTCTTTCTCTCCTATTGGGGGTATGTGATTGTACATATGTGATAGCAGTTGTTCTTGGGGGGTCATGTTGAGTCCTTTTACTATCACTTCTTCTTTCACTTTCTTGCATTCTAACTTTTGGAGAGGAGTTTTGTCCCATGAGGTTTTCTCCTTTTCTCCACTTGAGATTTGTGTGTACATGGGTACCTAACATGGCCAAGTAGCTGGGACCCATCCATTCATTGCATCTTTGTTTTAGTCAACTACTCACTAAGTTGCACTTAAAGGGGGGTGTTGGTGTGAATGGGGTTTTTTCCTAACTAGTTTAGTATTTCCTAGTTAATTTCCCCTTGTGTGAATAATTCATATTATTTAACTATTTATGAGTTAAATAATATTCACACATCACACATAATTCACATGTTAAGTTGAATTAGTGAGTCTACTAGTTGTTTCTAGTTGTGTCTAGTTGTTGCTAGTTGTTGATAGTTGGCATATTATCCTATAAAATGTCACATGTCATAGGATTAAGACACTTGTCACATGACTGCAACATCCTACATTTCATTCTTGTCTTTATAAGCAAGGCATATCATGTACATTGTAACAATCTTTTAACAATCTTTTACATTCATTGATAGAATAGAATTATTCTCTCATTTGATCTCTCTTGTGCTTTCATGAAGTCCTAGATCTTGGGTGGCTACCATCATAGCCAACTCTAACATTTAGTCCAGTAGCTCTTCACAAGATTAGGGTTCAGAACCTTTTGCCATCGTTGAAAGAACTGCATATCAGTCTTGCCCATAATGCAACCAGTTGTAAAAGAAACAATATTAACAAACTAATATTACCCAATTATGATGCCTCAAGAAAAGTCTAATCAGTTGCATATTATCGAAACTAGTAGCTTGAAATATTAAATGTCATGAACAAATCATGGGTGTCGTCTACTGCATCAATACATGTCTTTTTATAGCCCTAGAAAAGATAGACCCAACCATAGAATCCATGGCCCCAGCCACTTCTGATTCTGGAGTTTCAAAATTGAGTTTTGATTCCCCAATTCTATTCTTTTTATGTAAATAGATTCACAGACACATAGGAGCAATCACTAGAGTCAAGAAATTCAACGGACAGCATTTCATTTTTTTGTCTGTTACAAATGTTATTTCGTAACACTTATATGGATGACCAATTTTTTAAAAATTTTTGGACAACAAAAAAAAACTTATGGGACTACCAAATTTTTGGTAGTTACAAGATGTGTGAACATATAGAATGGCCTATCAACCAATATATATATTTGAGTAATATTAAATAATGAAAAACTAGGTTTTTATAGAGGTTCATTATACAAATAAATAAGTATTATGTAGTGGTTAATAACAGTTTCTAAGGTTATAATTTGATTGGTTTGTAAAACGATCAAAATACTCTAATTAAATATGTTAAAGGATAAGAATAACAAGGAAGAGTGCAAATCATGTGCATAGATCAATGTATAATTTATATCATTACTTTAGAATTTAACTATCAAAATTATTTGGTAGTGTAAAATATAAAGGACAAAATTTTCACTTATAAATACATTTTAAAAATTGTATTCATAATATTATAATTGTATTAAGATTTTTGTAAACTTAAAAACTATTAAAATAAAAATTAGATTTATCTTAAATAATAAATTATCTAATTATAAAACATTATAAATGATTAAATTTTAATTATTATTACGTATAATATAATAAATATTAAGGAATTAGTATATGATAATGTAATAATTAAATTAATAGTTAATTTGTAAAAATAATGTAATAATAATATATTATTTTGATATATTTTTAGAAAAATAAGACTTTGTTTAAATAAATAGTATAAAATAGCATTATCTTATAAATATATCATTACATTAAATAGTTTATAGAATTTTAACTGAATTTTTTGTATTAATTAGTATAAATTTTAAAGTATATTAAATAGTTTATATAATTTTAATTGAATTTTTAAATTTTTAATTAGTATGAATTTTAAAGTATTTATAGTAGGGCAAAACATTTAAATGATTATTATGTATAATAATAAATATTAAATGATTAATATTTAATAACATTAATGATTTATTTATAATTTTTCTAAATGAATAGTATAAAATATAATTCTTGTTGTAAGAATATCACTTTAACAAATAATTTATAATTTTAATTGAAAATTTTAGTATCAAGTATAAGATATTTAGAGTAGATTTAAATATTCTAAAAACATGTTCTCTAAGCCTTAACCTTACACCATGTCACATCATGGAAAAAATTGGTTCCACACAAGTTAATACTATATCAAAATTAGATATGGTTTTAGGGATTCCCTTCATGTAAACAAAAAAAAATGCAATTTAGTTGGTTGCTTTATAATTTTGAGATGGAAGCACACTTAAGCTCCAAAAGATATGTAAGAAAAGTTTGACTTTAAAACTAACTATTTAGTTTTTCATTCACTTTTCTTGGTTATTTGTGGAACTTATTATTATTTTTTGTTGTGAGGTTTTGTAACTTGATTTTTGATCATTTTGCAATTTTTTGGTATCAAGAGTACAAATCAAGGCTACATGAATAATTAACTTCAAGTTGCACTAATATTCAACCTCTTTTAGCTAAGAGCAAAGGACTAAGGGGTATCCATTCTGCCAAGTCACCCAAGGCATGACCCTGACCTCATCCCAACATGTTTGGTACATGCATTTCTGAATGGAAGTAGTTGGTAATGGATCAATGTTGTAAGAATTGTGTTTTTGAATGGACGCCTAGCTCGTAAGCAAAGGTGTATGGTAGTGGTGATTCTAAATGATTCAAAAAAGGTGATATTCAAGTTTCAGCCATGTTTGATGAAATGGTTGTGACAAGAACTAAAACCTTTGTCTTCTAAGTAGTCCTAGTATTAGGTATTATTTCTATTTTTTGTAGAACAGTGTTGGCTATATGCCAAATTTTGATGAATATAGTAGATATTCATTTGATTATGTTATAGAAAAAAATTTAAGCATTATGCTTTTAAGTTTTCTAGCTATTTTCATTTTTTCATTGTAAAGATCTATGAATTTGGTGAAGATGCATGCAAAAGTGTGTTTGATGTTTTCCTTGGTTAATTTTACATACCTTCTAGAAATTGCTTTAATTTGTCACAGATTCATGTCATTGATCTTTATTGTAGATTATTATGTAGTGTTTTCTATCGGCTTGATTGTCTCCGTAAGAAACCTTGAAATCATAGGGTAGATTCATGTAAAAATCCTAGAATGGATTTTCTTATAGGAAAATATAATGCATTTATTTTTGGCTTATTTTTATTATCACTTAAAGATTCAAAAACCAAGCAAAGATCAAAGGATTGTAGCCCAATTGGCAAGGATGATGGCATCTTCCTTGATCATGCTATTCACCAAGGTTCAAATCCCTTAGAGGTACAATTAGACCAAGTTTCACCCTGGTAGACTTTGATAGATGAGATCCCATTGGTCATGACAACTTAACTGAAGGATGGATTTGGGTTTAGATTTATACTCCCTCATAATAATGTAATCCACTATATAAACATAGAAATGTTGATATCTATACAATTTACCTATTTCCATTAAAAAACCAAACATAAAACTTGCTTAAAATGGAGTATTTGTTGATATATTGAATCCACTTTGGTCATCCTCACCTATTTACCTACAAGTGACACATACATCAATAGTATAAGGAGAGGCTACACTATAATTCAAAGGAGGAGGTGTAACACCAACAACATGGGATGAAGGAACAACACTAGTGGTAGAGCATGTGGGTGGGTATGGAATTAATAGGCACATAAGAAGGAATGATACTAGTGGGATGTGAAGTAAGTGGAATACTAGAAGGAGTGGTAATGATGATATTAGAGATATGAACATAAGAGGTAAGGGTCACTAGAAGAGAAAGGGTGGGTGGGAAGAAAAGAAGACGTGTCGTGGGAAGCAAAGAAGATGTGTCATGTAAAGCAACACCATGTCAACATGAGAAGAGGAAGGGTAGGTGGGAAGGGTAGAACATAAACCACATAAAGTAGTAGAAGTCATAATAGAACCAATGTCACAAAGAATCTCAATGCCAAAAGGTGCTCCAAGAAACAAATTATGCAAAGATGCAACTAATTGTGTAGGAGAGGTAGCGATAACAAGTTCTTGAAAAAGTAATTGTAGAGTAAGAGAAAGATCTTATTTATCTAGATATGTATCATGATCAAAATCAACTTGATCATTATGATTAGCCTCAATGGGGATTTCTTGATTAGCAAATTGAGAATCCATATGAGGATAATTTAGATAAGTAATTCTTCATAAAAATAAATTATGGTTTTGACTAGATCTTGGCATAAACAAACTCTGGAAAGATATCCAATGATAGATCAAAGGTAGCTACACATGGATTTTAAAAATATGATTAATCCTAGAGCAAAAAATTAGTAGATAAAAATCAAAATATAAAACCCTAAAGGGATCCCTAATGGGGTGTAAGAGTCAAGGGGTTTTACAAAAAAAGTGAGTGTGAATAAAATCCCTTTTACATAAACACAAGGTAAATAAATAAATAACACATAATATTCATAATTCATTCTCAATAAAATATAGTTATGATTAATAATAGAACAAGATTAACTGCATGGAAACTAAAAATAAATAATGGTACTCAGCTAGAATTTTGATATAGAAAGGGTATGGTAGATGAACTAGGAAGTGATTAGTTAAGGTGTAGAAAAATTAGTAAAGCTTAGATGAATGCTCTAGAACCAATAAAGTTTATGTTTGTCATTGTAGGTCACTTTTGCTAATGTGGGATTGGTTGTGTACTTGTGAATTTGACATGTGCAAGTACAAAGCTGATTTAGATGTACAATTTGATCTTTGTAAATCTTTGAATGTTTACCTTTATGATACAAAATCATCTGGGTCCATAATCAATCCTCATCAACCAAAAAGATTTCCTTGCTTTCTTGTTTATTCATCTTTCTTCTTATTTTTTCTTGTAGGAGTTGATAATCAGTACAAAGAAATTCCTAAGGATTCATGGCAAATTGAGTGGTTGACCTTGAAGAAGTTCCAAATAGGTGCTCACATTTTAAATTTGGTGAAGATTTGAGCTAAATTGGACAAGTTATGCAAATGCGAAACTTTGGTCTGCAACAGGATCAACAAAACTTTCCCTACCATTGAGATATATGCAAATGACCCCTAAAATCCTACAATATGTAGTAGACCCCTGAAATCCCACAATATGCAATAGACCCCTGAAATACTGCAATATGCAGTAGACCTCTGAAATCTTGTAATATGCAGATCACCCTTGAAATCACACAATATCCCGATGGATCATTTTTTCTGCTGCACCGCCTAAAAGGGCCGAGAAAGTGATAATAATGGTTTTTAATCACTTGTACGACCGATCCAAGAACCAATTGATGACTGACAATTGTCCCATTTACGTGATGAGTGTAGTGGCTGCGTCAAATGCCTATAAATAGAGGATTTTCACACTCAAAGAGGTTGACTTCTCCATAGTGAGTTTTTGGCTTCTACTGTAGCTTCTTCTACAGATTTCATATTTGAAGGCAGATTGTTTTGAGTTTTCATAGGAAGGCTAGGATGGTCTGATCTGACCATTTGAATGATTTTAAGGCTTAGGCCAAGGCATGTATGAAGACCATTGGACTCCTATTTTAATTTTTTGATTGCTAATAATGAAGGAAACTTGTATTTTATCGATGTGCATTATTTATTTTGTTGCCTGGTTCAGTAGCTTGTTAAAGCCCCTGAACCTTGATTCACATCAAGTGGTATTAGAGCATAGGTTTGAAATTCATTGAGACTATGGGGTGTTGTGCAAGAGGCCCTAAGGAGATTGTTGTTGGCATAGTGAAGAGGAAAACCTACAATTGTTGGAGATGCAACATTGGTAGAGATGCTGAGAGGCACCACAATTAGGCTAGATGCAATGGAAATTGTTGGTTCCCAAAATAACTTCAACCCAAAACTCTAAAGCATTCCTAAAACATCCAAGCCAGGGATTGTTGTCAAGGTGATAGGAAGAGGTTTATCAACAAGTTAAAGGGGATTTTGGCCAACTACAGGAGTGCGTAGACTCCTCTACTCTTCAGGCTCAACTAGACCTAGGAGGGATATTCAAAGGGGTATACTTGAATAGGTATTGAGTTCAAACCAGATGAACAACTAAAAATACTGGACAAACAAACCCAACTCATCATCTTGACTCCAAATACTATAACTAAGTCAAGAATGACTGGCTGTCACATAACCCCTATATAGTCGATTCAACTGTGCGAATGTACATGCACAAGACAAATAGTTTTTACCCTGAACCACAGGTGAATGATTTGTTTAATTTAAAAGAGTGTTTGATCCCTCTCCAATATGGACTAATATCTACTCTATTGGACAATTGAGTCATAAGCAATAAAGAGGGAAGAAAAGGGTTCAACCAACATCAACAGAAAACTAAAATGTATTCACATACATTTCTCAGATTATATTTCACATATTGGACATACTTAATTATCCAAAACCAAACTACAAAGACCCATTTGCAACAAAGTGAGACTCAAAACAAAGCTTGTATTAATTTAAATGTTGTCACACATTATCAAATCTCTATTACAATCAAACCAACAAATGTGGTGAAGGAAAACATACAACTGTGATTATACATTCCCCTGAATCTTTACAAATGACCATGGAGACATACCAATGCATAAAACATGCTTTACAATTCATTCCTACATTGCATCGAAACACATTTCTCCATTTACTACCTGGACTGGCTTGATTTGAAGCCCTGAAACTATCCTAAGGCACTGCAGACTAGACAATTGGCTCAAAGACCAACCCTGAGAATATCTTCAATTGATGTATATATAGCCATCTTTCCCATTGTGCAGCTTCTAGATAGTGGAAAGTGCAGTCAACAAGCAACTACTGCAACGATTGTGGCCCATGACCTCTATCAGAAGAATGAGCTGATTTCTTGGGCGCCCATGCCTTGCAAACTGATATTGCGTCCTTGAGAGGACCTAAAGAAAGTATGGGATATTGGAACACACCATCCACCATTAAATTTTGGTACCTGCTTATTGATGGCGAATACTATTCCATCCATTATCCTAATGTTTACATTTCTACAACCTCATGCTTTCACGAACTTGGCATTTTTCCCCTTTTGTTGGAAAATCTTCAATTTGCCGAACTCTATTTTTATCTCCTTTATTAGCAACTTTTCACCTTTTCTAATTGTGCCCTCTTCCTCTGTTTCTACCTATTGTTGGCAAAAATCTATTTTGCCGAACCATCTTCATTTTTGCCTTTATCAGCGTTTTTATTCTTTTAGAACTTCGGCAGCTTTTCTCTTTATATCACCTTTGTCAAAAAATTATAGATTTACTGAACTATTTTTTCCCTTCTTACAGACCAAGCCTTAATTTCTCTTTTGTCGACAAGTCACACCTTTACCGAACCATGGCCATGGCCTCTTTTTGGTCACCTATCGGCGAATAGTTCTTTTGTCGAACTCCCTCTCCTAGCAACCTACTTATCGACAAATTGACTTTGCCAAACTTTTCTTTTTGTACCTTTATCAGCAAAATGCAATCCTTACGAACTAAGGCCTTCCAACCCCTTAATCAACAAAATCAACATTTCTGAACTTTTCACTCTTTGCACCTGTTTCCCACTTTATTGGCTTATTGGCAAAAGTATAAAATAGCAGACTTTTACAAGGTTAGGGATTTTGCTAATTCCCCGACAAAGGGACCCTTCTTGCTTAGCTTTATCTTTCCCTCTTCACTTGTCTTTGCTTTTATTGGCAAAAATGAATTTTGTCGAACTTCTACTTCTTTTCACTTTCCTTGGACATATTTGCCTCTTTATCAACAAATATTTAATTCATCGAACCTTATCTATTTTTCCTCTATCAGAAAAATTTAACATTTCAGAACCAATGCCCCTTAGAAATCTTCCTTATTGGCAAAAATGTTGAATCACTTACCTACCTTTTATCCTTGTCGACAAAAGAGGAGAATCACGAATTTAGCATTGCCTCTCTTTATCGGCAAAAAAGTTGTTTGTCGAACCTCTACTTCTTAATCTCCCTTTTTCCCTTACATATTGCCTTGTTGGCGAAAAGTCTATGGGCTGAACTCCTTATTGGTGAACCCACCAAATTTTGAACTTTCCTTTAGTTCAACTTTTCGTTCATTCCCTGACAAACACCTTGTCTTGGTTAATCTTCTGCATTTTGCCTTTATCGGCAAAATCAGCGAATGTCAAATCAACCTTTATCCCACTTCTTCACCTATTGACAAATTCTTCTTTCTTTGAACTTTTTCTTAGCAATTCACCTTCCCTACTACTTGGCTAATCAGAAAATCAACCTCTCCAAAAACTTCAAAAAAGCTGACCCCTGCCTTCATCTTTCCCTTCATCATTCCTTTCTTCCTTTATTGTCGGGGAAAGTTCATATCGACGAACTCCTCGTCGGAAAAAACCAAAGGTTTGTGAACCAAGAGGTTCACTGACCAAAGCCTCTCACTTGCCTTATTAAAATCATCCCTTCAACCTTTGATGCTTTTCCCTCCGTTAGTGAATTTGCCGTTAGCAAAACCTGCCATCGACGAACTAACAAGTTCGCTAACCGCAACATTCACTGATAAAGGGATTTATCCTTCTCCTTTGCCACATACTCAAAAGCTTTTCTTTCTTGTCCTTTATTGCCTTGTCGGTGAAATGGCCATCGGGTGAACTCCCTATTGGTGAACTCCAAGGTTTTTGAACTTCACCTTTTGCCGATAGACTTCTTGTTTTGCCTTTCTTTTCCTTTGCCGAAACATTGTCTTCCTCTGCTCTGCTGTCACCTTATCAGCGAGTTAGCTATAAGTCAAACTCATTTAAAATTTAGGAAGTTTTGGAAAGGGCCAATTTGCCGATAAGGCAAAAAAATTCTAAGGGAAAAATCATTTTTTGACCAAGGGAAAAAACACAAAGACCAAACTTTGACCAAGGATAACTTTTTCATTTCAAGGAATTTTGAGATGATTCAAAAGGCAAAGTTGCTCAGAATTGAATTCTCTATGCAATGGTGACATTTTCTAAGAAATTTGCACATGATTTTTGGATTTTTGGGGGCAAAATGAAACAATGGGAAAAGAAGTTTTAGGTGCCAACACTAGCTCTAGTTGGGGACGTGTGACAAGCAATGTCACAATGAGGATCCAGAATATCTCTTCATGCAGATGAAAAGAAAAAAATGAATAGAGAAAACACTTGAAACGTATTTACAACAAGGGAATATATACAAGAGAACACACAGTCACAAGGAAAAATGATTGTAAGCAAAAATTCTGATCACTGTAGACTAGACCTACACAAAATTACTGCAACTACTTGCCTTTGTCAAAGACAAGTTGAATGAAGGAGTTGATCTCCCTCAAACCAAATTTGTATTTTTTACCCAGCCGCAACAATTGAAAGCTATCCCTAGCATGTGCTAATCTGCAATATATACTTGTTGAGCCAAGGTCAGCTTCATCAATAAAATCATTACTACAAGGCAACCATAAGAAATAGGTACTTGACCTATTCATATGCATATCATACTTGTTCTCGATAGCAAGGGGTGCAAAACTAAAACTTAGGTCAGCAACAAAAGAGACAAATGAAGGCAAACCTCCATTACCATGTGCCAGGCTATCACACCTACTAACCTCTTCATGCAAATTGAGAGAAAAAGAAAATACCTCCAATTCACATGGCAAAGAAAATTGTGCCTGAATGCACTGTTGACCCACAAAAGAAGGCACTTCATCTTGTAGAGCAAACTGCAAAGATTCTAGCTTAGTCATATCTTCAAGTTGGGTTGCAACATGTTGGAACTCATGCATAAACATGCCTCGCTGCTCATTAATATCAATGTCCCACATAAAGGACTCAATCTCTATTGTAGCACCAACACATTCAAGAGCTAACAAGTCTTTGACATCAAAATGAAAGCACTCATAATCATTTGTAACTCCATCAAGCTCTTGAACAAAATTTTCATATGTGTGCTACATATTTCACATTCTGAATCATAAGCATGACTCAGGCTACAACTCAAAACATCAGCACATAAATCAATATCATGAGACACTTCAAATGAAGAAACATGTTCTTCCAATTGTCTCTCTATTTTATTTTCACTCAGGCAACTTGTTGTGTTATATTCACTGTTGCAAATGGACTGATGACACAATTCTTCTTCCACATTTATTTTTGTTTTATTTCCTCATGGCTAAGATTAAGCACATTCTGTATGAGAAAGAGAACATGCCTTGCACCAAAGAAACAGGTTCTCATATGTGTCCACATGATCACCATCCTAAAAATCCAGGGTAAGATCTTCCCACTAAAACTCTATGGTCGCACCAACAAATGTCTCTGATCAATTATCATTAGGTGCCACCACCTCCACATCTACCTTAGGCAAACAAATACTGACTGCCTCACCACACACAGGAACAAAGGAGGGTAATACATTAAACAAGAAACAAGTTCCTTGCTCACCGTCCATTTCATTTACTTGTACACAATCAACATAATCAGCTTTACAAGTTGATTCATCTAACTGTTCATCCTTGTACACAGCATCCTCATTGTTCACTAAACCACATACCTCAACGTTGGGCTAGAAGTCATCATTGGTTTCATCATCATTATTTTCACTTGATGGACTGTCCAATAGAATGTTGGTGCATACACTGCTTTCATTGTCTACATCACTATCATATGATGCACCATCTTCCATTTCTACCCAAGGTCTGACTATACAATCATCATTATCTGATGCTGCATTCACCTAATTTTTTGTATCCACATCACTGCTATTCAAATCAACATGTTTATTACCAACAACACATTCATTTGTAGACAACAAACCCTTTATGTAGTCATCTCTCATTTTCTCCATGGAGTCTAGGCATTCATATGCCTACTGCATACTCATTATTTTGAAATCTTCCCGCACATAACTCAGTCCAGTTTCATATGCTTCAAAAAACATATCAATGCAAGCATGAATGTTAGGTCTGAAATCATTTGGAATATTGGAAAGGGAAACAACAAACCTGTGACCAAAATCCTTGCTTAACTCTCACTCTTGTCTTTTGATTTTTTCTAGTTCTATGACAAGATCAGCAGGGTTAAGACCTTAGCAAATTCATTTTCAAATGTTGCCACAAGTCCATTCCACGAGGTAAAGGACTACCCTGGAAAACCTTGGATCCATTCTCTTTCCTTTCCATGCAAGGACCTAACAAAGAACCTCATCCACATGTCTTCATTCTCAAATTGATGTTCTTCTTTGAATTTTGAAAATGCATCAACATGTGTGTCCCCTTCCCAAATATCATACCCATCAAACTTGAGCAACAGTTTGTAGACCTTGGTTGGCATACTCATTGTTTTGTAATCAACCCATGAGAGGTCTAGCTGATCATACACAAAATCTAAGGGAAGAGCAGGGGACTGATCAAATTGATTTTTAAAGGTACCAGGGAATGCATTGGACTACATCCTAGACTCCAGCAACTTAATCTGATTTTCCTTTTCTTCTTCTTGCTGCAATAATGACTCCAACAATTGTTTGGTTTTTTCTATTTCATACCGTTGAGCTGCTAAGTCATTATGATTTTTCATGGATGCATATAAGTTCTAGTTTGTATAACATGCAGAGCTATGACTAGAATATGTATTGTCAGGATGTTCACAGGAATCCACACCCATATAGTTTCTAAGGTTCGATACATATGAAGACTCACATGATAGAATATCCCTAGGGTATCCATATTCGTACCAATTGGCCATGACTAAAAAATCTTATAAGGTAGGACAGAAAACTAAGGCATAGAAATTTATTCCTTTGACATTACAGGAACAACAAACTTTTAAGGTTAGGAAGAAAACCATGTACCTTATTTTTCACTAGATGCCACACCTTGAGATGGAGCATTCAAATCACCAACAACAACCATGGTACATCAATAACAAATTTTGTTCTTTGACAGCAGAGTCGCCACCTCTTTTGAAGAGGAAATCCTTGAAGTGTGACTAATCTTCAAGACCACAAAATGATTCTAGATTTAGCTCACCAGCAAAGTCTTTAATTGATTTCAACCCAACAGTATCATCCCCAACAATGATGCCAAAATGTTGGTTCCCAAAATAACTTCAACCCAAAACTCTAAAACATTCCTAAAACACCCAGGCCAGGGATTGTTGTTAAGATGATAGGAAGAGGTTTATCAACAAGTTAAGGAGGATTTTGGCCAACTACAAGAGTGGGTAGACTCCTCTACTCTTTAGGCTCAACTAGACCTAAGAGGGATATTCCAAGGGGTATACCTAAATAGGTATTGAGTTCAAACCAGATGAACAACTAAAAATATTGGACAACCAAACCCAACTCATCATCTTGACTCCAAAGACTGTCACTAAGTCAAGAATGACTAGCTATCACATAACCCCTATATAGCTGATTCAACTATGTGAATGTACATGCATAAGACATATAGTTTTTACCTTGAACCACAAGTGAATGATTTGTTTAATTTAAAAGAGTGTTTGATCCCTCTCCAATATGGACTAGTGCCTACTCTATTGGGGAATTGAGTCATAAGCAATAAAGAGGGAAGAAAATAGTTGAACCAACATCAACAAAAAACTAAAATGTATTCACATACATTTCTTAGATTATATTTCACATATTGTCCAGACATACTTAATTATCCAAAACCAAACTATAAAGACCCATTTGCAACAAAAAGAAGACTCAAAACAAAGCTTGTATTGATTTAAATGTTGTCACACATTATCAAATCTCTATTACAATCACACCAGCAAATGTGGTGAAGGAAAACATACAACTACGATTATACGTTCCCCTGAATCTTTACAAATGGCCATGGAGACATACCAATGCATAAAACATGCTTTACAATTCATTCCTACGCTGCATCAAAACACATTTCTCTATTTAATACCTAGACTGACTTGTTTGAAGCCCTAAAAATATCCTGAGGTACTATAGACCAGACAATTAGCTCAAAGACCAACCCTGAGAATAGGGTGATCCCACAATAGTGGGTTACACTTTTTGGCCAAAGTTGACATTGAAATGAACATTTTGAAAAAATTCTTCACTTTCAGACACCTATAGTTACTAAACCATGAGGAATTTGAAGATGATGTAAACTAATGATTTCTCACATTTTGTCTATAGATTCTAAATTTTTTTTAAATTTTTTTTTTGGAATCAAATTATATTTCCTTTTCCGTCTCCTTCAATAACTAGTTTCTAATAGTAAACGACATTTTTAAAGAGTGATGTGTACTGTGTAAAACATAACTTTTTTTTCTATGAAGGATAATTTTATTTTATTTTTAATTTAGATTTTTAACTATGATATCTAGAGGATGCATTTGGTTTCACAATGCTTTATTGAATATTTTTCTTTTAATTAACTTTTGAAGTAAAAAAAAAATTACAATTTAGACATAGGTGTATTGTGTAAAGCATAACATTTTTGTATGTATCGAAATTCTTTTTTTTTTTGTTGGAATAAGAACATCAATACCTAGAGGACACGTATTTTTTAGGATTTTTTTTCTATATTTTCCTATTTTTTCGTATGTATGAAACAAAGACCTTGATGTTCATTAAAAAACCTACATTCATAAGAAATAAAAATAAATATAATAATCAAATTAAATATATTTAAAAATATACTTTTTGGGAAGCTTATAATAAGGACTACATACCTTCAAAACATAAAATTTTAAATGATTTCATTTGATCCCCCAAAAGGTAAATCAAAAGTGGTTTTTTATCAGCATTTTGATAGGTGTAGAGGAGACTCCATGACAGGTATGGTTTAAAACTAGCGGGGTTCTATCCAAGGGGGTTTGATCTAAGGGGGTTTGATCAAACCCTATTCAATTACAGACTTTTAAAAGTTAGGGATTTTATCATTTCCTTGACAAAGGCACCCATCCTGCTTAGCTTTATCTTTCCTTCTTCACTTGTCTTTGCTTTTGTTGGCAAAAATGGATTTTGTCAAACTTCTACTTCTTTTCACTTTCCTTGGACATATTTGCCTCTTTATCAACAAATCTTTAATTCACCGAACCTTATCTAGTTTACCTCTATCAGCAAATTCTAACATTTTAGAACCAATGCCCCTTGGAAATCTTCCTTATTAGCAAAAATGTTGAATCATGAACCTACCTTTTATCCTTGTCGGCAAAAGAGGAGAATCACGTGTTGGACACAATGCAGATAACTGAGAAGGGGGGTGAATCAGTTATCTTAAATATCTTAACTTTCTTTTCTCCTTTAATAATTAGTGCAACATCAAAACATATAAGCATACACGATCAGAAGAACAGAAATAAAATCATCACACATAACACAAGGATTTTTACGTGGAAAACCCTGTTAAGGGAAAAACCACAGAGTGACTAACCCAAGATTGTATTCTCTGTTAAAAGAATAAGAAGTACAAAATGGCACTTGCCAATTAGGGCTCACTACCTGAGCACACTGCTCACAAGAGGCACACTACCTACAAGAGACTCACTATCTACAAGGTTTTATAGAAGGTAACCAAGTGTTTGAATTGATGAGAGGCATCCACAAATGATGAGGTTCAGTTCCAGTTAGGCTCAATATACTGATCTAATGCACTTCATTCTTCCTCTGCTCTAGTGCTTCTGCTCTGTCACATATCAAACTTGTGTTGTTGTTTCCACACTTATCTTTTCCTTTCCTCGCACCTTATTTCATCACATCTATATTCCCACACACATTCATATTGGAATCCATCTGGTATATATATCCGCACCAAGGATTTCAACATCTTTCTAGTTAGCAACTGGAATACTCAAGATATTTACAAATTACTGATCTGTCGGCTGAATCCATGCTTGATTTGTGGTGTATATCAAAAACATAGGCATTGAAGTCATCAATTATGTTGACCAACAATGTATGATCCCTCAATTAGCGTGATCAACATCAATTACTCATCCGGATTGAAGTCAGATACTCTGCCGGTCAGTTCTTCCTTAGTCTGCTCTGCCTGTCAGGAACCCAACACTCACATGCTCATATCTTTTCTATGTTTTATCACTAGAGGCTCAATCTCTGGAATATAGTAGTCATGATACTCCTCTTGACTTGTCCAAGTCCGTAACTTGTTGAGTTACACCATCTGAGAGATCCGGACCTATTTGTCATACCTTGCTACATGCTATGTTCTTGTTCACCAGACCAAAACAATCTTCAATATGACTTCCAGTATAGGCATACTATGTGTTGAGGATGTGTGGGATATACTTTGTTGCCATCAATGACAACACTCATGAAGCCACATAGTGTGTCTTGCCAACAATCTCCCCCTTTGGCATTGATGGCAACACTTAGTGAAAAATGACTGTCGCAGCAAACTCCCCCTTGGCTGATGCTCTATCTTATGCACTGTTTTACCGGAGCTCCCCCTTAGCTAGATTCCACATTTTTCACTAATCCTCACTCCCCCTTTGACATCAATGGAAAAGGGCAGAATCCGCACACTAACCTATACATAGTTGCATAAGTATATATACATGTTATACTTACATATACTTAAGTATATCCGCAAAAGTGGCCTTCAACTGTACAAATTCTATTGCCCAGCTTTGCTTCATCCTATCCAAAATGGATATGTGACCACTCAACAAAAATGTATAAGCTTCTGTCCTTCTTAAGTCTGCTAGATCACTGGTCCGGGCAATGGTCTAAGCATTAGTTAAGGCCTCATGCATTGCCTCTAACTTAGGGATAATTATCCCTCTAAGTTCACTCATCCTACTTATTATATTCTTCTTCTCTTTGTCCAGCCTCTTTATTTCATTTATAATGGCAATAGCCTGGCATTCTTGATTCATTATGGATGTAGTGAGGGGATCAAAATTCTGAGATAAGCTTGATAGTTTACCTTTTTGTTCTTTAACCTTCTTTTCAATATCCTCTGTCACTTTAGACCAAGATAGACAAAATTTGTACATGTCCCCACCATCTTTAAGAGCATTTTCAAGGCTCTTTATCCCAATATCTAGGGTCCTCCTATCATTAGTTATGAGTCCCTGTACTTCAATAAATCTCTTTCCCAAAAATTCTTTCCGGACCTTTCCTTCTGCCGATTTCTCTAAAGAATCAAAATGACTACTAACAGAGTTTACCAGAGATTTCAAGTTACCAGATGGAGAGACCGAAGGATCCTTTTGGAAGGATGGCATGATCTTCTCCAGCATACCAGATGTAATCTCTAACAGCTCACAGTCTTCCATGTGAGATTTCAGAAGCTTTTCTTTTGCTTTAGATTGGGCAAAAGATGTTATTTTCATTGTCTAGACCGAAGAGAGGGAATCAAAATTTAGTGGTCCTTGGAATAGTTCTGGTTCATCTATCTCCATCAGCTCTTTGTTCAAGAAATTCTTCACTACCTCTGCAGTGTCTCTTGTCAGAGACTGAGTCTTCTTTTCTTTTGGAATCTCTGAACTGTCATCAAAGATCTTCTATGTTTGTTCTTCTTCTCTTCCCTTTATCTCCTCTTCTTGACTCACTTTCTCCTCTTTTCTTCCTTCTCCTTCAATTCCTAAATCTAAAATGTCTGTAGTGAGATCCAGAGGAGAGATGTTAACTTCTTCATGAACTTCCTCTTTCGGAACAGAGGAATCCAAGTCCTTAGACTTCTCCTCATCTAACTCTTGTAATCCTTCTACATTTTTGTCAGTAGATTCTTCTTGATCATGATGTTAGTCATAAGCAAACATAGAATAAAAGTTACACAACAACCTTTACTCATCTTGAAAAATACGATGAATTCAAAGAATTCATGATCCCAAGTCTCCGTGGATTAGTTCATAATCTACTGACGTTACTTAGTGGTTGATGTGTGTTGCTGTTTTCCATTCAAGGGGCCTTATGTTGATTGATTAGATTATGTTTCCTGTAAACATGCTACACAGAAAGGTCACTCTACACAGTATATTTCTTCAAATAATGTGTCTGCACTTGGATCTTTGCATGATATTTATCAATTGAACATGCTTTAACTTCAAATATGCTATGTATTTTCAATATTCTATGAGATGTCTGCATATTTCATGTTATTTGCTTTTGATTATCTATTATTTGCAATTGTGGTGATGAATTTATGAAATTGAAAGAAATGTAAAAGAATACTTCAAATTTTGGTGAATCTTAGCTATTGAGTCACATACACACTTGATATAGTCATGAGGAGAAAAAATCAAACCATATTTTCACCAGGATGTTCCACAGCTAGATACAGATGATGCTAACTTCAAAGGATGATGAATGAAAACAATACAAGCAAACTGATGAGCACTCCAAGGGACGCAGAAAATCAAAGCATGTATCAAGAATTCAAACACAGACTACTCAAGATTTACGATGATTTGTAATCAAAATGGTCTTCTCTTTCATTAAGTATGCAAAAACATGTATGTTTACAATAACTTTGAAATAAGTCCTGATATTTCAGCAATCAAATTTCAGTTAAGCTTCTGAATGTTCAAAATAAGGCATCCCTGCACCTTTTATAGAATAAGGTGAGGGAGTGGTTACAAATGACCTGCGGTCAAGATTTATCAATTTAAGATCAATGGCGAATATTCCTTTTGACTTGGTCAACTATCTCTCGTGGCACAGGATGCCAGCTGGCAACCATCTAGGTAACTTATTTTCTTCTAAGTTCCTGATGCATATGTTTCCCTTGTGGCGCATCTTCATTTACTCCTCAGGTTCTTCTTCTTCATCATCATGATCATCACTTTCTGTGTCGTCATCACCCTAATGAATATTGCCTTGTATATGGACCTACATTATCGTCCTGATATTTTCATATGCTTCTACTATTTTATCAATCTCCCCGCCATCCTGAGTTTTGGCTTTATTGATGGCGTGCTTGTGGGCTTGAAATTTATCTCTGAGGACTTCTAACTTACCCTTCCTATTGCTCAAAGTTTCATTATAGTTCTCCACCCTGACTTTGATCCTCATGATCTTGTTCATTGCTTCTTCTGTTAGGTGGGTGAGAGGATCATCAGCCATCGGCTAAAAGTTATCATGTAGAGCTTTTATGGCAAAGTCTGCGTCTTGGTTCTCAATTTTCCCCTCTACTTTTCCCTCCAGGGCTTCTAGGACTTCTTCTTCATAGGACATCATGCTGTGCAGTTTCAAACTAATATCTCTTAACTTACTACTGCACTTCTTCAGTACATCACATTCAAACCGGATGTCCCTATACCAAATATCCACTAGCATGGCAGTGTTATTATTCAACACCTGATAATTTATCAACATCTGAGGATTAATCCTCTTTATTTCACTTAGAGCACCCAAGGCCTTTTCTAACTGGAATGATCTTTTTCCAGTCTCATTTTGTATTTTATCAACTTTCTTCTTGGAGGTACTCAAAGAATTCCACCTCTACAAAGAGGCTCTCACTACTTCCTCAGCTCCCGTGAGTGCTGTCGGCATCCACTTTCTCATGATCACTGACTCATGCTTCATAAGGTCTAATTTATTAACCTCCTCTTGAGAGATTGCAGTCAATGGGACTGCCTGATCTGATGATGTATTGTCAGGCTTAATCAATCCTTTTATGTATGAGTACAGTTGGGCAATGTGCTTCTTATGCTGCTTATTCTTCTCTTTTTCTTTCTTCACCCTTTGGGTTAAAGAATCAATTATATCCTTCCCTTCTTGACCCTCCTGGTCTTCATTGGCAAACCCCAAGTCAACTGTGGTGATATGGAATTCTTCTAGGGCGATTTTGCCTTTCTCTTTCTCAACAATGGGAAGTGCTACTTGGAAGGTCCTTCTGCCTGTAGTAGGATCTCTTCTAATTGTAGATGTTAATTTGGATTTCCTCTTAGGCTTCATGATGGTCTCTGAAAACAATGTTGAAACATCAAATTCTTGAATCTCAAAACCTAATTCCATACCTATTTCTTTCTCAAGCCATTGAGGTACTTGATCTCTGGATCCTTGGTGTCTGTCATCATCATCATGTCCACCTTGATCTCTAGCATTTGTCTCGGTTCTCGATGGAGAGGGTGATTTACTCTTTTCTTCCTCATGATGGACATCATGAGGGGGATCCTATTGTATTTATTCTTCTTGAGGATCTTCCTCTTGCGGGGGAGGATCTTGCAGTGTATCTACATGCTGGTCCTGGACCTGATCTTGTACTCCCTCCTTTTGTGTTTCATCAACTTTGGGAATTTCCTCATCTTGAGGTATATTTGTATCTGTGGATATCATTGTGTTTGTACTAGGTGCATCAACCTGATCCTGGATCACATTCTGCTCCGCACCTGATATACCTACCTCCTGGGTCTTAAGGTCATCATGACCTGATGTTTCTTTATCACTTGAGGTTTCTTGAGTCCGAGGGGCATCATCACCTAATGTGTCTTTATTATTCCCGTCGTTTTGTTGGACTTCTACTATTTTGGGCTTAGTTGGTATCTCCTATTGTTGCTGGCCCATATCTGGAGTATGGCTCTCCACTTCTGTCTGCTTGACTTCCTCAATATTTTCTATTTTATCAGGTGCACCTGCTTGATGTTTGGGACTTACATCCTCCCTGTATGTTAGGTCTATCACTGCAGGTCTAGCTACCTAATCAACTAACTTATCAAGCCTGATTTGTTGGGCTGTCCTCTCTGGGCTACTTTCTTTCTCTTGCTCTATTTGCTTCAACTCTTCTAATACCGTCATCTGTGCTGATGGGGTTCCATGTGGGGTCATGCGAGTGTTAGAAGCAAGGGCCTCCATCTACTGAGAAGCTACATTTTGTACCACCTCATCATCTGATAGGTCCACAGTTTCTTCCAATGAGAAATGACCACCTTAACCTGCTCTAGTGGCTTCTTTTGCTTGTTCCTCGGCCTTCTCATTCTTAAACTGAATGATGGTAGGAAGTGGCACATCATGTTGCAATTCTTTTCTGAACACTTCACTACCATCTCCCCTTAATACTACAGGGTCATTTCTTATCTCATCCCTCATAGATGTTCTCTATTTTTTAGGTGGTGATGCCACTAGGGGTGCCTTCCTTTTTCTTGTGACCATCATGGGGTCATCTCATGCAGGCTCCTTATTCATTGGCTCCTCCTCAAGAGAGATATCCTCTTCAACATTATGCTGTGAGGTTTGGCCCTCATATTGTACTCTTGCAGTCTCCACAGCTAGCCTTAGGATTCTTTTTGTTCTTGGTTCATCTACCAAAGGCTATGCAGATGAGACAGATGCCTGCCCTAATGTAGATGCACCTTCAACTGATATATCAATTCTTTCAATTATCACCCCCTTAGGTTCACTATCAGTCTTCCTTCCTCTGGGGGGTCTTTTGCTTTGTTTCTGAGGTGGCATCCTTTCTCCATTAGATTTTCTCTTCTCAACAAGAAAGTCATCATATTCTTCATCTAGAATCTCCTGCCTTTTCCTCTTGTTATCTACTATGACAGCCACACCCTTCTTTAGTGTATTGATTTGTTCATTTACCCATGATTGGGTCAACTGCAGCATCCTACCTGTAAACTGATCTAATGAAATGTCTTCAGGTTGAGTTAGGTCAGGAGCTGAAATGGTGTCATTATACACCTTTTTATCTTCATACTCATTGGACATGGTCTTGCCATCATCTTTCTTCAATTGTGCAAGTACTGGAATGCAATCAAATGTCTTAATCTGATTGAGGGTGAGTCTCAGATATTTTCTTCTTCTGACTTCAGCCTCATCCTCATAGTCAATCTAGAAATCCTCTAAGTGCTTCTGATGTATGGGCTTCCCTATGATCTTTTGCATTCTTCCATAGGGATCATATGATCTGGCCAATGGAAATGGCTGTAAGTTCATCAGGTTAAAACCCCCTATGGCCTTCTTTATGCCCTCTAAATTAGGACATATGTACCACCCTATAGTTACTAGAAACAATACTGGATGTATTTTCTTGTTTGCTTTATATGCATCTAGTATAGTAAATATTTGTCTCAAAAATTCCATCAGGACTACCCCATCAGTAGGGTACCTGGGTAGCATTAATGGCTGTCCTTCAAAATCTTCTATCCTGATGTAAGGAAATGTGGCAAACTGGATGAACCAGGCACCATGCTTGTATATAAGTTCCTAAGCTTCGATGCTCAGTCTTTTGGTTCTATCCTCTTCCATTGTTCTAACCAGATGCATAGAGAATGCATCATTCACCAATTTATAGTCATTGAGATAGTCTTTTCTCTGCAACTGAGGGTAATGGTCCCATATATGGGCATCATTAATACTGCCACCAATCTTTCCAACTCTAGTCAGTGCATCAAATGTACCTTTGTAAGCACATGAATATACAACATATGAAGTCATGTAAAATGAACACTCCAGGCCTCCTAAGTTCATCATTTGTTCATCTAAAGCATCACTGATGATCTTAGCCCATAATGGATTATTATCCATATAAAGACACATCATGATGACTCCATACATCCAATCCTTGAAACTTCCAGCAGTAGGCTGACCTATCATCCTGCTAAGTAGGGCAATCATATACTGATATTCATCATCAAAATCAAATTTGTACAGATGCACTGGCAATTTGGTAGATGCAGTGTAAGTGTTGTTCTTAGATCTCCACTGATATATCCTCTTTCTTGCAGTCTTTTTATTGTTTTCATATTCAATCTCCAGTTTGCACAGATCCATATTGAGTACTTTCTTTCCAACTGGGAGATTGAAGGTAGACGTAATCCCTTTTATTGACAAATCTGCATAAACCCTTCCATGTTTTTCCACCTACCTCATCTGAGGGCTGTAATTTTTGGCACATTCTATTATCAATCCAAAGTTTCCATGGAATAGGGAAATCCAGCCACATGCCACATTCCTGATACAAATATGGCATCCAGTAGGGTACTATCTTTATCATCATGCATCTTGGACGACCATGCTACTAAATTTGTGTTTCCCTTATGAGTATCTCCGATGACACCGTACTTGAACCGCACTCCCTCAGGTTGACCAAACATAGGCTTAAGAAATTTAGACTCTGACCTGTTCCTCCTGATGTCTGCCATGGATTCCTGCAATGAACACGACTAGTCTTACCATAATATTCACACACATGCATACAACATTATACGTTTATAACATCATGCATATTATACTTATTAATTTCTATTTCATCATGATATGCATACTTACAGTTTCATCATGATTTCTTCGCAAGGTAAATGCAAAATGACCTTGTAAATTTACTTTTAACCTCATTCATAGGGCAAATTAGGGCAAAACCGGGTTAAATCGATTAAAACCATTGATCTTCTGCATGAAATCCATGGATGTTGCCAGGTGTTTGTATTGTATTCGCAATCGCTGGGAATCCACCTATTGCATTTATGTGCATTAAATGTTACGAGGCAAGAAGAGGGGGGGTGATCTTCAGAAGATCAGGTGATATTTGTAATATGACCCCCTCTGTGTAATATGACCTTCCGCCTTTAAGCAGGAAAACTGATGTCAATGAATCAGGTGATGTTGAGAATATCAGGTCATGTTTTGAAGATCAGGGGATATTTAAAATGTGACCGCTCAAAACTAAAGTGACCCCCTTTCGAAAGATTGAAATGACATCACCGTCATGTTATTGAAAAAGGGTGATCATTGGAAATATACCTCCGCGATGTAAAAAGGATGATGACGTCATCGTCAGGGTGATTTTCTTTGTTCATCGGGGTTGGATGATGTCATCGGCATATTGGCACTGGGGTGATATTTTGCGACAGGGTGATATTTGAAAGATCAGGTGATATTCAAAATATGACCCCCGCAAAATATATGAAGCTGTTTGACGGGTAAATACCACTATCACGTAAGATTGACGTCTGGAGTTTCAGACCAAATGATTATCGGGTGATAAAATTGGATCGGGGTGACCTTACATAAGATGATTGATGTTAAGAAATATGACCCCCCCCTCGGAATATCAGGTTTGACCAGGACTTTGACTTGTCATAACTTTCGTTCCCTAAGGAATATCAGGGTGATCCAAAAGGCAAACCTACATGAAATTTTGTACTCTTTCCAACCATGAGGTTATTGATATGAAATATTAACTTTGATGAACTGACCTCATCATGACGACTTCCCCAGCTCCCTTATGCAGGGTCACCTGCATGACTTACTTTTACCAGACCGCTGAAAAGTAGAAAAACTAAGAACAAGCCAAGCAAAAAGTTGGGTCCCTGTTTTGTCAAGTCAAAATGGGGCGTGTTGTGTAACCACACAACAACTTGCCACCAAAGAAAACAACCAAATCCCAATGATTCAAGTGAGGTGATCACATTCATATATAGTATTCTAACTCTTTCTAAGTATAAGCATCATAATGTTTCTATATGATAAAGTTTTCATCATGGTAACAATGCTAACAAAGGATCAGGTGTGTGCAAATGATTAATTATCCTCATCTTGAAAGCAAGTTGAAAACATGAGTATCTAATGTTAAGCTGCATAGTTTGGGAGCATCCATCATATCCAACCTGGATAGAGCCTTGCTGCCAGCAGGCGTCCATAGCCCCGGCAAGGTTATCTATACAATCCCCCTAAGTAGAGCCCCACTGCCAGCAGGCGTCTATAGCCCCGGTAGAGTTACTTAGATGGCCTAATTTTATTTCTTTTTCTAATTTTTCAATATTTTATACTTTATATATCTGATGTCATCATGTAAGCTTAGTGTGCAAGGTATGGTCACTTGCTGATTTAGGTTGGAGATTGTATTGGTAGCAAGGGAGTCCCTTTAGATTTTTCACTTAACACCTATACTTGTGTGTTCAACAAACCCAAGGCTGTTAGGTGAGTCATTGTGAAAGAATCACTTTGGTCAAGAAAAGGCACCCTGATGAAAAGATATCATAGACCTGATCACAAGTACTTCTCAGAATAAGTCATAACCTATATATAAATTTGTTCTCATCACTTGAATCCTAACAATTTAGTTATCTTCTTGGGTGATGAACTGCATCATCTTGACTAACCAAAACAAAACTCAACAAGCAAGCAAAACAAAACTGAAACAAAACCAAAACAGAACAAACAACTATACAAATATACACTATGATACACATGACTATCATGAAGCTAACTTAGGCTTGGAAATAATGTTTAAGGAATTGTCCATTAACTGGTAATGGAACATCCTCACCTGTCAAATTTTTAAGCCTGTAAGTGTTGTCTCCTAATATTTCAAAAATTTGGAAGGGACCTATCCAAAGTTTATCAAACTTACCATGATCTCCCTTCCTCTCATGTGCTTTGTCCCACATCAGGACTAAATATGAGATCCTGAAGGCCTTAACCCTGGCTCTTTTGTCAAACCAACATTTGACAACAGCCTGATGTTTGGCAAATTGATCAATTTCCTGACTTCTTTTCTCTTCCAGGTGCATCAATTGAAACAACCTAACTTCTTGCTTATTGTCTATGCCCAGGTACTCTTGTACAAACTACAGCATAGGAATCTTTAAGTTAACAGGGAGGATGGGATCCACCCCATATACTAAGTGAAAAGGTGAGTTTCCTAATGCAGCCTTATTCCTAGTTCTGTCTACCCATAAGGCATATTTTAGAAGGGTGTTCCACTCCCTTGGGTTCTTTTCTATTAACTTTTTTATGATGTTTAGTAAGTTTTTATTTGTGGATTCTGCTAATCCATTCCCTTGGGGATAATAGTTTGAGGAGAACTTCAATATGATCCCATAATCAAACCCCCAGCTTGACAGTCTTGTTGAAGCAAAAGCAGACCCATTGTCACATACCAGAGCATAAGGAACTCCATACCTGGTGACTATATTACTTTCCAGAAATCTGATGACATCTCTAGCATTGCAGGTCTTGCTACTGACAGCTTCAGTCCACCTGGTACAGTAGTCAGTAATAGTTAAGACATACATGTGGCCTGAGGATGATGGAGGATTAATTAGTCCTATGAAGTCCATTCCCCATTGAGCAAATGGGTGCATCTCCATCACTGGCTGCAAAGGTTGAGCATCATATCTCTCTTTGTTAGCAGCAACCTGACACACATGACAGCATTTAATATGTTTAGCAGTATCCTTAAAAATTGTGGGCCAGTAGTATCCTGCCCTGAGGATAGCGTGAGTAGTGACCAAGGATGACCCATGTGCCGTTCCAAACTTGTCATGTAATTCTGATAGGACCTTGTTTGCTTCTAGCCTTTCTAGGCATCTTAGGTATATCCCTTCATAATTTTTCTTGAAAAGGACTCCCCCTTTCATCATATACTTCTGTGACCTTATTTTTAAGGCTCTCCTTTGTGAAGCCTGCAGTTTTGGAGGACATCTTCCAGTAAACAGGATGTACCTGATGTCTGAGTACCATTCTCCATTGTCCTTAGCATTAATAACATACTACTGACTCATGATATTGGGGTCAATCTCTGATATCATCTGGCTTAATGCCTATCCTCTTACTAGCTTCATGGGTGTAATATCCATATCATATTCTTGTAGGACAGTGATCCATTTAGCCATTTTCTCACCTGGCTCACTCTGCATTAATAACATCTTTACTGTTGCATCAGGTACTACAGCAATCACTTTACTTCTCAGAATATAGTGCCTGAACTTCTTTACTGCTCGAACCAAAGCAAGTGCCTGCCTTTCAACATCCATGTATCTCAATTCTGCATCTTTTAAAGGGTAGCTCATGAAGGCTATGGACTTTTCTTATTTTTCTTCATTTCTTTGTGTCAACACTGCTGCAGAGGTATGCTCTGAAGCAAATGAATAAATGTAAAATTCCCTGGTATAGTCTGGACTAATCAGAACTAGAGCATCCAATATAGCTTTTTTAATATCTTCAAAAACTGCTCTAGCTTCTGGTGTCCACTCAATTTTAGCGTCCTTCTTGAGCATGACATTTAAAGGTCTAACAATTTCTACAAAGCTAGTGATAAATTTCCTAACAAAATTAATCTTACCAAAGTAAGATTTGAGCTCCCTTTTGCTTCTAGGAAGCTGTATTTTCATGATGGATTCCACCTTGTCAGGATCAATGATAATCGCATTTTTAGTTATCAGGTGGCCAGTAATTTTACTGTTGTTACACCAAATATGCATTTCTTGGGGTTCAGGGATATCCCATATTGTTCACATTTTTTAAGCACATTTCTGAGGTCTTCTACATGGTTTCCTCTTTCTTTAGAGAACACTGTTAAGTCATCCATGTATATGAGTATGCATTTTCCAATTAAGCCTCTGAAGGCTATGTCCATTGCTCGTTGGAATGTTGCTCCAACGTTGATTAACCCAAACAGCATGCGCCTATAAGCGAATATCCCCCACTTTGTGGTGAATGCAGTTTTCAATCTGTCTATTTTATCCACCATCACTTGGTTATAGCCTGAAAAAGCATCCAGAAATGACATCATTTTGGCACCGTTCACAATTTGTAGGACCTCATCTAGGGAAGGCAAAGGATAATTATCCTTTTCAGACACTCTATTTAAATTCCTGAAGTCCACGCATAATCTTATTTCGCCATTTTTCTTCCTCACTAGGACCAGGTTTGCTACCCAGGTGGAGTGCCTCACAAGAAATATGATCCTGGCATTTAACAGTTTCTTAACCTCCTCAAAAATAATGGGTTCTAGCAAAGCATTGACAGGCCTTTGCTTCTGTCTGAAAGGCTTGGCATCTAGCTTCAAAGGTATGGTATGAGTGATGATTGATGTATTGTAGGTTTTCATCTCATCATAAGTCCAGGCAATGACATAGATGTAATTTTTGAGAGCTTGGGTTATTCCTTCCAACTCTTCTTCTGTACAGACCTTCCCAACAAGACATTTTTATTTTCATCATTTTGTTCAATGTTAACCTGTGAATATTGTCCTCCATCAAATTTTGGAAGATCCTTCTGTTTCAGCATGTTGTCTAGATCAAATGCTCTTTCTAGCTCAATCATTCCCTTAGGAATCTTATTGCTGGGTAACTCTAAGATTTCTTCTTCTTCCCAGATATGATCTTCTACATTGTTCTCATCTATGATCTATGCATCAAATATATCCCTATTGGAGATGAAGTCCAAAATATGCTGATCATCGTCAAATACTTGGAGGTTGGTTAGATTGTCAAGCACAGAAGGTATTGATACCAATTCTACTGAAAATCTTTTCAATCCAGAAATAGACAGTGGCTCCAAAGTGCTGGTAGCCTAGGCTAAAGCATCAGCCCTGTGGTTTTGTTCTCTGGGTATGTGGGTGATATTGAATGCATCAAAGTCTTCAATCAAGTCCCACACCCTATGTCTATAATTAGACAGTTTTTTATAATTGCAGGAGTAAATTCCTCTTACCTGTCTCACAACTAATTCTGAGTCTCCATAGACATGCAGAATTTTCACTTTCTTCTTAAGGGCAAATAGTATCCCATGAATTAGAGCTTAATACTCTGTTACATTGTTGGTGCAGGGGAACTGCAGTCTGTATGTTGCTAAGTAGGATTTTCTAGATGGATCAACAAGATCTATCCCTACTCCAGCTCCTTGTTTTGACTTGGATCCATTAAATCGAATGATCCATGGCTTATCCTCAGCCAAAGGTTTATCTGTGCCTTCTTTTTTCTTTGCAGCTCTGGTAGCTGCACCACTTGATATCTATTTCAACTTTGGTTTCTTAGCTTTCTCCAACTTCACCTTTTCTTTCTTATGTGAAGCTGAGACTTCTTCTTTCCTTTTATCACCAGAAGGTAAATCCTCTGGACTAGGCAATGTATGTCTTTTCAGAAGATGCAGACACAAAGAGCAAGCAGTCTCTGAATGAGGTGCTTCATGTAACCTGCACCAGCCTTCAATCAAGGCATCTGTGGAGATCTCTGCTGCTGTGTCATCTTCTGAATCTCTTTTGATAAAAACTCTTCAAATTTAGATAGATTGTTGCCTCTATCTTCATCAAATGACTCACAATCTGATTCTACAAAATAATCACTCCCTGGGGTGATTTTCTTGTTGCTTGTAACATTATTCTGGTCACATACCAACATCTCCTCTGTCATCTGAATATGACATCCATCACTACATGTGCACTCTCCTGTTCCTGCAGGAAATAAACAACAATCAACGTCACTATCATTATCACTGTCTGAGGAACTTACCTTTGAGGATGATGATGATGCTGATGCATCATTGCACGCTTGTTCCAGCTCTAGTATGTCTATATAGGCATCACAAGCTTTTTTAGAATGTGCCTCATTATGCAACCTGCACCATCCATCAATTAGAATATCATGAACAGGTATTTCTAACAATTGACATTGTTTTACCTCTCTAGACAAGTGCATCTCGAAATTCTTGTAATGGTCTACCTCATTTTCATTCTTAGGGTTACCATCAGATTCTACAATTATTTTGTCATCCTGAGGGTCATCATGATGATGATGAACATCATACATCAGAATTTCTTCTATCCTGACAGTCTATGGCCTGATGGAGTAAACTCAGGGTTCTACATCCACATACATGAGCTCGTTGGTCTTATTATATTCAGTGATCATGTGCTTCATGCGAGGCTCAGCATCAATTCTTATTTGATTTGGTATCGACTTCCAAGGCAACCACATATGACTGAAATCAGTGGCCATGTATCCATTAAGAGTTTTTGACCAGTCTCTGCTGAGTAACATCCCATATGTATCAGGTATATCAACTACCTGAATGTCAATATAATATTGGATTCTGGGATCAAATGCTAGCTGCATGTGAATGTGAGTTAGTTCTCCTTCCACACTCACCTCTATTTTGTCTAATTGTGTCACTTTCTTTAATGATTTAGCAGGATGCATCCCTACAGCATTGCATATAGACAGGGGCATTACATTGGTAGATGCTCCTGAATCTACTAAACAGTTATGCAAATTTTTACTAAACATCCTTATAGTAAGGAGGAAAGGAGGTGACTCACTCTTGTCTCTGTACAAGGTCATGTGGGAGGTCTCTACAGCTTGAACAGTAGCTGGGACTTTGTGTTTGACATTAGGATCCCTAGCAGCATGATCCTTGCTACCAAACTGACCTGAGGTATGACTATCCTCTTTAGGAGCAGGATCATCTAGTGATTTCATAAATGCTTTCTTGATGGCAGGAGTTTTGAACAACTCTAACAGTGACAGGTTGATTTTAATCTTTTTCATTTCATCTGCCAGATAAGTGACCAACTTATCAGATTCATGAGGCAGATTAGTAGCTTTTGGTGCTGTATTTGGTGATGCTAAGTATTGAGCATTAACCTTGGGAAATCCAGGGTTATTACTTGCCTTGGGATCAGGAGCTGTGTTGAAGTTGTTTGGAGGCAAGGAAGAGGTCAAAGGACCAGTAGGTCTATTTGAATTATTCCTCGGGTTATAATTATGCTTGGTCTGATATTGCTATTGATAGGCATGTACCTCCTCATGCTCATTTGAGGGCTCATTTTCATCCTCAAAGGGAAAAGCATAGTTAGACTCAAAGGCCATGGCTGATTCCTCACATGCCAGAGTGTAATCCTGGTGAGCAGGCATCATCTGTTGATGAGGATGATAAGTGTAACTTTCTAGCACTAAAGCAGAGTCATATCCACAAGGGACAATTTTATTTCCTTCTACATGAGGCAAATTTCCTGAAGTATTGGACACTTCAATCTGAAAAATACTAGCAGCAATCTTGAACTGAGGACAGTCAAGCTCTACATGAGCATTGGTGTTGTGTATCCTGCACCAATTTGTAAGGGTTGCTTCTGCAAGGTTAACTCTAGTGGTCTGTTTTGTTTCACTAGGAGGCAGATTGTCTAAGGGTGATGGCAGAGAACCATTATTTGGCCTAGTGTTCCACACTCTAGGTTGTCTAGGAGGATTATTATTGCCATTGTTGTTGTAGTTATTGTTGTACCCTCTATCAGGATAATTCAGTCTGTCATTAGCATAGCCTCTATTCTGATTAGGCTAGGAATAAAAGTTTTGACTCCTCAAGTGAGTGATCTTAGTAGTAAGTTTCCTTAACTGAGCTGATATTTCCTTAATCTCTTCTTTCTCTTCCTGAACCTTAGCCACTATGTTCTCTATTAGGGGCTTGAAAAAGGAAGATCTATTGTTGTTATTGGACTGATCTACAACCTGAGGTGCCTGAGTTTGTCCTGGATATTGTATCATCTGGCCATTTCCACTTGGAGGTGGCATGATACTCAGTGGAGGTATCTGCAAAGGACTTGGCATGACAACTGGAGGCATCATGGCTCCATTAGGCTGTTGTTGGGCAGGGTATGTTGGATAACTAGGAACTGTGGGAAAGACAATGTTTGGTGTTGGAGTAGGAACTAGCTGCTGGCTGACTTTGATAGCTTCTTGGAAAGCCTGTGTCAAAGTTGTGACATTAGGATGTGCTCTCCTAATAAACATGGAAATTAAAGGATCCAGGGCTGAATAATATATGCTCCTAGCAGCTTCATCTACTACAACATAAGGGGCAACTAACTTAGATAGCATTTTCTAGAACCTAGCATTGAAGTTAGCAATAGGTTCTCCTTCAAATCATTTGATTGTGGCAAACAAATGATAGTTCATTGAAGGATCTATTGGTATTTTGAATCTGTCTGTAAAAGCTTTCTCCAAGCTAGCCCATGAACTGACTGAACCCTGACCAAGACTAATATACCAGTTATAAGCCTCTTCCCCTAAGGAAAATGGAAATAACCTGCATACAACGTCTTGATGCTCAATTCTAGCCCTACAACAGGTTTCCTTGAAAGTTTTGATATGATCATCAGCATCCTGATATGGATGATACTTTGGACAAATTTTCTCAGGATTCTTTGGCAAAGCATGATATGCATTAAAAGTCAAAGGTGATTCTGCTGCAAAGAACGACATTGCAACCGGTGGAGGTTGAGCTTGAGGTATGACTGGTTGAGGTTGAACCTGAGGTGTGACAGGTGATCCCATAGGTGTTTGTAAGCCAATAGGAGTTACAGGAGGATGTTCTGCTAAAGCTCATGATGCACTAGAACCGGGAGTATGATGAATGTCTACAGTTCTAAGTCTAAATCCTCTGATAGGTAGTTCTTCAAAGATTCCACTGGATTGGGACCTGGTATTTTTCTTGAGAGCCAGGATTTCTTAAATTTAAGGAAAATTGGCTGGTTGACTATAAAGATTAGTCTAGATTTTCTAGCAAAAGTTGTATTTATGATCAGAAAGTGAGACTGACTGGATATTTACAGAATATTTGCATGAACAATGCAAATATGAGGTGATATTGAGACTCAGTGACACTTGCAACTAGATATCAGGTTTCTAAAGCAAATTACCTCAAAGCTTTGACAAATTTACCTGAAATAGAGCTTATCTTTGCAAATCCACGACGATCGGCCACAAAGCTTGCAATATTTATGATCAATTTTGAAAACTTCACGAATGATTAGCATGCACAAACTTAAAACAACAAATCTCTGCATCTAACTGGAAATACAAAGGATCATGAATGTTACCTTACTGTAAATTAGACAAAACCTACTGATGATGAGCGGGCCCTCCTTCTAGCGCCAATTTATGTTGATCATGATGTTAGTCATAAGCAAACATAGAAAAAAAGTTACACAACAACCTTTACTCATTTTGAAAGATACGATGACTTCAAAGAATTCATGATCCCAAGTCTCCCTGGATTAGTTCATAATTTACTGACGTTACTCAGTGGTTGATGTGTGTTGCTGTTTTCCATTCAAGGGGCCTTACGTTGAATGATTAGATTATGTTTCCTGTAAAGATGCTACATAGAAAGGTCACTCTACACAGTATATTTCTTCAAATAATGTGTCTGCACTTGGATCTTTGCATGATATTTATCAATTGAACATGCTTTAACTTCAAATATGCTATGTATTTTCAATTTTCTACGAGATGTCTGCATATTTCATGTTATTTGCTTTTGATTATCTATTATTTGCAATTGTGGTGATGAATTTATGAAATTGAAAGAAATGTAAAAGAATACTTCAATTTTTGATGAATCTTAGCTATTGAGTCACATACACACTTGATACAGTCATGAGGAGAAGAAATCAAACCATACTTTCACTAGGATGTTCCACAGCTAGATACAGATGATGCTAACTTCAAAGGATGATGAATGAAAACAATACAAGCAGACTGATGAGCACTCCAAGGGACGCAGCAAATCAAAGCATGTATCAAGAATTCAAACACAGACTACTCAAGATTTACGATGATTTGTAATCAAAATGGTCTTCTCTTTCATTAAGTATGCAAAAACATGTATGTTTACAATAACTTTGAAATAAGTCCTGATATTTCAGCAATCAAATTTCAATTAAGCTTCTGAATGTTCAAAATAAGGCATCCCTACACCTTTTATAGAATAAGGTGAGGGAGCGGTTACAAATGACCTGTGGTCAAGATTTATCAATTTAAGATCAATGGCAAATATTCCTTTTGACTTGGTCAACTGTCTCTCATCGCACAGGTTGCCAGCTGGAAACCATCTAGGTAACTTATTTTCTTCTAAGTACCTGATGCATATGTTTCCCTTGTGGCACATCTTCATTTACTCCTCAGGTTCTTCTTCTTCATCATCATGATCATCACTTTTTGTGTCGTCATCACCCTGATGAATATCGCCTTGTATATGGACCTGCATTATCGTCCTGATATTTTCATATGCTTCTACTATTTTATCAATCTCCCTGCCATCCTGAGTTTTGGCTTTATTGATGGCGTGCTTGTGGGCTTGAAATTTATCTCTAAGGACTTCTAACTTACCCTTCCTGTTGCTCAAAGTTTCATTATAGTTCTCCACCCTGACTTTGATCCTCATGATCTTGTTCATTGCTTCTTCTATTAGGTGGGTGAGAGGATCATCAACCATTGGCTGAAAGTTATCATGTAGAGCTTTTATGGCAAAGTCTGCATCTTGGTTCTCAATTTTCCCCTCTACTTTTCCCTCCAGGACTTCCAGGACTTCTGCTTCATAGGACATCATGCTGTGCAGTTTCACACTAATATCTCTTAACTTACTACTGCACTTCTTCAGTACATCACATTCAAACCTGATGTCCCTATACCAAATATCCACTAGCATGGCAGTGTTATTATTCAGCACCTGATAATTTATTAGGATTTGAGAATTAATCTTCTTTATTTCACTTAGAGCACCCAAGGCCTTTTCTAACTGGAATGATCTTCTTCCGGTCTCATTTTGTATTTTATCAACTTTCTTCTTGGAGGTACTCAAAGAATTCCACCTCTGCAAAGAGGCTCTCACTACTTCCTCAGCTCCCGTGAGTGCTGTCAACATCCACTTTCTCATGATCAATGACTCATGCTTCATAAGGTCTAATTTATTAACCTCCTCTTAAGAGATTGCAGTCAATGGGACTGTCTGATCTAATGATGTATTGTCAAGTTAATCAATCATTTTATGTATGAGTGCAGCTGGGCAATGTGCTCCTTATGCTACTTATTCTTCTCTTTTTCTTTCTTCACCCTTTGGGTTAAAGAATCAATTATATCCTTCCCTTCTTGACCCTCCTAGTCTTCATTGGCAAACCCCAAGTCAACTATGGTGATATGGAATTCTTCTAGGGTGATTTTGCCTTTCTCTTTCTCAACAATGGGAAGTGCTACCTGGGTGGTCCTTCTGTCTATAGTAGGATCTCTTCTAATTGCAAATGTTAATCTGTCTTTCCTCTAAGGCTTCATGATGGTCTCTGAAAACAATGTTGAAACATCAAATTCTTGAATCTCAAAACCTAATTCTGTACCTATTTCTTTCTCAAGCAATTGAGGTACTTGATCTCCAGATCCTTGGTGTCTGTCATCATCATCATGTCCACCTTGATCTCCAGCATTTGTCTCAGTTCTCGATGGAGACGATGATTTACTTATTTCTTCCTCATGATATTCATCATGAGGGGGATCATGTTGTATTTCTTCTTCTTGAGGAACTTCCTCTTGCGAGGGAGGATCTTGCAGTGTATCTACATGCTGGTCCTGGACCTAATCTTGTACTCCCTCTTTTTGTATTTCATCCACTTTGGGAATTTCCTCATCCTGAGGTATATTTGTATCCGTGGATATCATTGTATTTGTACTAGGTGCATCAACCTGATCCTAGATCACATTCTGCTCCGCCCCTGATATACCTACCTCCTGGGTCTTAAGGTCATCATGACCTAATATTTCTTTATCACCTGAGGTTTCTTGAGTCCGGGGGGCATCATCACCTGATGTGTCTTTATCATTCCCGCCCTTTTGTTGGACTTCTACTATTTTGGGCTCAGTTGGTATCTCCTGTTGTTGCTGGCCCATATCTGGAGTATGGCTCTCCACTTTTGTCTACTTGACTTCCTCAATATTTTTAGTTTTATTAGGTGCACCTGCTTAATGTTTGGGACTTACATCCTCCCTGTATGTTAGGTCTATCACTGCAGGGCTAGTTACCTGATCAACTAACTTATCAAGCCTGATTTGTTGGGCTGCCCTTTCTGGACTACTTTCTTTCTCTTGCTTTGTCTGCTTCAACTCTTCTAATACCGCCATCTGTATTGATGGGGTTCCATGTGGGGTCATGCGAGTGTTAGAAGCAAGGGTCTCCATCTGCTAAGAAGCTACATTTTGTACCACCTCATCATCTAATAGGTCCACAGTTTCTTCCAGTGAGAAATGACCACCTTGGTTTGCTCTAGTGGCTTCTTTTGCTTGTTCCTCGGCCTTCTCAGTCTTAAATTGAATGATGGTAGGAAGTGGCACATCATGTTGCAATTCTTTTCTAAACAATTCACTACCAGCTCCCCTTAATACTACAGGGTCATTTCTTATCTCATCCCTCATAGATGTCCTCTATTTTTTAGGTGGTGATGCCACCAGGGGTGCCTTCCTTTTTCTTGTGACCATCATGGGGTCATCTCCTGCAGGCTCCTTATTCACTGGCTCCTCCTCAAGAGAGATATCCTCTTCAACATTATGCTGTGAGGTTTGGCCCTCATATTGTACTCTTGCAGTCTCCATAGCTGGCCTTAGGATTCTTTTTCTTATTGGTTCATCTACCAAAGGCTGTGTAGATGAGGCGGATGCATGTCCTGATGCAGATGCACCTTCAGTTGATATATCAATTCTTTCAATTATCACCCCCTTAGGTTCACTATTAGTCTTCCTTCCTCTGGGGGGTCTTTTGCTTTGTTTTTGAGGTGGCATCCTTTCTCCATTAGATTTTCTCTTCTCAACAAGAAAGTCATCATATTCTTCATCTAGAATCTTCTGCCTTTTCCTCTTGTTATCTACTGTGACGGCCACACCCTTCTTCTTCAGTGTATTGATTTATTTATTTACCCATGATTGGGTCAACTGTAGCATCCCACCTGTAAACTGATCTAATGAAATGTCTTCAGGTTGCGTTAGGTCAAGAGCTGAAATGGTGTCATTATACACCTTTTTATCTTCATACTCATTGGACATGGTCTTGCCATCATCTTTCTTCAATTGTGCAGGTACTGGATTGCAATCAAATGTCTTAATCTGATTGAGGGTGAGTCTCAGATATTTTCTTCTTCTGACTTCAGCCTCATCCTCACAGTCAGTCTAGAAATCCTCTAAGTGCTTCTGATATATGGGCTTCCCTATGATCTTTTGCATTCTTCCATAGGGATCATATGATCTGGCCAATGGAAATGGCTGTAAGTTCATCAGGTTCAAACCCCCTATGGCCTTCTTTATGCCCTCTGAATCAGGACATATGTACCACCCTATAGTTATTGGAAACAATACTGGAGGTATTTTCTTGTTTGCTTTATATGCATCGAGTATAGTAAATATTTGTCTCAAAAATTCCATCAGGACTTACCCATCAGTAGGGTACCTAGGTAGCATTAATGGTTGTCCTTCAAAACCTTCTATCCTGATGTAAGAAAATGTGGCAAACTGGATGAACCACGCACCATGCTTGTATATAAGTTCCTAAGCTTCCATGCTCAGTTTTTTGGTTCTATCCTCCTCCATTGTTCTAACCAAATGCATAGAGAATGCATCATTCACCAATTTATAGTCAATGAGATAGTCTTTTCTCTGCAACTAAGGGTAATCATCCCATATATGGGCATCATTAATACTACCACCAATCTTTCCAACTGTGGTCAGTGCATCAAATGTACCTTTGTAAGCACATGAATATACAACATATGAAGTCATGTAAAATGAACACTCCAGGCCTCCTAATTTCATCATTTGTTCATCTAAAGCATCACTGATGATCTTAGCCCATAATGGCTTGTTATCCATATAAAGACACATCATGATGACTCCATACATCCAATCCTTGAAACTTCCAACAGTAGGCTAACCTGTCATCCTGCTGAGTAGGGCAATCATATACTGATATTCATCATCAAAATCAAATTTGTACAGATGCACTGGCAATTTGGTAGATGCAGTGTAAGTGCTGATCTTAGATCTCCACTGATATATCCTCTTTCTTGCAGTCTTTTTATTGTTTTCATATTCAATCTCCAGTTTGCGTAGATCCATACTGACTAGTTTCAATCCCTTTTATTGACAAATCTGCATAAACCCTTCCATGTTTTTCCACCCGCTTCGTCTGAGGGCTGTAATTTCTGGCACATTCTATTATCAATTCTAGAGTTTCCATGGAATAGGGAAATCCAGCTGCATGCCACATTCCTAATACAAATATGGCATCCAGTAGGGTACTATCTTTATCATCATGCATCTTGGACGAACATGCTACTAAATCTGTGTTTCCCTGATGAGTATCTCTGATGACACCATACTTGAACCGCACTCCCTCAGGTTGAGCAAACATAGGCTTAAGAAATTCAGACTCTGACTTGTTCCTCCTGATGTCTGCCATGGATTCCTGCAATGAACATGATTGGTCTTACCATAACATTCACACGCATGCTTACAACATTATACGTTTATAGCATCATGCATATTATACTTATTAATTTCTTTTTCATCATGATATGCATACTTACAGTTTCAAACCACCGGAAAAGCATACTACCTAAACACATAGAAAACGACAATAGGAGGGTTTTCAATTACTTACCTGATAACACTTATCTCCTGGATTGAGCTGATGATTATGGAAAAGGGACTCAAATGATGATGATCACACACTCCGTTATGCTGTATGCTGTATGTCTGTTCATAGGTAGTTCGTATGAGGGTTTGAACGTCCGCTCTGTAAATTCTCATTTCTTCGCAAGGTAAATGCAAAATGACCTTGTAAATTCACTTTTAACCTCATTCATAGGGCAAATTAGGGCAAAACTTGGTTAAATCGATTAAAACCATTGATCTTCTGCATGAAATCCATGGATGTTGCCAGGTGTTTGTATCGTATTCACAATCGCCGGGAATCCACCTATTGCATTTATGTGCATTAAATGTTACGAGGCAAGAAGAGGGGGGGTGATCTTTAGAAGATCAGGTGATATTCGTAATATGACCCCCTCTGTGTAATATGACCTTCTGCCTTTAAGTGGGAAAATTGATGTCAATGAATCGGGTGATGTTGAGAATATCGGGTCATGTTTTGAAGATCAGGGGATATTTAAAATGTGACCGCTCAAAACTAAAGTGACCCCCTTTCGAAAGATCAGAATGATGTCACCATCATGTTATTGAAAAAGGGTGATCGTTGGAAATATACCTCCGCGAGGTAAAAAAGATGATGACGTCACCGTTAAGGTGATTTTCTTTGTTCATCGGGGTTGGATGACGTCATCGGCATATTGGCACTGGGGTGATATTTTGCGACAAGGTGATATTTGAAAGATCAGGTGATATTCAAAAGATCAGGTGATATTCAAAATATGACCCCCGCAAAATATATGAAGCTGTTTGACGGGTAAATACCACTATCATGTAAGATTGACGTTCGGAGTTTCAGACCAAATGATTATCAGGTGATAAAATTGGATCAGGGTGACCTTACATAAGATGACTGATGTTAAAAAATATGACCCCCCCTCAGAATATCAAGTTTGACCAGGACTTTTACTTGTCATAACTTTCGTTCCCTAAGGAATATCAGGGTGATCCAAAAGGCAAACCTGCATGAAATTTTGTACTCTTTCCAACCATAAGGTTATTGATATGAAATATTAACTTTGACGAACTGACCTCATCATGATGACTTACCTAGCTCCCTTATGCAGGGTCACCTGCATGAATCACTTTTACCAGACCGCCGAAAAGCAGAAAAACCAAGAACAAGCCAAGGAAAAAGTTGGGTCCCTGTTTTGTCAAGTCAAAATGGTGCGTGTTGTGTAACCACACAACAATTCTTCATTTGATGCATTTAATCCTTCGACATCCATGGTAGAAGGTTCTTCATCTACTTCCTCTATAATAGGAAGATTGAATCTTTTGAAGGCATTCTGGAGGATGTCTTCTGTTTCTCTTGCTACCTGATCAGTTTCTCCAAGCATAAGTTTTTTCATTCTTGCTTTGCTCCAGAATTCCTCCTTGTAATCCTTAAAGATCATGTTCATTTTCTTTGGAGTAATGGAAGGATAGGGTTGTATTGTAATATGTTCTCAAATCTCTAAGTCCTTTGCGTTGGCATTCTCTTTTCTAAGTTCAAGTACCTTCTCTAGACTTTTGGGAATTAATGAAATGATTTCAATGAATGCTTTATTATAAATATTCAGGTACCTGACTGTAGCTTCTTCCAAGAACCTTTTGTCAGTATCACTATATTCATCATAGAATTCTATTACTAGTTGCAAATTCCCATTCGCTGTGACTACCTTGATGATATCATCAATAAAAAGAGTGGGCTTATCAACAAATTCTTCTACCTCTTCTTCTTTGTTTTTACTGGCAGAGGATTCCTTGGATGTTTTCTTCTTCTTCTTCATTTTCTTAACTTCCTCATCAGACTATATTTCTTCATCATCCTTTTGACTTGTGTAAGACCTTGTGGCTTTTGTTTTCATTCTCTTTTCTCCTTTTCCACATGTCTTGACTTTCGGTTTGGTGGCTATTGAGCTCTTAGGAGTGGCAGATGCAGAGCTCTTGGAGGATCTAGTCCGGGAGGAGGCTTTTACTGGAACACTTCCTTTTTCTGCTTCTTGTTTCTCTTTCTCAACTCTTTCTATTTTCTCTCTGTTTGCATCAACTGCCTCTTTTGATATGCCATATCTTTTGGCAATTTCCTCTATTTCCCTTCTAACTTTCCTCTTTATCTCTGGTTGTCTCAACTCAACATGTATCTTTACACTTAATTCTTGAAAGGTTCCAAACCTTTCTGCCTCAGGATCCTTTGGCTGGCTCAATAGGTGTTGAACATGTAGCTCCAAGATTTTCTCATCTACTTCGTAGCCCATTGGCATTATCCACACTGTTCTGGGCTCAACTGCCTCCATTAGGCATTGATTAGTATCTACCATAAAACACACTATATCCTTGTATTTTTTTTACTATGGATTGAGGTATCCTTTCTCTGGCTTGCATCATACTTTGGAAGTTCTTAAAGTGTCCCTAGAGTGCTGTGCTTTGAGCCTTAGTATCACCAAGTCCATACATATAGTCTCTGATTTGTATGGCAACCAGTCTGTCATTTTGCTATACCCAACCACTTGATTTGGGTAGCTCATTCATATAGTAAAAGAATAGACATAGTATTAGACGGCCGTATTTGAAGGAATTCTTCTTATCCTTTTTGATCTTTTGCAAGTTTTCTAATAGTTGATTTAGCAAAAGGTCACATAGATCATAATCTGCATTTTCCCTTAGCATCTGATATGCTATATATATTGCAGTTCCAGACATACAGTTCTCCCTGCTAGAATAATAGATCTTATATCCAATTATCATTGAAGTAAATTTGACATCTGGATCTGTGATGTCATCAATTGTCATTGCTCTTTTATCAAACTTAGATCTGGTGGCTTCAGTTACTATCTGGTTCTTGACAGATTTTAATGCAGGTAGCCCATTGGATGAATGCAATCCAGTTACTGCCCTAATGGCATCTTTTGTTATCTTGAAGGGCTTCATTAACCACATGAAATTGTCATGTATTCTTCTAAGAACATACCAGACCCAATCATCTTCTACAAAACAGGGAAAGTGGATGCAATGTCCAAAGTGCTTATCCTAGAGGGCCTTGTATTGAGGTTTGAGTTCAAAACTTTCATCTATTAACTGTTTATGATAGATGTCCATCAACTTAGATTCTCCAAATTCCTCAATATTGGCATGAATTTAAACCCTAACATCTTCTGCGTGTAGTACCCCATGCGAAATGCTAGAAAAAGAGCCTAAAGGATCAACTTCAAGGGATTTGTAGGGATGTTTCTTGAATTTTGGGCGCGGCCTATCAGTAATCTTCACAACCATTGGAGTAGCCATTATTGCAAAAGATTCAGAGAGAGATATTTAGAATGGAAGTACCTTTTTATGCTTTAGGGCTCGAAATAAGAGCCGGAACAAATCGCTGGTTGAATTGGATTTTGAAGTTGATCTTTGAGAGAGTTGTAGACACTTTGATGCAGAGCTTCTTCTTTTCTTCTTCTCGAAAGAATATGTGCGAATAATAAGTGAATGAACCCTTTTATCTCTATGCAAACCCTAATTTCTTTTTGCAATAAATGCACAACTTAAGTCATCTGGTTGCCTTGTTCGGAGAGAGATCTTTTTGAATCATTGAGATGCACTTGGAATCATTTTCAGTGATAATTGACAATGTATCTTCTTTCCTCCAATCATGCCATGAATCCGCAGATCAAGATATTTCAATTTTGAATCATACCGGATCTGTCTATGAAGATCCTGCTTTACTGGATCACTGTCAAACTGGATCAAACCTGGATGATTAAACTCTTACAAAACTCCATGCGGATCTTTCATATTTTTACCGAGGGTTATTTAGGTATTTTTTTGAGAACCCTTTAATCTGCAACATTCTATGTGCCAAATTTAGGCACCAATTGACTGGCTGGGCAAAATTATTTTTCTTTGTGACTCCCCCTGAGCTAGAGCTCATCTGTTTAGTTTTCGGAAGGAGTATCAGCACCAGATTCCAGTGCAGATCCATCCCCAACATTTTATGTACTCTTCTTCACCCAAATCTTACTCATCTCCCTTTGAACTTCATCTGCATTCACTTTTCCTTTTCCCTTATCTTGTTTCTGATTATGATGCACTGGACCCCTTTTATCCTAATTTTTACTTCTGACGAATTTGGCAATATGACCGGATCTATTGTAGTTGTAACAAACAACATTTCTTTGCATATTTGACTGATATCCTCTTGATCTGCATTGATTAACCATATGTCCCATTCTATTGCATGCAAAGCATCTACCATTGAATGAATTGTTTATTTGCATATTTCTACATTCATGAGATTTGTGACCATACCTTTTATAGTTGAAACATTATCTGGAGAAGGATGGATTAGTCTGATTCATTCTCCTTCTGCACTGAGTTGCTTTATGGACAAAGTTGTTGCAATTAAAGAAGTATCCATCGAAGGATGGATATCTTTGAGCATTTGGTTGTCTTACCAGAGGTCTTCTAGGCTTGTTTCTTTGATTTCCTGATCCAAAATTCTTCTGCCCGGATCCAGAGCTTTCACCTTTCTCATAGCCCAATCCATGTTTGGCATCTACTCTCTTTTGGCTTTCAAGAAGAACTTCAAGTTGGGTTGAGCTTATCTTGAATTTCTCTTTGTATTCATTTGTTGTTTGAAGATTTTGTTTAAGAGTGTCTATCTGATTCTCAAGTTGTTCTTCATTATCTCTAGCTTCTTCAAGATCAGATTCAAGATGCCTGATTATTCTATCCATTTTGTGGCAGTCCTCTGTCTTCTCCTTGAGAGATTGTTTTAGATTATCTTCAATTTTCCTTTTCTCTTTAGTTTCTTAGGTGAATCTCATAACCCCTGATTCCATCTCATGTCTTACCATAATGACCTCTTTTGATAGCTTCTCACATAGCTTGTTTTTCTCATCCAGATCTTCATTACTATCATTGGCTTCACTCTGACTTGCTAATTTTTGAAGTAGTTCCTTTCTCTTTTTCACAGAGATACTCAAATTTTCTTTTAGCTCATTTATGAAATCATCAGCTTCTTTGAGTCTTTCTCTCAAGTTATTGACTTCAGAGTGAGATTGTTCAAGATCATCTAGGGTATACTGAAGTAGTTCCTTCATACCATACATATCCATTGAGATTCCCAAATATTCTTCAAGTTGTTAGGCTCTATTTAGAGGAACTTAGCTCTGATACCAATTGTTGGAAACAATGCAGATAACTGAGAGGGGGGGTGAATCAGTTATCTTAAATATCTTAACTTTCTTTTCTCTTTTAATAATTAGTGCAGCATCAAAACTTATAAGCATACATGATCATAAGAACAGAAATAAAATCATCACACATAACACAAGGATTTTTATGTGGAAAACCCTGTTAAGGGAAAAACCATGGGGTGACTAACCTAAGATTGTATTCTCTATTAAAAGAATAAGAAATACAAAATGGCACTTGCTAATTAGGGCTCACTGCCTGAGCACACTGCTCACAACAGGCACACTGCCTATAAGAGACTCACTGTCTACAAGGTTTTATAGAAGCTAACCAGGTGTTTGAACTGATGAGAGGCATCCACAAATGCTGAGGTTTAGCTCTGGTTAGACTCAATATATCGATCTAATGCGCTTCATTCTTCCTCTGCTCTAGTGCTTCTGCTCTGTCACATACCGGACTTGTGTTTCTATTTCCACACTTATCTCTGCCTTTCCTCACACCTTATTTCATCACATCTGTATTCCCACACACCTTCATACTGGAATCCATCTGGTATATATATCTGCACCAAGGATTTCAACATCTTTCTAGTCGGCAACCGGAATACTCAAGATATTTACAAATTACTGATCTATCGACTGAATCCATGCTTGATTTGTGGTGTGTATCAAAAACATAGGCATTGAAGTCATCAATCATGTCGGCCAACAATGTATGATCCCTCAATTAGCTTGATCAACATCAATTACTCATCTGGATTGAAGTCTAATACTCTGCCAGTCAGTTCTTCCTTAGTCTACTCTGCCTGTCAGGAACCCAACACTCACATGCTCATATCTTTTCCATGTTTTATCGTTGGAGGCTCAATCTCTAGAATATAGTAGTAATGATACTCCTCTTGACTTGTCCAAGTCTACAACTTGTTGGGTTACACCATCTAAGAGATTTGGACCTGTTTGTTGGACCTTGCTACATGCTCTGTTCTTGTTCACCGGACCAAAACAATCTTCAATCTGACTTCCGGTATAGGCATACTATGTGTTGTGGATGTGTGGGATAGACTTTGTTTCCATCAATGACAACACTCATGAAGCCACATAGTGTCTCTTGCCAACATCACGAACTTGGCACTGCCTCTCTTTATAGGCAAAAATGTCATTTTCTAAACCTCTACTTCTTAATCTCCATTTTGCCCTTACATATCACCTTGTCAGTGAAAAGGTTGTCAGTCGAACTCCTTATTGGCAAACCTACCAAATTCTAAACTTTCCTTTAGTTCATCTTTTCGTCGATTCTCCAACAAACACCTTGTCTTGGTCAATCTTCTGCATTTCACCTTTATCGGCAAAATTGGTGAATGTCGAACTAACCTTTATCCCCCTTCTTCGCCTATCAAAGAATTCTTCTTTCTTTGAACTTTTCCAGCCATTCACCTTCCCTGCTACTTGTCTTATTGACAAATCAACCTCTCCACAAACTTCAGAAAAATCGAGCCCTGCCTTCATCTTTCCCTTCACCGTTCCTTTCTTCCTTTGGTGTCGGGGAAAGTTCGCATCGGTGAACTCCTTGTCGGCAAAACCAATGGTTTACGAACCAAGAGGTTTGCCGCGAAAACCTCTCGCTTGCCTTAGTAAAATCATCCCCTTGGGCTTTGATGGTTTTCCCTTTGTCGGTGAATTTGTCATCGACAAAACCTGCCATCAGCGAACTAACAAGTTCTCTAATTGCAACATTTGCCGATAAAGGGCTTTATCCTTCTCCTTTGTTGCATACTCAAAAGCTTTTCTTTTTTGTCCTTTATCGCCTTGTCAGCAAAATGGCCATCGGGCGAACTCCCTATCGGTGAAATCCAAGGTTTTCAAACTTCACCTTTCGTCGATAGACTTCTTCTTTTGCCTTTCTTTTCTTTTGCTGAAACATTGTCTCCCTCTGCTCTGTTGTCGCCTTATCGGTGAATCATCAAAAAACCAAACTCATTTAAAAGTTAGGAATTTTTGAAAAGGGTCGATTTACTAATAAGGCAAAAAAATTCTAAGGGAGAAATAATTTTTTGACCAAGGCAAAAAACACAAAGACTAAACTTTGACCAAGGATCTAACTTTTTCATTTCAAGGAATTTTGAGATGGTTCAAAAGGCAAAGATGCTCAGAATTGAATTCTTTATCCAATGGTGTCATTTGCTAAGAAATTTGCATAGGATTTCTAGATTTTTGGGGTAAAAAAGGGCACTATGGGAAAATAATTTTTTAGGTGCCAACAGGAAATAACACAACACAAAGGAGTACCTGTAGAGGGTGAGTGATAATGAGGAAGAAGTCAATGAAGAAGTAGAAGAAGGAGAAGATGGATATGAGAGGAGGTTTCTAAGTGCAATGATAAAGATTGCCAATACTCTATGTTGAGTCACCCAATTATAGTGGTAGTCTGAAACCAGATGAGCTGATAGACTAGATTTTAGAGATGGAAAAGTATTTTGAGATAGAATTTATTAAATACCCTAAGAGGGTAAAACTTATAGCTGTAAAGCTGAAGGGACATGCTTCATTGTGGTGGGATCATGTGTAAGTTGAGAGACAGAGAAAAGGAAAGGAAAAGATTAAAACTTGGGAGAGGATGTTAACTAAGTTGAAGGCAAAATTTATGCATGTAGACCATCAAATCAACATGTTTAAGATGTTGCAAAATCTCACTTAGAGGGATAAAAGTGTGCATGACTACACTGAAGATTTTTATAGATTGAACATCAGGGCTGGTCACATTGAAGATTATGTTGAGAAGGTCTTTATGTATGTAAATGGTTTGCATTATTTTATCCAAGATGAAATTAGCATGGTCAAAATTACCAGCAGAGAAGAAGTTGATCAATTTGCATTGAAGGTAGAAGAAAAGATCTCTAAAAGATAGAATAGTTCTAGGGGAAGAGGTAAATCCTCCAAAGGAAGAGGGCAATCAAATCTTGAATGTGGTTCTTAGGACAAGCAAGGAGAAACAAGTTCTTCTTAGACCAATACCCAAGGAGGTAGAGGAAGGGGTGACTACTTCTGAGGTAGAGGAAATTCTAGAAGAGGAAGAGGATTTAGTGGAACATGTTTCCAGTGTGGACATGATGGACATAGGGCATTTGATTGTCCTCAAGTACAGATAGCAGTGGAAAACAAAAAGATACTAGAGTCCATATAGCACAAGCTGAGGAGGAGAGTGTGGCAAGTTTAGCCTCATGAGAATTTGGAGAAGAACCCAAGGATGGAGAATCCTTGATGCTAAGGAAAGTTCTTCTAATGCCGGAGAAGGTACAAGAGGAACCAGAACAACGAAGAAATCTATTTAGAACCAAATGTAAGTCTAGAGGAAAATGTTGCAAAGTCATTGTGGATAACGGAAACACTGACAACTTAGTGTTAGAAAAGATGGTGGAGAAGTTGAAACTGAAGAGGTTGAAACACTCAACTCCTACAAGGTTTCCTGGTTGTAAAAGGGACATCAATTATAGGTAAGTGAACAATACCTTGTTAAATTTCATATCAAGAATTACAAAGATGAGACAATGTGTGATGTTATGCCAATGGATGCATGCCACATTCTATTAGGTAGACCTTGGAAATATGATAGGTAGGCTATTCATGATGGTAAGAGTAATTGCAATAAAATCAAGAAGGATGGGGTTGAGTATGTGTTGAATCCTTTGAAGGATAAGGATGGGAAGGTTGAGAAAATCAATAGGGTTTGTCTAGTGACTGGAAAATAGTTCCTAAAGGAAATAAAAAAGGAGAAGGTATGTTATGCCTTCCTACCTCAAGTTGCATAAATTATGATGGTAGAGAAAGGGGCAAAAGTTCCCACAGAAGTCCAAGAAATTATGAATGAATTCAATGACATTGTAATGAAGGACTTACCTAATGGATTACCTCCAACTATAAGCATAAGTCACTGCATGGACTTGATATCAGGTACAAGCCTACTAAATAAGGTGACATATAGAATGACACCCATGGAAAATGAAGAGGTGAATAGACAAGTGCAAGTGTTGTTGGATAAGGGACTAACTAGAAAGAGCCTTAGTCCGTGTGCTATAACCATTGTACTGGCATCTAAGAAAGATGGGAAATGGTGAATGTGCATTGATTCAAGGGCTATAAATAAGATAACCATTAAGTACATGTTTCCATTGCTTCATATGGATGACTTGATGGATTGTTTGAGTGGAGAAAAGTACTTCAGTAAGATTGATTTGAAAAGTGGATACCACCAAATTAGAATTAGAGAAGGTGATGAATGGAAGACAACATTGAAGACCAAGGATGGGTTGTATGAATGGCTTGTGATGTCATTTGGGTTGACAAATGCACCCAACACCTTTATGAGATTGGTTAATGAGGTAATGAAACCTTTCCTTGGCAAAGTTTTTATCATTTATTTGGATGACATTTTGGTTTTTAGTAAAACAAAATAGGAACACCTATTGCACCTAAAGGTAGTTTTGCAGAGGCTAAAAGAAGAAAAGTTGTTGGTAAACTTGGATAAATGTAGTTTTATGTAGAACAAACTAGTATATCTAGGTTTTGTAGTGTCTGAAGAAGGATTGAAAATGGATCCCAAGAAAGTTATGGCAATAATGGATTGGTCTTCACCCAGAAACATGTTTGAGGCTAGAAGTTTTCATGGCTTGGCAATATTCTACAGGAAGTTGATCAGAAATTTTAGTGGAATATGTGCACCAATCATCGAGATAATAAAGGGTGTTAGGAAAGAGTTCCAGTGGACAACTGCCTCAGAAAAGAGCTTTCAGTTGTTGAAGAAGAAGGTGATAGAACAACTAGTGTTGGCATTTCCAGACTTTGGCAAAGTGTTTCAAATGGGTTGTGATGCCAGTGGTAGTGCAATTGGGAGAGTGTTAAGTCAAGAAGGTAGACCCATTTCCTACTTTAGTGAGAAACTAAATGAAGGAAAGAGGAAATACTCAATTTATGACCAAGAACTCTATGCTATAGTGTAGGCCTTGAAGAAGTAGAGGCATTACTTGTTGTCAAATGAGTTTGTATTGTACACAGACCACAATGCATTGTAGTGCATCAACAATCAACATAAGTTAAACCATAGGCATATGAAATGGGTGGAGTTTCTACAAAGTTATTCTTTTATCTTGAAACATAGGAGTGGTAAGTCAAAAAGGGTAGCAGATGCACTTGGCAGAAAGTGTTTATCAATGAATGAGTTAAAGGCAAGTGTTGTTGGCTTTGATGCAATGAAGGATTTATATCCTAATGATCCTAATTAGTGGGAAGCCTAGATAGCTAGTAAAAGTCCAGTGGAGGGAGACATGACTCCATGGTTGGAATATTTCATCCAAGATGGCTTGCTATTCAAAGGACATAAATTAGGTATACCCAAAGGTTCAATGAGGGAGAACCTAATAAGAGAAAAGCATATTAGAGGCTTGAGTAGACATTTTGGAATAGATAAGACATTGGCACAACTGAGTGAAGGTTTTTTTGGCATGGAATGAGTACAAATGTGAAGAAACTGGTACAAGGTTACAAAATTTACCAACATGCTAAAGGAGCAAGACAAAACACATGACTATATCGGCCATTGCCTATAACAGAGAGATTGTGGGAGCACCTGAGTATGGATTTTGTTTTGGGTTTACCTAAAACACAGCAAGGTAATGACTCAATTTTTATTGTAGTTCAAAGATGGTTCATTTCATACCATGTCAGAAAACTAGTGATGCATCCCACATGGTTGCATTGTTTTTCAAAGAGGTTTTCAGGCTGCATGGGTTACCTAAGAGCATAGTTTTTGATAGGGACACAAAGTTTGTTGGCCATTTTTGGCATACATTATGGAAGAAGATGGGCATTGAATTACGATTCAATTCAACATATCATTCCTAGACTGATGGACAGACCGAGGTTGTGAACAAAAATTTGGGAAGCTTGTTTTGATGTTTGGTGGGAGACAAACCACATCAATGGGATCTTGTCATGGCACAAGACGAATTTGCTTACATCAATTCAGTGAATAGAAGTACAAGAAAGAGCCTGTTCCAAATAATTTATGGGTACAACCTAGGAGGTGTTGATGAGCTGAGAGATAGTGCAGATTTGAATAGGAAGAGTGTTGTAGTAGAAGATTTATAGAATACATTCATGAGGTTTACAAGGAGGTGAAGGAAAAGTCAGAGAAAAGTGCTATCAAATATAAAGAACATGTTGATGTGAATATGAGGGAACAAGAGTTCCAGGCAGGTGACTTAGTTTTGGTACATTTGAGGAAAGAAAGGTACCCACAGGGAACATACAATAAGTTGAAATTTAAGAAAATAGGCCCATGCAAATTGTTGAGGAAGTTCTGATGTAGTGGCATCGACATAAATTTTTGATTTTTAGTTTTTCTCAGTTATGATAGGTTTTTGGTTAGGAAGTTTTGGATTTGATGGCAGAATAAGGGCAGGTTTGACTTACAGTCACTATTTCGATAAGAGGTTAGGAGAATATGGCAGACATTGATTACTAGCACTATGTGTGTAGAATTGATACAAATAGCCTTCAGCACAGAAAGAATGATCAGTTATGAGCAGCTGGAAGTTAGGTAGTCATGGATAATTTTGGGTTCATCAGTTACACAAGAAGAATCAAATGGTTTAAGGAAAAGACAACAAGGAAGTGAAGAGTCTTGGATGGAAGTTGGAGGACAGATGATAAAGCAAAGAAGAATATGAAGCGACCATTGCAGAAAGAAATCAAAATAGAAAATAAAATGCCTCCATGTGCGGTGAAAAGGTAGAGGAAGATGAAACGACAGAAGCAGAGAAGATTATAGGAGGGCCGATAAATAAAGGTTAAGCTGGTAGAGGCTAGAGGAGGAGAAGAGAAGGTTGATTAAAAATAAGCCAAAACATTGCAGATTAAAAGGCCAAGCACAGTAAAGAAGAAAGGCTAATTTTGGAGGAGGGAAATGGAGGCCGATAATAAAAGGGGTCGATAGAATGATTGGGGGCGGTCTGGGTATAAGGTTGTCATTTGGCAGAAAGAAGAAGAGAAGGCTGAATGGAAAGGCCATAGGTAGTTAGAGCCGATCATTAATATGATAGCAAATTTCAAGAGACATTGTAGAAGCTTGGGATGTAGTGCCATGACAAAAGATAGATTGTTGAAAGGAAGAGCGAGGAAAAGAGATTGGAATCATTGAGAGGGTAAGACTCAATCTGGGGGTGAAAACTCTGTATCAGATATTCTGTATGTTTGCTAAGATTGATGTAATCATGCCTGGATCAGTAAAGTATGAATAAAGATTTCTCATTTTTATAATGTTGGCAGTCATATGAGTATTGAAGTTGTTATACTCTATTTGTGTCTCATTCATGTGTTTGATTTTGACATTAGATTAAGCATATTGCTAGAAGTGAACGTGAGGTTGATATCATTTATCTAATATTTCATCTCAGATTATATGGATTGTTCCTATCTTTGTGTTGGTTCTATTGGGGTTTCTATCACTAGTTTATAATCTAAAAATACTCTATTACAGAGTTGTTTGTGTTACTGTCCTAGTTACTGTCGCTATTGTGACAGGAGGTCTGTAGGAGACTATTTATTGTGAGGAGACCAGGTATTCAGTTGATAGATTGCATTGGGTATCAGAGCATATGTATGGGAGCGTGTTATCAAATTGGTATCAGAGAAAGGTTGGTTCTGAGCGCTGAGTAGATCACCAAAGTGAGGCTACTTAGCCAAGACCTGTGGGTAGAAGAGAAAAGAAATCATGAAGAAGCAAAATGTAGAATTTGAAAGAGACCTGGCAAAGTTGAGAAGAGATTTAGTATATTATATGATTGCCAGAAAGCAAAGATATGAAGAAGAAATTCAGGTATACTTTTGGGTATGGCCAATGGAAAAGAAAGTGAAGTGGCTTGTGAAGATGATTATGGAGAAAAGAAAAAGGCAAAAGATGAATGCCTTGAGAATAGTAGAGAAGGATGGAAAGAGTACCCACAAAATTTGGGATAGCAAGGAGTTGCCTCTAGAGCAACATGGATTGAAAGAGGTCAAGGGAGTTCTCATTGAAGAAAAAAATGAGAGTAGATGAGAAAGAAAGAGAGGAAGAAGAAAAAGTGAAGCAAGCAGCACTTGTGAAAGAGAGAAATGAAGGGAGAAGAGTGTCCATGAAGAAGACACTAATGGAAACATTGTGGTCTCTTTTTTTTTTATTAATATTGTGTTTGCAGATGTGTATGCAGGTATGAAGAGTGTGTTGAGGAAGGTCGAGAATGGGACCTTGAAGATATCGAGTGATGGGTCAAGAATAACACTCGAGGAAAGAGCTGAAGATGAGAGGAGGTTGGTTGTAGCAGTATGTTTAGAAGAGTTCGTAATAGAGGTACATTGCAAAGTACCTAAGAATGGAGAGGAGGTTGATACTGAAGATTTCCAGTATGATGATGGAGATAAAGAAGAAACCATAGAGTTTCACTATGCTTTAGAAGATGTTGCAGAAGCAGAGCAAGATGCTTATGAAGAAGAAAAGTTGGAAAGCCATAAAGTCAAGGTGAAAAGCAACTTGGGACAGCAGGTCATTGCATGGAAGAATGAAGGTAAAAATGTTGTTTTTGATTATGTATATAGAAATGAGAATATGAATAAGCAAGTTTGTCAAGAAAGAAATAAATTGGTAGACCATGGGTATATAGTTCCATTTTGGCAAAAGAAAAAGATTGTTGAAGGGCCGTAGTTAAAATGTAAAGAAGTAGATGCTTTTTATTGTGTTTATGCTAACAAGCAAATGCAAATAATGAGAGTTGTGTAGATCAATAAGTGGCAACCAGATGTGAGGATGAATTGGCCAGCAAAGAGCCCTAGGGAAGATGATTTGAGGCTGAAAACAGAGCAAGAGAAGAGAAGTCCAAGTGCAACAATGAAAAGAGGTCAGCCCAAGGCTGTGGCAAGCAAAGTATGGAGGGAAAAGAGCATGGTAGCACAAAAGGCAAGTAGTGTTGCAATAAATAATGTTGATAAAAGAATGGAAGTTAAAAAGTAAGATATTGGTAGAAAGACTATGAAGGAACCTGATGGGAAGAACATTGAGGCACTAGATTGGTAGAAGTTGGAGAATGTCAATATGGAAGGTAAGCAAGTTGAGTTAATTCATGATGTTTTTGAAGCTTTGGATGATTTTATTGAAAGAAAAGATAGATAAAAATTAAACAAGGTGTCAGATTGTGATGGTTATGAGGCTTTGAATGAAATTTATAAGGAAGATACCAAGGTTGATGAATTGAATAGTGATTGGTAAATGAATGAGTATGAGGTGAAAATGTGGAGGCTTGTGGATGAGAAAGAGATGAGAAGGAGTAAATATCAGAAGAAGCAAGAAGGCAGGCAAAGGCAAATTGGAAGGTATGTTGGAAGAGTTGAACATAAAAAGAGGACAGCAGTGGCATATGCTATAAAACATGAAAATGCATATTTAAATAAGGGAACAACCACAGATAGAGAAGGTAATATTGGAACTGTTAGTGGAAAATGTGAACAATAGTCTAAAACAACTAATCATCCAATAACTCAATGGAAATTGATGTAAACACAAGTAAACAAAGATTATACCTTCAAAGACTGTTTTACCTCTATGCTTCCATTATTCACCTATCTGCTCTTGATCTTGATGGTAATGGAGCTCTCAGAAGTGTTCACTTCCTTGCTATTGAAGATGACAAGAGTAGAACGGTTGTGATATGGAATGTGCAATGGAGACTAAACTACAATGCAACTATAATGGAGATGGATTGATGGAGACATGATTGAATGATGATTATGATAATGAGGTTGTGTGAATGCAAATGGAGATAACTTTGCCAAAGGCACGCTGGTATGATTCATGTAGAGTAAGATTATGAATGCTTGAGTGCATATGCAAATGGGTGTGAAGACCTTGCTTATATAAGTTGAGGGAAGACCAAATCCAAGTGTCAATAGATCCATGACTAAAGGAATTGCCTGTGATGTGTACGATTGAGAAGACTTGAGGAAATGTGTGTGAATCAGGAGAGGACAAGTGTCCAAGCCTTCTTCATAAGTTATGGGAGTTAACAGAATAAATTGAGGAGTTAACTGAGATGATTGATCAGTTAACTGGGTTGATTGGGGAGTCAACAGAATAGATTGATCAGTGAACTCAATTGACTAATTAGTTAACTGTTTTGATTGATGAGTTAAATAATTTGACTGGAGGATAAATAGGACATGTGGGCAAGGGAATATTAGCTAATTAAATATTAAAATATTTAATTACATGTGCAACATGGTGAGGTAGAAAGGTGAGGTGGAAAGGTGATGTGGACTAGTGATGTGGATTTATGAAATTAGGACTTAGGATAGAGGAATTTGAGATTAATTAAATAATTTAGAATTATTTAATTATGTGAGACATTAGAAGAATTGGGGGATTTAATTAAATAAATTGATTTTATTTAATTATTGGAGGGATGTGAATCATTTAAATAAATTAGAATATTTATTTAATTGATAGAGGAATGAGAATTAAATTAAATATTAAAATATTTATTTAATTTGACTTAGCCATTTTTAGGTGTATACATTTTGCCCCTCTTTGATGCAATGTGTTTTATCACGTTGTTTCAAAGAATTAAAAATTTTCTATGATTGATACATGCCCCAGTTTACCCCTAGTACACGTTATTGACGATAGGATGCCCCCTCGAGAGATTGGATGGGAAGAATGTGACGACTAGATGACAGACGATCTCACGATGAGATAGGTATGAACGACAGGTTAGGGTGAAGAAATTGGTTGACGTAAGATAAGGGATGGAATGAAAGAGCCAAATGACATATGATGTAAGATAAAATGATAACACACACAAGCAAGCAAGCAAGTATGCACAAATGATCGAAGAACAAACAAGGTATTGCCCATGTCTAGTTGTAAACCAATGATTAATTGATAATGATCGATGATAGTGTTTTTCATTGTGGGGAACGATATATCCCTAGAACAACACAAAGACGCGGGAAAGATATATCCCACTGATAATTATGATTGATTGATTTGGTTTACAACAAGATTAGGATCACGACCACTAATTGCGATTGGATAATTTGACAAGATTGACTTTACTTGATTAGTTGGATTAAGGATGGACTTGCATTTGGATCATTGCTTGGATTGATTAGACAAGGATGAATGGATCACATGGATAACTGGAAGATATAATTGGATAAACTGTCAGAAAGGACTTGGATCTTAAGACACTTGGAAAAGGTTTTATTATGGAATGAAATGCAATTTGATATGTATGGATGTGTGGATTGTCATCTTCGTATATGCAAGCATTTGAAGTACTTTGTTTCATCATTGAGCTTTTATTATGTTGTAAGAAAATACAAGCATCTAGGTATAATTAAACCATGATGACCTGAGTATTACTTACATGGATTTTGATTTAGCAAGTTTTTACAAGCATCTAGTCAAAATTGAATCTAGATGACCTGAGTAAGCCTTGCATATCAACAGACAAGGATTATACCTGTTTCATGTTTAGAACCCTAATGTCCTCAATGATCATTTTATTGATCATGTCTTTAGACAAGGCTTCACATTACTAAAGATAAACCCACAAATAGAAAACAAATAAAATAATTATGCCCCCATCATAGCTCCTATAGTTTTTGACATCCTTGAGTAGCATAAAAAGACATAATAACAAAAATCATGATATAAGACTTTAAACAACCATTAAAACCTTCTTGCCATAGATATATTTTCCTTGCAATAACTGATAGAGTCCTTTTGATAGTTTAGGTAGGTAGGGATTTGTCAATTGTAGTTTGATGTCTCTTTGTCAAGATGATGTTTAAAGCTTGCTTATTGTACTACTTGCCGTCTAGTGATAAAACCATGATCCCTTTTGTTATCCTTTGAGTTATAGCATTCAAAAATCCAATTCACTAACTAGGTTGAGGATTTGCCCCCAGTCAAGTAAAGGATAGATTTATTATGGATGAATTGATAATAGACACGAAGAAATGGGCCCTAAGGGACTGACCTAGTGCCTCGAAGGCTCATTGATAAATGGCCTTGCCTACATGACGATGCAGAGGCAACATAGTTCAGGGTGTGGACTTTGCAGACCTAGGACCTAGGCAATGGGAAATGGTGCAGATTTGGTTGGACAAAAAGATGGGTGACATGGGATGAAATGGAAGGGAAGCGTAAGAAAACAAGAATGTGATCTCCAAGGACTATGTCACATAGGAATAACCTAGGATTTGACATGAAAAAGCTTATGACGAAGGAGGATGAGAGGATTGGATTGTTTTGAAAAAGATAAGGTATATCAAGAGTTTTCCTAAAGCATGTTTCGACATTTTGCCCCCATATCTTTATCAAGATCAAAAGAGGAATGGAGGATGAATGGACTCAATATGATAGGTATATGTAGGATAAGGATGATAGGATGGTATGGTAAGATAGGATGGAAAATGATAGGGTAAATGACATGGAAGATCAACCTACATATGACACCTATTTGCTAGGTTTCCATCATGGTACTTATCCAAGGCACAACCAACGGTGGTTTTCACCGTTGGACGAAGGGATTTTTCTTTACTTTTTTTTTTAAACATTTGGACGGGAGAAGGTGGATATGGATGGGAGAGATTCAAGTGTCTAGTGCCCTGAAAGGTGATAGTCCCGCTAGATGGATGTCGTCGCACAGATTATGTCAAATGTCATTATGCTCATAGATGGTAAGGAGCGCATAAAAGGAAGACGGAGTAGGTAGATAGTGGATTATGATGTGGATTAAGGAGGGCTTATGCAAAAGGATGGATGGAAGGCTTATGCAAAAGCATGGACCATAGGGATAGGATGATGGGGAAGATATGTAGGATAGTAGTTGAATGGTGGAGAAATGGGGGTATGTGGGAATGTCACAGAATGGAATGGAACCATGACCAACAGCCGCACACACTATGATAAACTTTGAAGTTTTTTATGGGAAGGTGGTGTAAGAAGCGATGGTGATGTTTATGTAGGAGATGGGTGAGTTAGGCATTTAGGAACCCACATGGACTTAGTATTTGTTTGATTTTTGCTTGATTTGTGGGTTGAAAGAATGTGAGATTTTGGAATGGAATGGATGGAAGAGGATGGTAGGGATTTTTGAGAGGTGGATGCCTCATTTGACTTGATTTTTTGTTTAGGGACCCATACTATTTTAGTTTTTGACTTTGTTTGTGAAGGTAGGGGTTTGGATAGCTTTGTGGAAGGATTTGGCTTTGATTCTTTGCATTTGTATCCTAAGGCATTAGGACCCTTAGGATTTTGTGCTTTATAGGTAGAGGCATCAAAATTTTTAGTTTTGAATCCCATGAACATGGTGGAATGAGTGAAAGCTTTATGTTTAGACAATGTGTGCATTTGTTGGTCATGATTAGGGTTTTTGGAAGATTTATGGGTAAATGGATAATTAGGCGTTGGTAGAAGTGGTGACAAAGTGGATGGTGGTATAGTAGGAGTTGGAAGGAGTGGGCATAAAGTGGATGGTGGAAAGTGTGTGGTCACATGCTTTTGACATTTGTAGGATGATGGAGGTGGAATGACAACATATGTTTTGGGAATATGGTAGGGTTTGCGATGGGAAATGGTGGATTTAGAAGGCATGGAGGAAGTACCAACATCATGAGATTTCTTTTCTTGGGGAGTATAACCAAGGCCATAAGAGGGTGGAGGGACTTCGACATGGATAGGCTCCAAAATACCTTGTTCATGAAGGCCTAAGTCTTTACCTTGATAGTTCATCTTTTGGAGTATGCGGCAGACAATGGGATTATGAGTGATTTGGACACTAGATGTGATCTCAATATTTGATGGGGAAGGTGAAGTGGTAGATAATGGTTGTTGCTCTCCTAAGGAAGAACATTCATGGATGAAGGTAGTGAGACCAAGGGGACAGGATAACAGATTTGCAACATGGTCGATAATGGATGGCGGAGGATCATTAGGATCTTGATTATCGTTATGCTCACTAAGATCTAAGTTATTGGTTTGATCATCTATGTGCACTTGGGAGGCAAGTGTTTCATCAAAGAAAGTGTGTGTTGTTGGATCATGGATATGACTAGGTGGAGGATGGATAGGAGTAATGGAGGTTTCTTGCTCATGGATGGGTATAGGATCAAGTTGTTCATGGATATCTTCTTCATAGGTAATATCTTGGTCACAGAAACGATATAGGTTATGGATGGGTTGGATTTGGATTTCTTTCTCATGTATGGGTATAGGATCAAGTTGTTCATGGATATCTTCTTCATAGGTAATATCTTGATCATGGAAAAGATATAGGTTATGGATGGGTTGGATTTGGATTTCTTTCTCATGTATGGGTATAGGATCAAGTTGTTCATGGATATCTTCTTCATAGGTAATATCTTGATCATAGAAAAGATAAATGTTATGGATGGGTGGAATGAAAGTAATTTGATCTTGATTAGGACTAGGACTTGATGTTTTCATATGCTTAGGATTAGGTTCTTGACATACCTCTTGGGTTACTTGAATGAAAGGAGATGACTCTTGGAAGGGCTCTTGGTCAACAACATGAAGGTATGATGGACCTTGACTTTGATTCATGATAGGAGGTTCTTCAATAAGCTTAAGGGGTTGCAGACTATATGAAGGGGTTGTAGGATTGGACATGGCATTGGAAGAGTCTTTTGTAAGTTCAAGGATAGGAATTTGGGGACATGGTTGACTCTCTGCTAGTAGCCTTTGGATCACATCCTTTGTAGGTGCATGGGTAGATGAATGATGTAATGGATGGATAATAATGGTAGAAGGCATAGGCTTATGATTGAGGTTAGGATTGCTTGTGCTGGATGGGGATGACATAGGATGAGTGGATTTTGATTTCTCCATAGCTTTTCTTTTGCTATTATATTTTGGAAAAAGTCTTTGGAGAAGATCGTTCAAGGATTCTTTAGTTGGTGGATTAGAGCTTGGGGAACTTGATGGCGGTGTTGGTGTAGGACTAGTATGCTTTGGGATAGACATTCTATGGGATGGTGAAGGACGACTAGTAGATTGAGGGGTATATGATTCTAAACTTAAGGTGGTATTTCCCTTGTCAATAGTATCATTAAGATGGGTTAAGGATGTGTGATCTTGGTGTCTAGAGGGGAAAGGTATCGTAACCAAGCTTTTATCAAATGTATAAGGGGATATGTCCTTTAATGAATATCATTTTGTGGAAGATCTAGTTTGTAAATCCCCAACTTGTTGTTGTAAAGCTCGGATTTGTTGTGTGAGTGTTTCTAATAGATTAGTCACATCCTTAGCTTTCTTATTTTTGGGAGCCTCTTGTGTGATCTTGGGAGTTTCCATGTCGTTTGTAGAGGTGGTGTCTTTTAAGGTGGAGGTGTCAAAATTTGATGGAAGTTTGGTCCCTTGTTGTGCTAGCATAAGGAAATACTTTTGAGGCTCTATGTTTAGGACCTTGTCCATCATCTTTTGAAATTTTGAGTCTTGTGAAGCACCAATTACTTCCTCATATGAGATTTCTTCCTCTCCATCACTTTGAGATGGAGATGGTATGTCTTTGTTCAAAGGATCCATATCTTGTTTTTCTTTGGATTTTGATCTAGTTGCAACCATAAAAATCATTTGATGGTGGTGATTGTTGGATGAAAATGCTTGTGAATGGACGTTTTTGGTGTGTTTGAGATGACAAGATTTTTCCTAAGGTTCAAATTTTGATCTACTATTTGCTCAAACAAATGTGCTCTTGTGGTAAAAGATAGTCAAAGTAGAAAGAGTTGATCACCACTATTGATATGGACTACTTTTATCAAGATTACACTAGTGTAGTTCCGAGATGAAGGATGATATATCCTGTTTTGAAACTAACTAGATTTTTGTTTTGAATTTTGGAAGATCTTAATGACACCTTAGTAGGAAACTTGGTTTGCTTTGTTTGATGTTTTTACTATGGATGATATGGCAAATGGAAACGGTTTGGAAAAAAGGATGTGAAACTGATTTGTATGGTTTTTTTGAGATCACAAACAAGGTATATGCAATAATGGACACCTAGAACTGGTTTAATTTTTTCTCAAAAGTGTACGGAATAGCTTTTTGTTTTGCATGCGCAGCTTCAAATGCATAGGAAAAATGGTCAAATGCGCAAGTCTGGTTGAAATGCTCTGATTTTTGAATGCACAGTACTGTGGTTCATATGTGCCGCTCTATGCGTCAAATGCGCAAAAGTATTGTATGCGCAGTAAGATGTCTCAAATGCACAACAGGATTAAATGCATAGCAGAACTTGTCATATGTGCAGTAGAATGGTTTAAATGCATAGCAGAATTTGTCATATGCATAGCAGAATGGTTTAAATGTGCAACAAAACTTGTCACATGTACATCAAAATGGTTTAAATGCATAGAACTATAGGTAGTGTTGTCTTTTTGTTTCAATTTTCTCGATCTTGGCTTGTTTTCACAATGTTTCTTGAAGTAAGTCTGGTATTTTTGCTAATGATTTGTATCAATTAGTTGCAAGAAAACACATCAAACAAGAAGATTCCATGTTATTTTTACAAATTTGTGACCAAAAAGCAAGCACAATCCTAAGGTTGGCAAGGATAGTATTTGATGAGTTCCAACTTGGTTTTTACACCAGCCACTTGCATAAAGGTGGACAGCTAGTAACTTGGTAGCACCGGTTCCCCTCCACAACACTCACTTCTCACGCATACCAAGTTACAGTTCCTCTGAAGAGTTGAACTTTTTTGTCTCTACACTAAATGAGTGTATGACGTTGGACGACTATAGAGGTTCCTTCTCATGTGTCACCAAATAGGGGATTTTGGCTTACTAGAACAAAAGGATTTTAGTCAAGGCATCCGTTCGGGTGGTTACACATGCAGCCATTCGCTCCGATAAGGAGGCTTCCTAGCCTGCAGAGGTTACACTCCACAGAGTTTTGGGAGAAACATTGGTCGGTGTAACACAATAGCACCCGTTGCTTGTAACTTTCGTCACAAACACAATTTATTTATAGTGACTTGGAGGTGGCTTAGATTTAGCCTGTTATCACTTAAGGTCATCCCACTTGGAAGGAAGGAATTCCAAGGGCAGGCCTCTCTAAAGGTTAAACATGCAAAATGATAAGTTTGGCATTTTGGTCACCCATAAAAGGGGAGAGCATAGTCCTATTATCATTTTGAAAACACAAAGAACACTGGTTCTTTATCCCCCTAGTTAAAAGAAAAATAACTAAATGTGTTAACTCTACCAAGCACATAAATTTGTAACAAGATAGCAATAACTTGGAAAAGATTGTTTATTTTAACCTTCTAACACATCTAGGTGTAGATTGTTGCTTGAAGAAATAAACAAGTGTTACTTTCCCCTAGTAAGCTATGTGATAGATTGTAGTGCAAGATAGTAAAAACATAAAGAATTTGTTTAGTTTTAACCCCTAGGTTGGGACTAGATGCAAGTTGTGATGCAACAAAATGATTTACTTTCCTCCTTGTTATGTCTATGTGATGATTTGCATGAGCATATTAAGTTACTCTCTCCTAATTAGTTGTAAGTGGCTTAATAATGCAGTTAAAATGACTAAGTCTAGCTCCTAACACCTGCAAATGAGAGTTAGTACGGAAGATCTGATAAAAACATTACAACTTTCTCTAACAAATCATATGTGCAGATCTGCAGGTCATATGTGCAATACTGTGATTCATATGCACAGATTTACAAAAGCGTAGCAATAATGATTAAATGTGCAAGACTACACTTTGGATGCGTAGAAAGATCAGATGCGCAACAGAACGTGTCAGATGCACAGAAAGATTGAATGCGATGCAGAAAGTGTTGAATGCACAAAACTAGAAGTTGTATGTGCAGGAATGACCTGTTGTGACAAAACCTTCACAAAACACTCAAATCAAAGTTAAAAATGGGGCAAGGCCCCACGGTGGGTGCCAAAAATGTTAGTGGAAAATGTGAACAATAGTCTAAAACAACAAATCATCCAATAACTCAATGGAAATTGATGTAAACACAAGTAAACAAATATTATACCTTTGAAGACCATTTTACCTCTATGCTTCCATCGTTTGCCTATTTGCTCTTGATCTTGATGGTGATGGATCTCTCAGAAGTGTGCACTTCCTTGCTATTGAAGATGACAAGAGTAGAACAACTATGATATGGAATGTGCAATGGAGACTAAACTACAATGCAACTATAATGGAGATGGATTGATGGAGACATGATTGAATGATGATTATGATAATGAGGTTGTGTGAATGAAAATGGAGATAACTTTTCCAAAGGCACACTGGTATGATTCCTGCAGAGTAAGATTACGAATGCTTGAGTGTATATGCAAATGGGTGTGATGACCTTGCTTATGTAGACTGAGGGAAGACCAAATCTAAGTGTCAATAGATCCATGACTGGAGGAATTACCTGTGATGTGTATGGTTGAGAAGACTTGAGGAAATGTGCGTGAATTAGGAGAGGACAAGTGTCCAAGCCTTCTTCATGAGTTATGGGAGTTAACAGAATAGATTGAGGAGTTAACTAAGATGATTGATCAGTTAACTGGGTTGATTGGGGAGTCAACAGAATAGATTGATCAGTGAACTCAATTTACTAATTAGTTAACTATTTTGATTGATGAGTTAACTAATTTGACTAGAGGATAAATAGGACATGTGGGTGAGGGAATATTAGCTAATTAAATATTAAAATATTTAATTACATGTCCAACATGGTGAGGTGGAAAAGTGAGGTGGAAAGGTGATGTGGATTTATGAAATTAGGACTTCGGATAGAAGAATTTGAGATTAATTAAATAATTTAGAATTATTTAATTATGTGAGACATTAGAAGAATTAGGGGATTTAATTAAATAAATTGATTTTATTTAATTATTGGAGGGATGTGAATCATTTAAATAAATTAGAATATTTATTTAATTGATAGAGGAATGAGAATTAAAATAAATATTAAAATATTTATTTAATTTCACTTAGCCATTTTTAGGTGTATACAAGAACAACAATGTTCAAAGAAGAAGAAGACAAATAGAGGGATGGTGAAGCTAATGCAGAGATATAACTAGAAAAAGGGGAAACAAATGAAAACACTAAAGCAGACTTATGGAGGCAATTCACAACCATTGAGCAAGAGTGGAATGAAAAGGTTGAAAGAATGAAGATCTATGTGTAGGATAGCAAAGGATACCTCGAAAGAGGTTGTAGATAATGACACGGTTGTTGTTGTAGAGGTAAGGGCAGAAGATGTAGTAGTCATGGCAGATTTAGTAAAAGATTTTGAGTGTTGGGGTGTAAATAATGAAGTTGATAATGGTATAGTGTTGCAGTAGTTGACCTTGGATGATGTTTGGCTGGAAAATGTAATATGTGAGTTGGTAGGAAGCGAAAACGAGATGATGTGTATAGCTAAAGTAAGGGTTGTTATGCAGATGTATGGAATGAGTAAACTGGAAGACATGAAAATCTTTGAAGATTGGTTATGGAAGAATAGAAGGAGAATGATGAAGGGGGTAATTGACATCATGAATGAAGAGTTGAATAATCGACCACAGTATTGGAGTGAATATGGAAGCAGTAGCATTAAGATGCTAGAAGAAGCGGAAGAAAAAGATTAAATAAGTTTATAAAAGAACCGCATGTGTGGGAGCACATGATCTTTTGTCCCCTGGGGAGTTTGACGCAGGGGCATCGACAGAAGTTTCTAATTTTTAGTTTTTCTCAGTTGTGATAGGTTTTTGGTTAGGAAGTTTTGGATTTGATGGCAGAATAAGGGCAGGTTTGAGTTACAGTCACTATTTGGATAGGAGGTTAGGAGAATATGGCAGACATTGATTACTGGCACTACATGGGCAGAATTGATACAAATAGCCTTCGGCATAGAAAGAATGATCAATTATGAGCAGCTAGAAGTCAGGTAGTCATGAACAGTTTTGGGTTCGTCAATTACACAAGAAGAATCGAATGGTTTAAGGAAAAGACAACAAGGAAGTGAAGAGTCTTGGATGATGGTTGGAGGATAGCTGATAAAGCAAAGAAGAATCTAAAGCGACCATTGCAGAAAGAGATTAGAATAGAAAACAAAACGCCTCCATGTGCAGTTAAAAGGTAGAGGAAGATGAAATGATAGAAGCAGAGAAGATTATAGGAGGGCCGATTAATAAAGGTTAAGCTGGTAGAGGCCAGAGGAGGAGGAGAGAAGGCTGATTAAAAACAAGTTGAAACGTTGCAAATTAAAAGGCCAAGCATAGTAAAGAAGAAAGGTCAATTTTGGAGGAGGGAAATGGAGGCCGATAATAAAAGTGACCGATAGAATGATTGGGAGCGGTATGGGTATAAGGTCGTCGTTTGGCAGAAATAAGAAGAGAAGGCCAAATGGAAAGGCCGTAGGCAGTTAGAGCCGATCATTGATATGATAGCATATTTAAAGAGACATTGTAGAAGCTCGGGATGTAGTGCCATGACAGAAGATAGATTATTGAAAGGAGGAGTGAGGAAAAGAGATTGGAATCATTGAGAGGGCAAGACTCGATCTGGGAGTGAAAACTCCATATCAAATTTTCTATATGTTTGCTAAGATTGATGTAATCATGCCTGGATCAGTAAAGTATGAATAAAGATTTCTCATTGTTATAATGCTGGCAGTCATATGAGTATTGAAGTTGTTATACTCTATTTGTGTCTCATTCATGTGTTTGATTCTGACATTAGATTAAGCATATTACTGGAAGTGAACACGAGGTTGATATCATTTATCTAATATTTCATCTCAGATTATATGGATTGTTCCTGTCTCTGTGTTGGTTCTATTGGGGTTTCTGTCACTGGTTTATAATCTGAAAATACTCTATTACAAAGTTGTTTATGTTACTGTCCTGGTTACTGTCGCTATTGTGACAGGAGGTCTGTAGGAGACTTTTTATTGTGAGGAGACCAGGTATTTAGTTAATAGATTGTATTGGGTATCAGAGCATATGTATGGGAGTGTGCTATCAAGTTCTCATCCAATGCCTATGAGATTGATCTACCAGCAGGGATAGACATACCTTCTATTTTCAATGTTGCTGATCTGTACAAGTTCCATGAAGGAGAGACAAGTTTATAAGGGGGTACACACTCACGTTTGCCTGATGCACAAGGATGGTTAGATCAATTAGCTGAAAAGAAGATGGAAGAAGTAGATAGAGTGATTAACTCTGGAGTTGCTAAGAAGACCAGAGGAGAGGACTACATGGAATACCTAGTCCAATGGAAGAACAGAGTTGTAGATGAAGCTTTTTGTCTAAGTGTTGTAGAGCTAGTCAAGTATAGAATTCTAGTTCCAGACTTGCCAAAATGTTCATGAGTTTCCAACTCATGGAACATTTCAGTTATCCGACGTGTCTGATGCAGGAGCATTCAAGTCCATGAGCAATCCTCATCAACCAAAAAGATTTCCTTACTTTCTTGTTTGTTCATTTTTCTTCTTATTTTTGCTTGTAGAAGTTGATGATCATATTCTAGAGAAATTCCTAAGGATTCATGGAAAATTGAGAGGTTCACCTTGAAGATCCAAATGGGTGCTCACATTTTAAATTTGGCGAAGATCTGAGCTAAATTGGACAAGTTATGCAAATGCAGAACTTTGGTCTGCACTAGGATATGCAGAACTTTGGTCTACAACATGATATGTAGAACTTTGGTCTGCAATAGGATATGCAGAACTTTCCCTACCATCGAGATATATGTAGATGACCCCTGAAATCCCACAATATATAGATGAACCCTGAAATCCCACAATATGCAGCAGACCCCTGAAATCTTACAATATGTAGTAGACCCCTGAAATCGCAATATGTAGATGACCCCTGAAATCCTGCAATATCCCGATGGGTCACTTTTTTCTGTTGCACTACCTGAAAGCGCCTAGAAAGTGACAAAAATAGTTTTTGACCACCTGTACCGTTGATCCAAGAGCCAAATGATGATTGACACGTGTCCCATTCACGTGATGAGTGTGGTGGCCGCCTCAAATGGCTATAAATAGAGGATTTTCACACTAAAAGAGGTTGACTTCTCCATAGTGAGTTTTTGGCTTTTGCTATATTTTTGCAGATTCCAAATTTGAAGATAGATTGTTTTGGGTTTTCACAGGAAGGCTAGGATAGTCTAATATGACCGTTGGAATGATTGTAAGGCTTAGGGCAAGGCATCTATGAAGACCATTGGACTCCTGTTGTAATGTTTTAATTGCTATTAATAAAGGAAACTTTTTTTTTATTGTTGTGCATTATTTATTTTGCTACCTAGTTCAGTAGCTTGTTAAAGCCCCCGAACCTTGACTTGCAGTACTTTAGTATGTCATGAATTTCTATACATGTTTCTACATTAAAATTTGGTTGCATGGTTAGGAGTTTGCATGTTACAGGGATAATACTTGCCTTATGTCAAATCTTATAAGGATACCAAGTCAACAACTTTGAACATGATTGAATAAAACAAGTAAACATTGAGTAGATGCCCTAGATGTTGATGAAAGTAGGTAATACAATGATAAATGCTTCTAACTATGCCAATGAATCTGTATTGAATGTTTTACTCAAATGATTCTAGAATATCTATGTGTGTTTGAATGAACTAGGGTTACCCCTTTAAATATAACTCCAAGGGTTGCAAATGAAACATTTCACATGTCAAGTTGGCATACAATGACTGGTCGGAAGGGTTAGGTTGGCCCCAAAATTGACTTTGGATTTTGAAAGCCCAAGGGTCATTTTTGTAATCTCACATCTGACCCAAGGCATTTTCGTAATTGCAATTCTAACCCAGAGCATAAAACAAATGAATTTGAGGATTAAGATTGGTCCCTAGAAGTGAGTACAAATAAAGATAGGTAAAATATCAAATTATGTACCAACTATCAACAAAAAAACATACCATTTTTATACTTGTCATTATATAAAAAATAACCAAATCAAAATAAATCCAAAATGAAAAATAAAAGTGCAAGGTATATAATTTTTACCATTACAATATTTTAAATTTGACTCATCCTTTCTTAAGACCCTAATAACTTTATGTGAGATAAATGAGCTTTATTAATGGACTTGCAAACGCTTGCCTCTTCACTCTTTTACTCTCTTTTTAATTTTAAAACTTTTTATAAGTTTGTGAAAAGGATATGAGTTTGACATAAAACCCTCCAAAAAAGCTTTTTTAGAAGTTAACTTTAATGCTTGCATACTTGCAACTATAAAATAAAATTTGACAGTCTACCTTTCCTATTAAGAAAAACAACTTAAAGATAAAATTTAATAGTCTACTCTACTTATTTAAAAAAGTAGTTATCTATTTAAAATTGGCCTTCAAATATTTCTCAAATCATGATTATTTTATTTAAGTCCTACCCAAAAAAAAATTGATCTTGAAAAAGGAATGATTATATTTTACAATAATAAAACATGTCATCCTCAACCACATCATCTTTGTGGAAGGTAATTATTGCATTATATTTTATTAAAGTAGGCAGCGGTCAATTTTAAAGCTTTGAGTGAGTCCACAAAATCTTCGATTGCATTTGTTTAAAAGAAAAATATGTTGATTTTGACGTGGGTTGATACCTTTTCAAAAGGTGATGTGGAAGTAATTGTATTCAATCGAACTTGTTCTTGCAAAGTATATATATTAGACTAATGAAATATGATGGAGATACAAAGGGATGATGTTGTATCTATGTAATTTAATTGTTTTTTATAAAATAAATATAATTGAATTAAAAATCGAAATTAATGTTATTGAAGTTAATTTTATCTTTTTAAATTTATGTAATATTGAAAATTCTTAGTAAAGATAAAATATTTAAACTTTTATCATATTGTTGTTGATGAGGTTCCTCCTCTTTCTCTATTTTTTTGTTTTTCATATTATTTATAGGAACTTATTATCATTTGATTGTTTTATTTTGTTAACTGAAACAATCTTTTTGTAGGCATCGATATGTGAGTAGATTAAGGGTTTCTTTTATGAGGGAGTTCTCCAAAATATGATTGTGGGAAAAAGAGAAATTCTCACAATAGTTGGTATTCAAAGAATATATTTATAATGAGATAGATAATCTTGAGACTACTCTAATTTTAATAGCATTGTGAAGATAGGAATATATACCTTTGGCCTTCTTCATAACTATCTTTAGTTCTCTTCTCATTCAAATTAATTCAATTCACTTGTATATTCCCATTCAACTATTAATGGTCATTGCTTAAGCTTTATACATTTTGACTGATTAGTATCACCTAATTTGCATCAATATTAGAAATTTTTTTACTTTGATGTAAGGATGTACAAATTTGTGCCATATGGGGAGCATAAGAATTGCATCAAGATCTTTGCAAAATTAGAGGCATTTACTAAATTTGTCTAAAATCAAAGTTTTTATGCAAGTCAAATATGTATCATATGTGTGGTTGTGTTGTGTTATAGTTAGCATCATGATTTCTAACAAGATTTATGTTAGGTCAATTTATGGTAGGGTTTGTGTTGGTGTTTGCATTAGAATTAAATAAATCATAAGACAAATCTAGGTACAATCTTGGTGTAGCCCTAACACAAACTCTAACATAATTGTGATGCAATTGCTAACACACTTGTGTCAAGGTTTTCATCAAGAATGACTTTGACTAAAAACTTAAACATAATAAAAGCATTTTTGACCAATTTTCATATAGGGGAATATAAAGAAATAGATCCTCAATTGCATTAGATTTTTTGGTGCAAAGGAAATAAATAATTAATGAAATAATTTTGTATGTGATGTTGTATTCCATTTGTTTTATATCACCCAAATCACTCACTTCTAAGGTACCCACTAAATCCTAATATCTTGTTGTCCAACATGTTCTTATATGGTGCATTGCATTGGTATGGAACTTAGGTTGTTAAATGACTAATTCATGCATATTAAAGAGCATGAAAGCATTTGGTTCAGGGGGTATTTATTTTTAAAATTGAATGGCATTTTTGGAACATAGGTGGAGCAGTCATGGTAGAATGAAGAGCAGTTTTGGTTCATATCAAATACATCATTCTTTGTGTCCACCATATTAGAAGAAATGCTCAAATCGATTGGGTTGGTGGAATCAACACTTATAGCCTCTCAAGAATTCAAATCTAGTTGTGAATTGGAAAGTTAGACCCCCTTTGATGCAATTTAAAAAAAAAAAAACCCATCTAAAGTTCGAATTTGCCCAAAAAATGCATTGTGAACCTTGACACAATCTTGATGTTAATCCTAACATTAATCTTCATGCAATCTTGATGCTAAAATTGATGTAGCCCTGATCCAAGCATGACATGGCCTTACCCAAATCCTTATTCAAATATTGAGGCAATCTTCAAAAAAATCTAGCAAATCTTGACACAAGATAGCTTTGACATTTTTGCATTACAATAAAAATCTTTTTATTTGCTTGATTCTAGTATCATTTTTTATGCTAGATTGAGTTTTGGCATAGTGTTCTCCCCATGGATATTCATCACAAAGTTGTTACCTCAAGTGTCACACTATAATTATAAGCTAAAATTCTAAAGAGAATGATGCCTTAAAAAGTTTTCCATTGAAATTTCTCAACAAAGTTTAGAATTCCACTTAGTTATCTTGAAACGGACACTTCTTGTCATTATAGATAAGTCATTAGTCATTCTTGTCAAAGTCTTATCTTATTAACATCTTTTTGTTAATGCCTTGTTACTATTGACACTAGCAATCAACAATGTCAACTTATTTTATAAAAAAAATTAATTTCACATTACTTGACTCATATATATATATATATATATATATATATATATATATATATATATATATATATATATATATATATCCATGGGATCACTTCCACATATACATGTAAGTATACATATACATATATAAACTTTAAAACACCTAAAATCCACAAAGATGAGGTAAGTTAGTGGACCCATAGTCAACACTACCAACTCTCCACTTACAATTTGGCTTCTTTTCTCATGAAAAAATCAAATAGTTAATAGAAAGACAAATTATTTCATCAAGGTTTCTTCCATTTTTGACTTCATTAAAGATGAGGAGGTGACTAATGATAAAATTCTTGGCAGCTTTGTTGTGGTGTCCTTGTTCGCTAAATTCACGATCAACACTATGTGAAACAATTAAAAGATACGATGACAACGAGAATGCTTCAATAGTTTAACTTCGCTTAAAATCAACCGTTGTCACTTTGTAAGGAGTTTTCTTACATATATACCATCAGTTTCTTAGTCTTATCTTCTTATCATCGTTTTTGGATACCTGTTACAGTTGACAGTAACAAGCAACAACATCAAGTTCTATTTTAGGCAAAAACAAATGCCACTTTGTTGACATAAAAATCCATTTGCTTTTCTGCAATATATCCCAAAAATGGTTCGATTTCATAACAATTGTCCAAGTAGTCTATATATGAAGACTACTGAGTATTGACAGATTTTCTTCAAATTCAAACATTTTGTAACTGCCCATTCATTTCAGGGCAATTGAACTCAAGATATCTCAATACGGAAAACTATTAATGGTTCCACAAAATCTAGATACAAAGGCTACAAAATAAATTTTCTTGTTCAACTCTAAATTTAATATGTAGCTCTCTTCATCTTATAGTCACAATAAAAGTAAATTTGTACAGACTAACGAATATAACAAAGATGATCTTGTAGATGTGTATGGTGTAATCAAAGGAGGGACATGGAGGATGTTATCATTCACAAAATCATGTTTTTAGCAAGGCAGTAATCATGTTTTTTATTATGATAAACACTTTTGATCCGAGTTATGTGGGATTACAAAGAAGGGAACACACCCCAACAAAACAGCAAAAACAACAAAAGACAGAAAAACAACACCAAGAAACAGTAAGGAACACAATTTGTTAAATAGTTGTCACTGGTCAATAATCCAATGTGTGACAATGTGTTAAATAGTTGTCCCTGACCTTTGCTTTAGGATTTGATCTCCTTGCATGTTTTCACAGATCTAAGTTGTAAGAGCTTTGTATATAGGATTTTTATCCCAAGACATTGAAGAAGGTATTACTGAGAATGACCATTAAGGACTATATATGGCTGCAGTATTCAAATTAAAACTTTGGTGAACCTTCCAATGAAATGGGTATCTTGGGAATGCTAGTAGCCTACGTAACATGTAAAGCTTTCTTTTCCAGAGTCAAACAATGGATACTATTTACTGAACTTTACAACTAGATGACAATGATTCTCCCATACAAAGCTGGTATAGTTGGGCAAAGCCATAATTTGAGGTCTGAAGTGGAAGAAAGATTAAGACTTGGCCGGGGCTATGAAACTGACATCCATTGCATGTATGTGGGCACAGCTGGTATAGTTAGGCATCACCATAATTTGAGGTCTGAAGTGGAAGAAAGATTAAGACTTCGCCGGGGCTCTGAAACTGACATCCATTGCATGTATGTGAATACAGCTGGTATAGTTAGGCTGCAGGCATCACCATAATTTGTGGTCTGAAGTGGAAGAAAGATTAAGACTTTGCTGGGGCTCTGAAACTGACACCCATGATCGAACCCATCTTGAAAGATTTTTTAAAGTCTCTGGAATTTGGGTATTGGGCATATTATATACTGTTTCTAATCTTCAAATAAATTATGTTCCTCAGAATTTATGAACCCGTATCTTAGTTTGATGAAAGCTCTGTTATGCCTACATATAGTATGTGATGATTTGGACCCGCTGCATTAAAAAATCATCTGGCATTTGCTAAGTTTTTTTTTGTGTTTAAGGAATCCCCTACACGTCTTTCACCTTTGATTAAGATAATGTTCAATCAATCAATGGACTGTTGACTGTTTAATAATTAACAATAACAAGAATTGATACCCCAACTATTGAAATTATTAGAAAATTATCAAACCTTAGCAGATTTCTGTAGATTAGAGGAAGTGCTCTAAGTTTGTGTAACTCCCCACTCATTTTGAGGCTATGTAACTCAAGATGGCTCAATTAAGCAACCATTAAAATTTAGAGAGAGACAAATGCGTTTTTTTAAGGTCTAATTTTAGAGTATGCCTCCCTGCATGCTTAAATTTGACTGTCAACCCTGCCTGTGAAGCAATTTTTTTATGACGATTATCTATTCAAATGTGCCCTTTAATATAAATAAAATTATAAAACTATATATAAATCAAATATAGATATATCATCATAATTTTATATAAATTTTGACAGTCAATCCAAAATCTCTCCTTTAATGTGACACAATCTTTCTAAACTTTTGATTGTATGTTAGGGTAAAAATATCTAAATACGACCATAGCCATCAAATTTAGGCACTGCCTCCCTCCATTTTTACAACAGCCATGTAAACAAAACTTGTATAGATGAAAAACTTGTATAAATGAAAGGAGATTACTCACGCAATGGGATAGGGATTCTTAAAATAGTATTTGTTTGCCTATTGACTAAAACCATATTTTCTGCAAGGCAGCCAATGCCATAGTTTGTTTGTTGGATGGTTGTCACTAACTTTTGTTTTAATACTACCAATCCAAAAAAAACTTTTGTTTTAAAATTTTGATTTTTGATTTGTTTAACAAGCATTTAACTTACTTGTTAAAAAAAGTTCAACAAAGAAAATGTGTATAAAATGGTGAAAGTTAATCTTTATACAAAAATGTATTTATGTTTATCATATATATATGTATGATCATTATGCATGTATCCATATTATGTATAATTAGTCAAAAGAAAGTTAAAATATTGTTTACCTTGAATTAAATGTAGTCAACAAACTTTAAAAATATTTTAAGTACAAAAATAGCCTTCACCCAAATAAATTCCTATTTATTCTTTGGAAAGAATTTAGAGGTTGACTTTTTTAAGTCTCTTTATATAATAAATTTGTAATGATTATTACAAGTTTTAAATTTATTATTATAGTTTATTTGAATAATGAAATGTAATTAGTTTATTATTAAATGATTAAAAATAAATTTATATAAGATTATTTATAATTTAAAAGTATATATGTTAAAAAACTTTAAAATATTATGTGAGTTTTATAAAATTATTTTTTAATTAATTTATATATTTAGATTAATAAGTTAGGGTTTTCATTGGAGCTCCACCTTTGAAATTGTGAGGCTTTGTTCACGAGATCTACATCTAATACATTTTTTTTTGTGTGGAGATATCATTTTAACTAATGCTCTATTAACAGAGGATACCAATGCCATTACAATTCTTCCAAAGATCCATCCTGCCTCCTTCAACTTCACTTGCGGGCCTACCTCTCTTACAATCTCCTATCAACACTCCCCTAGCTTGAACACCCCTCCTTCCTTATCTCCTCCTCCAACTTCACCTACAAACCTACCTACAATCTCTTATTTGGGCTCCTATAGCTTGAACACTCTTCTTGCTTCCTATCTCCTCTTCTAGGGCATCTACTACTCTTCCATCTCCCTCCTACACTCCTTTGACATGCTCCTCCACATGAGGCATCTACTACTCATCTCCCCCATCTCCCTCCTACAATCCTTTGATGCACTCCTCCAACTTGAATGCTTCACCTACTTCCTTATTGCCTCCTTTAGCTTCACTTGTGGGCCTACCACTCATACAATCTCCTATCTATGCTAACCAGTTTGAACACTCTTCCTACCTCCTATCTCTTTCTATAGAGCATCTACTTCTCCTTCATTTCCCTCCTACAATCCTCTAGTGTACTCGTCCAACTTGCTCCTTCAATTTAAATGCTTCATCTTCTAACCATCTCTTGTAGGGCATTTATTTCTCCTCCTCTCTCCTTGGTTTCTTCCAAGTTCACCACTAAAATCCCCTATGTAACTACTACTATTTCTATCATTTACTGTTTCAACACACTTATCATTGTTAAAATGTTCCCTAAGAAGATTTAAACCTTAATCTCTAACATAATAATCAAGTAACCCTCCCACTTAACTACAAAACTTTTAACTTTAATTAATTTATATTATATCATTTAATTGAAAATTAGAACAAATAAAATATTATAATAAATTACTTTGTAAATATTAATTTAATATAATTCATAAATATTTCTTGGATATAAGTCCATACCAAAATTGATTATATTTCGAATGCAATATACATGTGAGGGACTCCTAATCCTAATTTCGCTATAGGATTAGTTTCATAGACTTGAAAAAACATTATTATACATATAAAATATATTTTTTATATTAAACAATTTAATTTAACTTCTAAAAATTTCAATCTTGTTTGAGAGGGGTTAAAAGTTTTCTTATCATTATGTTTCTTTTTAAAATGTAAATTGATTTTGTTGAGACTTTTATTAAATTTACGAGACTTCACAAACCTAATTAAATTAAATTTATAAATAACAATATGAAAATTTTAGTAAAAATTTATAATATATAATATAAATTTAAAATTTTCCAACAAATATTAATTAGTTGTAGTTTATTTATAAATTTGATTTTTAAAATTATGTGACAAGTTTTTAATTTTTTTAAAATTTAATTGTTTCAAATTTTTTATTAATCAATTGAAAGGTTGTAGTTCAATCTGTAGAACATAATTGATGGGGATGATAGTATATTCATTGATTATGTTATCATGAAGTTGAATGGTTCTAAATGAACCCATCAAGGATCAAGTGTTGTTGAGTGCAAGATCTTGACCCCATAAAGCATGAGACATGATCAGCCACTTTGTGAGTTTGATATAAAAACCGTCCAAAAAAAATATTCCTTGAAGATACAATTGAACCATATTCAATCTTTTAGTGACTTTTGATGAACTGAATCCCTACCCCTAAAAGCTTAGCCAAAAGACAACTTCTAATATATATACTCCCTCATAATATTATAATCTACTATAAAAACATATTAATATCTATTTAACCCCTTATTTTCTTTTAAAAAACTTCCCTTTCCAAATCTGATAGAGTCACATGTAATACTATTCATCTACTTTTTCTAAGTTCTGACAAAGGTTTTGCTGTCCCATTCCAATTCCCATAGATATATATTACATTGCAGTCAAAACAAACGTGTACTTTTAGGTTACTCCACGCTAGATGATAATGATTTTCCATGGCATTTATGTGAACATATCTGGCATAGACCAATCTGATGCTTTTCAGTCACATGTAATTTTTTTTCCATGTTACAGCTACTTAGTTTTGACAATCAGCCCCTCTAGTTTGTTGGTTTTGCTCGCCAAATCCAATTCCACATCACACTTTCAATTGGAGTCAAAACAGACGTGTACTTTTAGGTAACTTCACCATAGATGACAAGGACTTTTCCCTGGAATACATCTGGCATAGACGAATGGATGTGAAGTGTGAGAAAAAATAGCAACTGTGAGGTGGCTCTGAAATTGACTTCCAATTCAAGTATGGAGATACTGCCAGTTCCACCACCTGTAGACCAGGGACGTTAGTCCTCCTTCCACGTCATAAAGGCTATCACTTGTAAAGTTCTATGGTTCCATAAATTTATTATATACAGGAACCTTATAACTTTATAACTTAGTATTTTATGTACTATAGAGGTTTTCACAGTTCATTACATTGAAATGCAGAGCTTTTAAAAAAAAAAAAAAAAAATGTCTTTTGTTTACATCAACTTTTGATCAGAATTCTGAGCCATCATAATGTAATCTAAAAACACTGATATAAACAAAACACCCACTTATTTCATAAGCTTTATATTTCAATCTAGTGTAAGCTTTTTATACCTTCTAAAATTTTCAGTGGGTAAATTGTATGTCTATATTGCAGTACCTGCCCAGGAGCAAATTGCATGGGATTACTAGACCAACTGAGACATACAGTTAACCTGAAGCTCAGTGGGGAATTTCCAAGATCAAGTCAGATTCCATAAGACCTAAAATCCCCCAAAAACCTCTATATTAAAAGGACTTATAAGTTACAGCAAACAACCCAATTCTTTGGGTGGAACTTCTAATTCTAAAGCAGACGCCATTAGACCATTCACAGACCACAATATCATACTCCCCCAACAGCGTTGAGCTTCTACATTCTATAACCCATTCTTCTGCAAAACCAGATTCCAGACATACCTGCCTAAAACCCATAAAATTTGAGGGTTGACTTAAAAATTGATTGAGTTAAATAAGTGAGGATGATGGTATGTTTTTGATTAATTCTGTCATCTATCAAGATTCAAATCTTTCAGGTGTAATTGGACCAAGTTCAACCCCTAATCCCTAAGTGATTTTGATGGACTTGATCCCCTACTCATAACAACTTAGCCAGAGGTGACTTATAGTTTAGATATATACTCTTCCTCTTCCTGATGAGGGATCACTGAGTGTGATCCCAAAGGACTAGACAAAAACACAAGCAGTCAAATCCAGAAACACTCTTAGGCTATTCTTATGTACTCTGGAAAACTAATGCCTACTCTCATTATGTTGTAACTAACAAACTATATACAAACATAAATGCCAATATCTGTATAATCCATCAATTGTTTTCATAAAAAAGAATTCTCTAACTTAACCACCGTTATGTGTTCTATAACAGATCCCTTTGAGCCTAAAAGCCATACAGTCACCCCATATAAGACCAAGAAATCATACTCATATACATGGAATCAAACCTAACGAGGTGTCTAAAATCTATAATTATCACTCCACTGCTGAGAACTGTAAGAGAAAGAATAGCTAATACAACAAATCGCTAGAATTACTGGCAGAGAAGTAGAACACAGAAAATCTGCTTCCAACTTACTGTCAACAGAAGGCTACCCATTTAACAACTCAAATCTAAGAAGGCATATCGATCACTGTACTATCAGGAAAATGATTAGAGGAATTGGGTTCTTGTTCTTGATGTTCCTCATGTTTGGGAAGGACGCTGCATCTACAAACAGGGCAGATGGGCTGCATGGACAGCCATGCATCTGCACAGTCAAGATGGAAGCAGTGCTTGCAGGAGGGCATGAGCAAACATTTGTCTCCATCCTTAAACTGCTCCAAACATACAGTACACTCCAAATCCTCACTGCTAAACAATTCATCACAATTCTTCTTATCATCCCCTTCCCCTTCCCCATCTCCATCTCCATCCCCATTCTTGTGGGTATTGCTGCAGACTACTGTGGGGAGCTTCTGAATATCAGATTTAGACAGCCCATGCCCACCCTTACTGCTACTACTGTTGCCATTATTTGTAGCTCCATGTTCATTTTCATTGAGAGAGGCATACCAGGCCAACAACATATAAATGAGAACCATCATAGCCATCCCTCCACAGAGCAGGAGGATCGCCAGAAACACATTCCATATGCTTTTCTCAGCCAGGTTGTGCATGCTAAACGCCATGATAATTCAGAAGGATAACAGGGGAGAATTGGGGGCAGCCTAGAAGGAATTTTTTTTTTTTCCTCTGGATTTGCAATAGAAATTATTGCCCTATACCTATATATATATATATATATATCTGAGGGGTAAAGGAATTGTTAGATTCAAAAGGCGAGGAAACCGAAGGTGCCAATTATGGAATTTAATCTCGAGTGATAAATGAAAATGGAGGTGTCACATTTGACTCATCTCGTGGGTGAGATACCTAATGTGAGTGGAAGGTGGTTGCGTGTGAGATGCTTCTCTGCATTGGATATGTGCCAGTTTGGGATTTTTTCAAAAGTTTTTCCCCTTTCTTTTTCCATTTTTTTGGGGATGGCTGCTACCTATCACGGAATTGATTTGCAGGGCACCTATTTAAAGGTGTTAGTTATTGAGTTGGGTAGAGTGTGAAAAGCCTGTGTTCTTCCAAGGGAGGTCACAAGTTTATTAGCACACTATTTTCACACTTAAAGACTTTTTCGAGTGTGGGTTGGACAGCCAAAAAAATCTTAGAAAGTAGGAGGTTTAAAGATTTTGTTTGTTGGGAAGATTAGTTTGATTACTTCATCGACATGGATTGAAGGATAAATTAACACACTTGTTAGTTAATGGTGTGTTTTATTTTAAGTTATAAGGACGGGTTGTATAATATTTTTTATTCTTTAAACATCATTCAATTTAATAGCTGAAGGTTGTGTAATATGGTTATTCTTAAACATCATTCAATTTAATAGTTAAAGGTTAATTTTGGCCAATAAAAATAGGACAAATATTTGTTGTATTTTGGTGTGGATGAGGTTTAAAATTGTTATAGACTCTTTGACCATTGAATTAGATGATGTTTAAGTAGAGTGACATAATAAAAGAGACTTTTTCAATTTTGAAAGTAGAAAAGTAATGCATAACACGAGGGACCTCTCAATTTTGAAATAAACATCATTGATAAAATCCTATTAAACAACTTGTTAGACATGATGTTTTTCAAGAGTGGGAAATATAGTGGAGAAGTAATTGAAAAGTAAATTTAGAAGTGGAGATAGATTGAGACGAGGGTGAAAGAGTTTTGCTAGGTTTTTTGGCTTAGTTTATGTGTTTGTTGTTCACCACTTTTTATATTGCTCTTGTGTATACGAAAAATTTGGATGAAATGAAAATGATAAAACAATACAATGCATTACCTAATCTAAATCTTCAATACTTCAGATAGATGTGAATGTGATAGATGCATGCAAGATATATAGATAGATTGATTTTTGATATGTTGGTTGCTCAATTCGGCAGCATAACATTTGCATAGGATTGATATGATAGAAGATGGAAGATGAAATATTGTAGAGAAATTTTGGTAGCATGAGGATGCAAAAAAGGTGGATCCATCAAATGGCTTGTGGAGGGCTTGATTTATAGGCAAGGGCTAGTTCAAATGGATGGATGAGATTAAAAGGCTAATTGAACAATGTGGACGGTTAGGATTGATTAGTTATTCCCACTCTTCAAGGGAGTTGTAGTCATGTGACAAGTGTACAAATGAAGATAAAGCTCAAGTGTGGTCGTGTACACAAAAAACTTTATTTTATAAGTTTATGTGTGATTGTGTACACAAAAATGATATTAAATGAAAAACGTACTACCACACATGATTCAATTGAGAGATGGACAAGTGTTGGAATGTGATGAAAGGTCAGGGCCTAATTCAAATATTTTACTTGAATTAGTTAGAAAATTAATTAAATAAATAAGATTTATTTAATTAATTGGAAAGTGGGATTAGGATTGGATAAATGGGATTATGATGGGATTTTAATTAAATTGGTTTAGTGATTAGGATGGGATTAAGAGTGGGATTAAAACAAAATGATACATGATGTCTAAGTAATGTTTTTAACTAGGTGTTGCAAGACATGGACAATTTTGGGTGTCTACATTTTGCCCCTCTTTGAGATAATGTTCGAGATGATAAGCTTTATGTTGAGTAACATCATTTCAAAGAAGCTAAGGTATGGATAAAGGAAAAGGATGAGATGATGATGGAAAGATAGGATGAGGATGTGGGATGATGATGGAATGATAGGATGAGGATGGAAAGATAGGATGATGATGCCCCCTCAAGAGGATAGGCAGGTTGGACAAACACGGGTAGGCTCTCGAAAAGAAAGGGATTGGTCAAGGAAGATAGATAAAGGAATGGATAGAAGAAATGAATAATGTGTTATGCTGCAATGAAAGTGAGCAACCATGATGTTTGATATAACACTAGACGTTAAGGTATAAGGACCAAGGTGATGATGTGTCTTGTGCACCCAGCATAATACAACCTTTTCTAACGTATGAGGAAGAAAACTTAGAGCATTGAAGTCATAATGCACAAAAGGTATGATATGACCTTAGATGCAAAGGATAATGCAAAAAACTATTCCAACACACACAAGATATGAATATTAGCTAGAAAGATACAGATATGATACAAATGCAAGATAAAATGATAACACAAATAAGCAAGCATGCACAAATAATTCAAAAACAAACAAGGTATTGCCCCTGTCAAGTTGTAAACCAATGATTAATTGATTGATTGATGGTGATGATAGTAATAATGATGATAGTGTTGATAATAGTGTTGTCATGGTGGGGAACGATATATCCCTAGATCAACACAAGGATGATTGATTGATTTGGTTTACGACAAGATTAGGATCAAGACCATTGATGTGATTGGATAATTTGACAAGATTGATTGATTGATTGGTATGGATTAAGGATGGACTTGTATTTGGATCATTGCTTGGATTGGTTTGATGAGGATGAATGGAAGAAGTGATTGATGAATTGATTTGATGGTTGGATTGATGTGCTTTGATTTTGATGATGATGGATTGTTGTGAATGGATTGATTGGATTTTAGGTGTTTATTGATTATGTGGAAGATAGATGATAGAAGAAAGGAGAGATGGATGAAGAAGATGATTGATAAAAAATGGAAGAAGTCTATTGCCTATGCCTGAATCTGGGTACTTCCTTCGTATCCCAGATTGCCTACATACCCTGTATCCACGAGATCAAAGCACTTAACGATAAAGATGAGATGTAGTGTTGATTTTATTTTATTGATGGTGATGATGAAAGGTGGATGGATTGATCGAGTTATGGATTGATTGGGATGGATTGAATGTTTGATGATATATGATGTTATTGATGGGATGATATGGATTGGATTGATGTGATATTGATTGTTTTGATAGATTGGCTTGATTTGATTAGATGATTGGATGAAGTGATTGATTTGATGATGATTGATCTTATTGCTTGGATTTGGTTTGATGTGATGATGTGATGGGATTGATGTGATAGATTGTTTGATGATGATGTTATTGCTTGGATTTTTTGTTGGATATTTGATTTTTTGTGTTTTTGAAATGTTTTGATTTTTTTGGATCTTTGGGAATATTTGAATTTTTTTGTATTTTTGGGAATATTTTTATTTTTTTGGATTTTTGGGAATATTTTTTTGAATGTCAATAGATTTACAATTTGGGTAGCCTTTATGCTAGATACTAATGACAAGGGAAGAACCAAGTCTAGATGCAAGGATAAAGGTAGGATGAATGGACAAAAAGATGGGCAATAGTAAATGGAATGGAAGGCTCGTGATAAATGGATGGGATGGAAAACTTGTGATAGATAGATGGCTAAGAGGATAGGTGATAATAGATAGGATGGAAGGCTCATGATAAATGGATGGATAAAAGGATAGACAATAATGGATGGAATGGATGTATGCCTCATAAGGGAGTTAGGATGTGATCTCCAAAGACTATGTCGCATAGGAATAACATGCCCCATTCTAGGTGTAATACTTAGGATTTTACATGACAAAACTTATAACAATAGGATGATGGGATGGATTTTACATGACAAGAACTTATGATAGGTGGATAATTATAGGATTGGATTTTGATGGGATGAGGTATATCAAAAGATATCTAAATCATGTTTCAACATTTTGCCCTCATATCTTCATCAAGATCAAAAGGAGGAAAGGAGGATGGATAGACTTAATAGAATAGGTATGTGAGTGTAATGGCTAAGGATGGTAGGATAGGATATGGCAAGATGGGATAGATATGTGGGAAATGATAGGTTGGAAATGATAAGATGGATGAGACAATGTGCCCCCAAGTGTAAGTGACATAGAAGATCAACCTACACATGACGCATGTTTGCCAGGTTTTCATCATGGTACTTATCCAGGGCGCATGTTTACCAGGTTTTCACCATTGGATGAATGGATTTCTCTTTACTTTTTTTATTTTCTTTTTCTCGTTGGTTTTTTTTTTGTTTTTTTTTTGTTATTGATGGGATGACAATTACACATGGTGCCCGCAAGCAGGTTTTCACCATGGTAATGGATAGGAAGGACTCAAGTGTCTAGTGCTATGAAAGGTGACAGTGTCCCAATAGAGAGGGATGTCGTCACATGGACCATGTCATTATGCTCATAGATATTGGTAAGGGATTACATGAGAGGGATGGAGTAGGCGGATAGTGGATTATGATGTGGATTATGTAAGATTCATGCAAGGATGGGAGAAAGTGGATTATGTAGGACTTAGAATGAAAGGCTTATGCAAAATCATGGACCATAGGAAGGTGATTGGGGGGATATGTAGGATAATAGGTGAATGATGGGGAGATGGAAGTATGTGGAAGTGTTGCGGAATAGAAGGGAACCATGACCAACGGTTGCACACACCGTGATAAACACTGAAGCTTTTGATTGGAAGGTAGTGTAGGAAGCAATGGAGATGTTTGCTTAGGAGATGGGTGATGGAGTGACTTAGGTACCCACATAGACTTAGAATTTTTATGATTTTTATTTTTTTTGTGGGATGGAGGAATTTGATATTTTTTAATGGAATGGATGGAAGTGGATGGTTGGGATTCTTGAAAGGTGGATGCCTCATTTGACTTTCTTGGTTTATGCTTAGGGACCCAAACCATTTTGCTTTTGACCTTTTCTTTTTAAGGTATGGACTTAGGTAGCTTTTTGAATGGACTTGGCTTTGACTTTTTGTATTGATGTCCTAAGGTATGAGGACCCTTTGGATTTTTGACTTTATAGGTAGAGGCATCCAAATGTTTATTTTTGAATCCCATGGGATGGATGGAATGAGTGGAAGCTTTATGTTTGGACAATATGTGCATTTGTTGGTCATGATTAGGATTTTTAGGGAACTTATGGATAAGTGGATAATTAGGTGTTGGTAGTAATGGAGGCAAAGTGGATGGTGGGATATTAGGAGTTGGAATAAGTGGAGGCAAAGTGGATGGTGGAAGATTAGGAGTTGGAAGTAATGGAGGTAAATTGGATGGTGGAAGGTGTATGGTCACATACTTTTGACATTTGTAGGATGGTGAAGGTGGAATAACAACATATGTATTGGGTATATATGATAGAATTCGTGATGGAAAGTGGACTTAGAATGCATGGAGGTATTACCAACATCTTTATATTGTTGACCTTGGGGTGTGTATCCAAGGCCATATGAGTGTTGGGGGATTTTGATATGGACAAGCTCCAAAATACCTTGTTGATGAAGGCCTGAGCCTTTACCTTGGTAGTTCATGTTTTGGAGGATGCGATGGACAATGGGACTAGGTGTGGTTTGAACACTAGACATGTGTTTGTTATTGGGTGAAGAAGGTGAGGTGGAGGACAAAGGTTGTTGTTGTCCTAGGGAAGAACATTCATGCATGAAGGTGGATAGACCAAGTGGACATGAATGTGGACTTAAAATGGCATCGATAGTGGATATGGAAGGACCATTAGGATCTTGCTTATGTTCATTGTGTTTTCTAAGATCCAAGGAATTCATTTGATCTTCTATGCTTTTTTGGGAGGCAAGTGTCTCATCATGATAAGTGGTTGTTTGCTCATTAGGGCTAGATGAAGAGGTCTCTTTGCTTTGAAGGAAGGCCATGAAATAGGGTGAATGCTCAAGGAGGTCAACAAGACTTTCATTAGATAGAGCATGTAGGTCTTGGGTGTCTTGTTCATGAATGGTTATGGGCGGATGAATAGGATCAAGGTGCTCATAGATAGGATCATCATTATGGATGTCATCTTGATCATGGAAAAGGTATATGTTATGGATGGGGTGAATGGAAGCGCTTTGATCTTGACTTAGACAAGGGGTTGATTTTTCCACATACTTAGGATTATGCCCTTGACACATCTCTTGGGTTGCTTGAATGGAAGTAGAAGTGGAAGGCTCTTGGATAGGCTCTTGGTCAACAACATGAAGACATGATGGTTCTTGACTTGGGTTCATGATAGGAGGTTCATGAATAGGTTTGATGGCTTGTGGATCACATGATGGGCTTAAAGGGTTAGGCATGTTAATGGAGGGCTCTTCTCAAGGATATGACTTTGATAACATGGAAATACTTCATTCCTTGCTAATAGCTAATGGATCACATCCTTCATTAGGGTATGTGTGAATGGACAATAGAGTGGGTGGATGATAAGTGTAGATGGTGTTGTAGGCTTAGGATTAGAATTAGGTGGAGGGATAATGGTATTGGATGAATTCGGACTTGGGCTAGATGGAAGGATAATGGGATTAGATAGATTGGTTTGATCTAACACAATTTTACCACAATCTTCTAGGTTCTTGACCAATCTTTTAAATTGTATACAAGTGTATATGGTATGGCCATTACACCTATGATATGCACAATATTCATCATCTTTATACCAATGGGGTTTAAAGTACATTTTTCCAAGGGGTGTTATCGGTGGCAGCTCAATCAAATTTGCTTGGACCAATCTTTCTAAAAGTATCTCCATGGAATCTTTTAATGAAGGGTTGGGATCACATGAAGGTGTTAGGATAGGACTAGTAAGCTCATGTGTTGGCATGTGATTGGATGGTGGAGATGACTCATAGGATGCCTTGACTAGATTGGTGTCTCCCTTGTCAAAGGTAATTAGGTCTTGCATAGGATAACTTGGGCTTGCTTGATTTATGTACAAGGGGGCACTTGGACTTGGATATGCTTCTTGTTGCAAAGGTGGACTTAGGTCTATCAATGATGCTTGGTGGTCTTGTGAGGACACGTGGTTGCCTTGTGAATGGGTTTGGTAATGATTTGGAATGTTGTAATGAGGAATTGGATAATGTTGAGGTGGAGGTTGATAGGTTGATATGGCATTAACTTAGTAGGTGTATAGATTAGGTTGATATGAAGTTGAGGGGGATGACACATAGGATTGTGGTTGAATATGTTGGAAGTTATGATGGTGTTGTGGTGGAGGAATTATATAGGATAATGGTTGTTGTGATATGGATTGATATGGATTAGGGTTAACATTAGAAGAAGTGTGATAGGTTGGTGAAGGATTGATGTGACATGTGGATGGATTTGGTTGATATGGAATGGATGGGTATGACATCTAAGGTTGAGGTGGCATTGTTTGATGTTTAATGGATAGAGGATGATGTGCTTGTTGGGTTTGTGATTGACAAGTGGCTATGAGGTGTTGGGCTTGGGCTATGAGATGTTGCATTTGAGGTGATTTAACTTGCTTGAGGTTGAAGTTGTTGGATAATGCCTTGGAGCCTTTGTATAGTTTGTTGATCTAAGGGTTGTGGTAATTGATAAAGTGATTGGAGGAGATATTGGAAGTTGGGTACTATGTCTTCTAATGTTGGCATGTTGTCACACAAGTGTTTAAGTCTTAAGACCTTTTTGGCAAGTGCTTGATGATGATGTGGATTGTTTGAATGATGATTTGATGATTAGGATGAAGGTGACTAGGATGAAATTGATTTGAATGTGTTTAAGATGAAATTGATTTGGGTATGATGTGTAGGATGACTTTTTTATGTGTTTGGTGTTTAGAGCTTGATTTGGCAATGTTCAAACAAATGAATATGCATATACACACATGAATCACTCATGCAAGACACATAAGCAATTTTTGACTTTGAAAATGAAATGTGATGATTAAGCAAGCACGTGAAGAAGATACATCAACAAGCCCTAAGACTAGTCAAATGGGTATGGCCAATTAGGTCTTAGGCTAGATTGCACAGGGGTGACTAGGATGCAATAAAAGCAAAATCTTGCCACACAGCCGGGAGAAAGGGGTAACCCACCCTTCACCTTCACTTCCCAAAGGTATAAAGTTCTTTGGGGCTTAGCCAAGAGTGACAAGATTCCAACTCTCAAAGGAGGGTGTCTTTCAATTCAGCCTCGATTGAGGTCGTTCCGTGGAGTGGTGTGTCTCCAAGCAGGCCTCCTAAGAAGGGTATGACAAAAGAGAACCAAATGAGGCGCTGGCACACACTTGATTCACACTCGCATTGGTTAATTCCCCTTTAGAAAATGAGATGTGTGGAATACAGTTCAAGCACTTGTTCTTTTTAGATCCCAAATCCAAATGTGTAGGAAGACACTTGTTCATTTTAGCCCAATTTCAGTGATGTGATTGCAAGCAAATGTTCATTTTAAGCCCAAAATCTAAATGTGTTTGCAAACAATGATTAAGGGATGAAAAGATGGTATGTGTGCACCTAATTAAATTTCTTTCCAAGTTACTTTTTTGACTAATCCAAATGCTGCTCTAGCTCCTTTGATTCACCTACAAGTCACCAAATCAAAAAGTGACCAAGTAAACTTGCACATGAAAGTGGTATGCGAAAAATGAAGAATATGATAAAAACTAATTAAAGTGATTTGATATAGTAGAATAGATTGCATAAATAGAAAATTTAGGAAATTCTATGCACTTTTAAAAAAAATTCACTAAAAAAGGATAAAAAAATGCAAAAGTTATCTTCATTTGAAGTTTATGTGTAAGTTTGACTTTGACTGAGAAAATTATTGATAAGATGATGAAATCACCTGATAAAACCTCCACATCTGCAAATTTTGTCAAGTTATCTTTCCAACGAGTCCTTGTTTGTGCGATTTCAATACCATATGCAAAAGTTATGGCAAAAAGAAAAAAACAATACCCCTTACTATGCCAAATGTGACCTACTACTACCAAATGCGACTTCCTATGCTTCAATTGCGTATGGATTTGACCAATTGCGACTTACTGATGTGCAATTGTGTATGGATTTGACCAATTGTGACTTACTAATGTGCAATTGCGTATGGATTTGACCAATTGCGACTTACTGATGTGCAATTGCATATGGATTTGACCAATTTCAACTTACTGATGTGCAATTGTGTATGGATTTGACCAATTGCGACTTATTGATGTGCAATTGTGTATGGATTTGACCAATTGTGACTTACTGCAGTTCAATTACATATGAAATAAAGCCAAATGTGAGGATCTGATGTTCAATTGCGACTTAGGATGACCAAATGCAAGGATCTAATGTTCAATTGCGATCTACTACCAAATGCGAGGATCTGATGTTCAATTGCAACCTATTTTCGGCCAATTGCGATGATTTGTGGTGTGATTGAGATTTTTTGCATATCAATTGTGCTTGGAACCCTACAAAAATTAAACTTCACAAAAAACAACTCTACAAAAAGATGTTAAATCAAGAATGTGAGTCTCCAGCAAGCGTGCCAGAAATGTGTATACGAAAAATTTGGATAAAATGAAAATGATAAAACAATACAATGCATTACCTAATCCAAATCTTCAATACCTCAGATAGATGTGAATGATAGATGCATGCAAGATAGATAGATAGATTGATTTTTCATATGTTGGTTGCTCAATTTAGCAACATAACATTTGCATAGGATTGATATGATAGATAGAAGATGGAAGATGAAAGATTGTAGAGAAATTTTGTCAGCATGAAGATGCAAGAAAGGTGGATCCATCAAATGGCTTGTGGAGGGCTTGATTTATAGGCAAGGGCTAGTTCAAATGGATGGATGAGATTAAAAGGTTAATTGAACAATGTGGACGACTAGGATTGATTTGTTATTCCCACTCTTCATGGGAGTTGTAGTCATGTGACAAGTGTACAAAGGAAGATAAAGCTCATGTGTGATCGTGTACACAAAAACCTTTATTTAATAAGTTTATGTGTGATTGTGTACACAAAAAAGATATTAAATGAAAAATGTACTACCACACATGATCCAATTGAGAGATGGACAAGTGTTGGAATGTGATGTAATTCAAATATTTTATTTGAATTAGTTGGGAATTAGTTGAAAAATTAATTAGAAAAATAAGATTTATTTAATTAATTGGAAAGTGGGATTAGGATTGGATAAATGGGATTATGATGGGATTTTAATTAAATAAATAAAATTTATTTAATTAATTGGTTTAGTGATTAGGATGGGATTAAGAGTGGGATTAGGACAAAATGATACATGATGTCTAAGTAATGTTTTTAACTAGGTGTTGCAAGACATGGACAATTTTGGGTGTCCATAGCTCTTTTCTTTGAGTAGGAATAAGTTTAGCCTCCCATGTTTATTATGGGTGTAGTGTCTTTACTATGTCTAGTAAACTTGGTGGTAATCACACAATTCAAAGGAATAACCTACTGAACAGTCCACTATTACCCTTGAAAAGACCTTCATTGAATTATCAACCAGGGCTAGTAAGCTTGTGATGGCACTGGCATTGTATGTGCTTTCAAAGATTAAACTATCTAACTCATCTAGTATAATATGATGGGTTGCACCTTGCAGTTGTTGCGGGTTATAGTCCTTCTTTAGCTGTAGGAGTTAGTCCATAAACATGTACAAAATACTAACAACCATAATCAACACAAACATTCTCCACAATCCATACATTCCCACATATAACATACAATTTCATCATATTATAATCATATCTCCATATACTTAATTAACCAGGTTCAAGTTTGCATAATGATCATAAGGGATAACATAATATAGAAATATGCTTAAAATAATGTCTAGGAATGTCTTTCAACTTGCATAAAACTATAAGAAAATAGGCTAATAACTAGGCTCATCACACCCCCCAACTATCCATTTGCTTGTCCTCAAGCAAATCAACTAAGGCTGTAGGGTCTAATAAAAGGTGATCTCCCTAAAATCTGCAATAGTACTTACTCCCTTGATCTTCTCCAAATAAAAGCCATTATTATATGCCAACTTGTTCACTCTAGAGACCTCTGCTTTCTCACACTCTGCACTCCTCTACCCAGTCCAATGTGGCACTAGATATAGAAGCATAGGGGTTTGGAAAGTAAGTGGTATCTAGCTCAGTCATTGTCCCTTGGAAATGTCCATGTATTTCTTGACCCTTTCAAACATAGCCATGAGTTATGAATATAGCGGGGTTCTTTCTTTTGTAACTCTAGAGTCAAACTATTCCACCTGTCCTGTACATATTGATGAGAGTGATGAATGAGCCCAATTGTAAATGTTGAATCCTATCATAATCTTGTAGCCTTAAATTCATGATCTTCCTTCCCACACCTTTGTGTTCTAAGAGTTGTCTCCATTCTGCAATGATTGATTCAGGGATTTCAGATTCTCTTCTGATTGGGAGGGCAATGGATTTTTCTCTTTCTGTGTAAGCTTGCATGATTTTTCCTCTCAATTTCTCATTCCTAAAGTAGGAGGCTAGTGCTCTCACCTATAAATCCCACACATAAATCAATGGATTCCATTCAACATCCTCAGATACAACATAATTATGTAAGTAAAACTCACATAGCTGGTCTTTCTCTTCAGGTGTGGCGGTAACAAAAACTTTTAGGAAGGTCATTTTTCCACTCATTGCAACTGATTTATTACTGATCAATTTACTAAACTGGTAACTCAAAAATTTCTCCTACAGAAACAAGGCATAGGTCCTAGCTGGGGGTCTACATTTGACAATTTGAGCAGCTTTGTCTACTATTTCCTCCATTCTGACTGCTAGCCTTCCCAACTCAATGTCTTTCATTTTTAATGCCTTAGTATGTTCTACAATCATGGATTTTTTCTTTCTTACATTCTTCTTTTTGTTTAGAGAAATTTTGAGTAACCTTCCAGAGCTGATATCCTAGGGACACAACTGTATGACAATTTGGGGTTTTTACAACAGGGAGTCTTCTCTCTTCAGCCACTAATTCCTTATTTCCTACAACTACTATGGATAGCTCTGCAAGGATATCTAATTTTGACCCCAGATCACAAGTGTTAACTTTTTCTTCCAACTCTTGTATCTTTGCTTCTCTCTCTTTGTCCCTCTGCTCATAGGTTTTGACCAATTCTTCCAGCTATTTTATTCTCTCAAAGGCTTCCTACAATTCTCTTCTTACAGTCCTTTCTTCAATCAATAATTCCTCATCCCTTAAAGGTTGTTCATCACCACCCCCTATGGACTCATATCCCTCATTATTAGGGTCATTTGGGGTTTTCTTTCTAGTTTTCTTAGCAATAAAAATATCCTCTGATTCAAATTCAGAGGTAGTAGACACATACCATTTCCTTTTGATGGGGAATTGTACATTCTTAGTCACATTGGCCTCTTTTTCATGGTTAGTTTCTACTGCTACAACATCCTCTTTCTCTTTTCTAGGCTTCTCAACAGCACCCCTCATAACACCTTTCTTATTTAGGAGGTGTGAACGTCTTAAAGGTGTGGGTTTCTCTTTTGACCTTTTTGTAGGCTTAGAAGAAGAACCACCCTTCTTCTTCCTGGTTCTTGGTGTTGGGTGCTTTGCTAGAGGATGGGGTTTGAGTATCATCTTCTGCTGGGGTTTGATTTTCTTCTTCCACTATAGGTCTATCAAATGCTACATGTGGTAAAATTGGCACATCTTACTCCCTTGTTTCTTCCACGCTGCGGGTAGGTGAAGCAGTAGGTGTAATAGGGTTTTCCCTCAAGGATGCAATAGGTGACTACATTCTTTGGTGCTGATGGCTCATTAAGGATGTCATTAATGTTTTTGCATTTCAAAAATCTTTTCTAGGGCATATGTGGATACTGAACTCTAAGACTTCTCTTCACCAATAGAGTGACCAAACAATCATGGGACAATGTTGACTTATTTGACTTCCTCTGGTATTCATATCCCATTCTCTTTAAGAAATTATATAGGAAATTTGACACATTAACTACTCTATTATGGCAAAGATGACTTAACAATTTAAAATGCACAATGTATAACATGGACTACCTACCATCACAAGTAAGGTATTTGATAATATGAACAGCACAAGAAGCCCATAATTCTTGAAGTGATAGTCTTTTAGTACCTTGTGATGTGGATTCCAGTTGCTCCCCTACCTCACTGAATTCATCTCTTGTAGATATTGCATCTGCCTTGACATGGAACTCCTCTCTGTTTTTGGGTAAATTGGATACCTCAGCAATTACCACTTCTAAAGCATCCACTATCAAACCTTTGATAGTGGCTTCATCATGGTAGAGTGAGGCTGCAAATTGCCTCGTCATACCTTCATTGTATTATGTGAGATTCAGAAAATAGTCAAAGATCGACAAGCTTAATTGGTCTCCCAGTACCACATCATGCACTATAGGTTCCTGTCTAATAAGGTCTACCCCCATATTGCCAAATTGAACTTCAAATTCAAATTCTTCACAACCCTTCTACTAACCCTCTATTATATCTGCTTGCACTTTTAATTTCAATAACCCTGCACTTCAATTTCAATAACCCTCTGTATATTCCCTTGCTATATTATACCTGTATGCATCAACTCACACCAGCCTGAACTAACAAACCAGCTTGAACTGACTCAGAATTGTGGGAAATTAATAGACAAAAGGTCATAGACATAAGAAGGCAAAGGAAGAAAATGTTGTATTATTTGTGTTGTGTAACTGACAGTGGTGAACAATCACTGTTTTGAGCAAAAACACTATCCCTCTCCCCAACTAAAATCTTGAAGTGACCTCAGTTCAAGGCTTTGTGCGGCGAAGAAAAGAATGATAGTATATGGATGTAAGATTACTAATGAGAATTTTGTATTATTAACTGCAAGAACATATGGAATCATTGAAATATTTGCATTAAATAATGGAAAGTTAATATTTGTACCTATTGGAATGAAGTGAACTAGACTTTGCACAAGTGGAGCATTGGAAAATGTGTCTACAATGTAAGTTTGATTGGACGAGGCTCATTATTATAAGGAATGGTGGAAATGACATACTGACACATGTGAAATAGTTGATGAAACTTGCATGTGGTGAGATGACGAATGACAGATGCATGCACTTGGAAAGCGGAGTGCATGGCACAAAATTTGAATGAGCTGACGAATAGTTGCTTTATGTGAATGGATGGATAGTTGTTGCATGTTCCTTTTTCAACAGGTCCTAATGTGTATTGTGGCAACACGGAGTTTGTTTCCTTCTATAGGTCCCTACGGCTTATTGAATCAATCTCCATGAATATTGTGGCATCGATGCTATGTGTGCACATGAAGAAAGGAAAGAAATTATACCTGAGTGACCTCAAGAGGTGAGCTGTGTAGCTCACCTGCTGAGTCACTTTGATAACCAACAAGGTATGCTTCCATGTTACTGCTTAATGATAATATAGCAATATCTGATCCAGGGCTAGGAACAAAGCATTGGTTTAGAAAATCATCTCTGGTTGCTAGCCTGGTATAGAGCTTTAATTTGTGGCCATTAACCAATAGTAAAAACCTGACCTCATCTATGGTCTGTAGTTTAACAGCTCCATTGAGAAAGATCTAGTGTATTTCATAAGGTCCTAACCACTTTGATTGCAGTTTGTCCTTGTGATCCTTGTATTTGGAATCATATAACAGAGCCTAGTCACCCACATGGAATTCTTTATTCTTGATGAACTGATCATGCCATTTGGCTCTCTACTTTTGAACTATCTCTGTATGGTGCATATCTGCCATTCTGATCTCATCTAACCCATTGAGAATATGGAGTCTTTCTTATTGTGTTGTTGTTAGATCCATGTCAAGTTCTAGTGCAGTCCTTAGTGTCTTATATTCAAATTCTATGGGTAAAAGTGTTGTTTTACCATACACTAACTCATTAGGTGTGAAACCAGTTGTTGTTTTCCATGTGGTTCTATATGCCCATACTGCCTCTAGTAGTTTGGTTGCCTAGTCCTTCCTGTGAATGTTCACTGCTTTGGTCAGAATATTCTCAATTTCTCTATTTATAACTTCCACCTGCCCATTGGCTTGGGGGTGATAAGGCGTGGATTTTCTATGCCTGACTTCATATTATTGAACCAGTGTGGAAATGAGTTCAGAAGTGAACCGGGGACCTTGATCAGTGACAATTTCTCTCAGTGTTTCATACCTAGTGAAGATCTCTTCATACAAGAATTTGGCTACATTCCCATCTCTGGCAAATTGGAAGGCCTTGACTTCAACCTATTTTGTCAGATAATCAGTGTAAACTAAAATGTACTCATTATTAGAAGCTGGTGAAATTGGCCCAATAAAATCTAGCCCCCATTTGTCAAATGGTGCTAGTGCCATCCGTGGCTGCAAAGGCATCTCATCTAACCTTGTTGGTTTGCCCATTCTCTAACATCTGTCACAACTCCTTGTATACTTAATTGCATCCTTATGAAGAGTTGGCCAATAATAGCCTGTTGTTAAGATCTTGAATATTGTCCTTTTGGCAACAAAGTGACCCCCACAGGGCTCATCATGACAAGCTTTTAGGATGTCAAAGACCTCATCTTCTCTTATACATCTCCTCATAATATGATCAGGACCAGTGTAGAATAAATAACCAACAATCCAAGAATATGGAAAGCTTTTATGCACTAACTGTCTCCTTTCTCTAGGAGAGAAATGTAATGGTATTTGCCCTACTACCAAGTAGTTAGCAATATCAACAAACCATGGTGTGTGTATGTTGAGAGAAAACAAATGTTCATATGGAAAAGAGTCATCCATAACACCTTCCTCTATTTGTGTAGGCAATCTAGATAGAAAGTTTGCCACCACATTAGCTTTCCCTGGCTTATCCACTATTGTTATATCAAACTCCTATAGTAAGAGCAACCATCTGAGTAGTCTACCTCCAACCATAGGTTTGTTCATTAAGTACCTAATTGTAGTATGATCTGTATGGATAAAGACTTGGTAACCAGTGATATAATGCCTAAACTTATTGATAGCATAGACAACAGCCAACATCTCTTTTTTTGTGACAATGTAATTGAGTTATGCTCCTTGTAAGTTTTTACTGATATAATAGATAGCATACTCCTTATTACCTTCTTTCTATCCCAATACAGCTCCTACAACAAAATTAGAAGCATCAGTGTGTATGTGGAAAGGCAACGTTCAATTTGGTCCTCTCAAGACAGGTGCTTTTATCAAAGTTGTCTTAAGTGTGTTAAAAGAGTGCTGAAATTCTGTGGTCCAGTCAAATTCCATGTCTTTTGTGAGCAGAGTAAACAAAGGTTTTGCAAGTTTGCTGAAGTCCTAAATGAACCTCCTATAATAGCCTGCATGGCCAAGAAATCTTCTAACATCTTTTGGTTTTTGTGGTACAGGAAGTGTAGAAATTATCTCAATTTTATTGGGATCCACTTGAATACCATCACTAGATATAAAGTGTCCTAGAACAACCCCTTGAGTCATCATCATAAAGCATTTTTCATGACTCAATGAGAGATTATGTTCTTGACATCTTTTTAGGACCTTCTCTAGATTATTGAGTGTTGTTTCAAATGTTTCTCTGTAGGTGGTGAAATCATCCATGTAGATCTCCATAGAATCATGAGCATAGTCTAAAAAGATACTTAGCATCACCCTTTGGAAAGTGGTTGGTGATGAGGTATAAACAACCTCATTCCTTTGATAGAACAAATAACCCTTTTTGCATTGCCCAATCACCCTAGCCATGCCAATTTGTTTGTTTTTAGAAGCAATACTTATCTATTTTTAATGAAATGTTGTACAAATCTTTATTTGCTAAATTGATTGAAATTAGCTATTAAATGTTGATATAATGGTATGTAGAGTTGAGTAATTGTGCAGGATTAATGCATGGCCTATGAGAGGAGTGGACTTCAAGTAGTTGAGGTCAAGTGCACCATAAGTTGAGGGCGCTAGAAATTTTAGGCATGCATTGATTGGAGACTCTTTTAATTTTGTTTACTTCTGTTGGTTATCCAAGACTTTATGGCTCCACTCAGAGCCTTTTATATGTTTTTATTCCATAAAGACATCAGTAGTTGAAATTCTATTTTTCTGTTATCAGACTTTTTCAATGGCATTTTATTGCCATTTGGAACATAGGATTTTGTAATAGTTGAGTTTTAGTTAGTTGCTCAAAACATGGATATATATATATATATACATATATACATATATATATATATATATATATATATATCATAATGTGTGAAGAATGAATATCAATATCTTTTTGGCAAATAATCAAAGAGTTATGTTCTGCAATATTTTCATGAATGCAAATAGAATTATTTTTTGAGTATTTCCTTTTGAGTTATGAATATATAAATGGAGTTACTATGTTGTTGTGAAAACAATTGAATGTGATCTGAGTTAAAAGATGAATTTCTCATAAGAGCTGGCCACTCGTAGGATTGTAGAGTAGGTAAGTATTTTTGTTTTCATGAATGTTCTATTTAAGATAGTGTTATTTTATGTCTAGTTTTATGGTGTGTGCCTGCAGGTTGCGATGTTTAAGATGTTAATTATTGGAGCTCTGTTTGTTTAAATATTTCCAGAGCATCTACTTAGTTTTAAATTGATGTTAACTATTAGTTGGAAGTTTGAATGTGTGTGTAGTTATGGGAATAGTCATTGCTTGAGTTCATAGTAAAAATTGCATGTATGAATTTCTAGTATAAAGTTTATATGTTTTCTTAGATTAAAGAGTTCAAATGCTTTCTAGTTTGATATGTTGTTTAATCCTTTAAAAGATTTAGGAAATTGTTTCTAGATGAGATATCCAATGATATTCCCTATTGCATATAGCCTTGGACACTACCAGATCGATAAACTGATATTTTTCAACTAAAGTGTTAGGACCTCACGACAGCTGTCACTTTTTGGCTCCATTGTCAGGGACACGATTCTTTTCTAAGTTTTATTAGGGAAATGCTTAGAGACCTCTTGTAGTAAACACCCAAAAATAGTTACCAAACCTCTCTTTCTGTATGGTCAGGAAACGAGGTTGACACGGAAGATTTATACCAAAAACCCCCCTATAGTAGTCCCAACCATAAGTAGGGAGATAGAAGTCTCAGTTGAAGAACTAAGTTACGAATTGATCGAGCAGGATCAACCTAAGACCTCCCAAAATACCCAAGAAGTTCGACCATCAGACTAGACCTTTGAGGAGGTGATCATTTAGCCAACAAACCCAACTTTTGAAGAGGAGAACATTCCTTTTAACATCATGGTTGATAACAACAACAATGACCCTTTCAATGGCTGAAGAGAAAACAATGGAGATGGAAGGGCAAACCAAGGAGATGGTGATAACCCAAGAAGGGGAGCACAGACATTTACTTATCCTATTGCTCTCAATGAAGAAGACGATGCACCCATGAAAAACATTTCACCCTCCATTTTACCGACTTTTAGAGGATTATCCTTTGAAGATCTTGACCAGTTCCTCTTCGAGTTCAAAGTTTTGTGTCAAACATATGACTACTAGAATGATAACCAAAAACTTAAACTCTTTCCCTCCACTTTGAGAGACATTGCAATGCGTTGGTTCATGGGGTTAGTTTTAGGGTCAATAACCACATGAAATGACATGGAAACTATCTTTTTAGACAAATACCAAAGTTACTATAGAGTTAGTGAAAGGAAAGAGGAATTGTTCAAACCAAGGAAAAAGGAAGATGAGAGCCTGGAAGATTACCTTGATAGGTTTATTTTTCTAACCAAATGCTGTGGTGAAGAAGTCATAAGTCCATAAATTTTGAAGACTATATTTCTCAAAAGACTTGATGAGGATGCTAGGAGAAGCCTAGATTTCATGGCAAAGGGGGATGTGTCCCAACTTGAACTCGGTGATATCATTGAGTTATGCCAAAATTTCTCCCGTACTCGAGGAGGTATTCGTAAATCCAGTCTTCTAAGAGGTTCAAATGAAATAGGTAAACTAGGAGAGGAAATAGCAAATCTAAAAACTGACATTCTTGTTTAGCTAAACACCACTTTAGATGGAATATAGGCCAAAACACGTAATCCCAAGACTCTATCCATCTATTGCCCTAGGTGTCAGAACAAACATTTGTTAAGAGAATGCCCTTTGGATAAAGCTGACAATTGCCAAATTTGTGACAAGAGTCATGCCACCGATCAATGTGAGATCCTGAATGCAATCAAGAATTCTAAAAAAAGGTCATCTCACACTGAGGAGGAGATCAATTTTGTGGGTCAAAGACCTAGAAGGAATTTCTCCTATGGTCAAAACTCCAACCTTACATGGTGACCTCCAAACAATTGGAACAATACACAGTGGACAGCTCCTTGGCCTTTAGTACCACCTGATTGGGGATCTTACTCACCTTGGGGACCACCTGAATGGATGAACCAAGCTTGGGGAAATCCTCCATGGTTAAACCAACATCAACAACAATGGAACCATCACAATTAACCTCCAAAATGGACCCAACCATCAAATCAATTTTATAATGGTCCAAGACGAATGCCAAATCGGCAACAAAACCTTTTTTTGGCTCCCCAGAATCCTCAACAGAATGAACAAGTTAATCAACCACCACTACCGGTGCAACCTGTCCCTAATCCAAAGAACCCACGTCAAAATGCCCCATTATATGTTGCTAATCAAGATAACATGGCAAGAGTTAATTCATCTATTGTGAAAACCTATAGTTAAGGTCAGGAAAAACACTTAAGCAACCCACCATTGTTGAAATCACAGAAGACCCAAACGAGGAACTTAACATAGAACCAGAGACTCTTCTTGTACCTTCAGAGCACGATCCTAGGAACAATCAAGAGAAGTTATCCCCAACACAATTTCAAGTAACTTCACCACCTACCATAGAATCATCTCAAGAAGAAGTCGCCAAACGACCATCAAATACTCTAGAAAAAGATTCTCTGCTAAGAAAGAAAACTCAGGCACCCTTTCCAGAACGCCTCAGAGAAAATGTTCCTAGAAACTCTCTGGAAATGCCATTGTCTAAAGAAACTACTTTAATATAGGAAATTAAATGACTCCATATCGAGATTCCCTTGTTGCAGGCGATTCAAGAAATTCCTAAACTCAACTAGCTAGTTAAACAATTGTACATCAAAACACCAAGAAGGAAACAAAAACAAATTAATATGATGCACATCAATGGATATTTAGCTGAACTTCTCACTGGAAAAACCTTAACCCCAAAATATGGTGACCCAGGCAGTCCACTCATAACAATAACAATTAATGAGGTAGCAATACCTAATGCACTAGTGGACTTGGGAGCGGCCATTAACGTTATGATGGTCGATGTTATGGAAAAACTAGGACTCACTGATTTACGTCCCACAACTACCATATTGCAAATGGCAAATCAATCCATAACCATTCCCAAGGGTGTCCTGGAAAATGTCCCTATCAAGGTTGACGATTGGGAATATCTAGTAGATTTCCAAATCATCCAGTCCCTCACACCCAAGGACAGTTACCCAGTAATATTGGGCAAGCCATGGTTAGCCATAGTTGCAACTAAGATTGATTGTAGAGTAGGAGGAATGATCATTTCACATGGTCTCAATAGAAAACACTTAAGCTTATATCCCCCCACTCAACCTGTTGAGAATATCCAAGTTTGGGTTAATGAATCTAATGAATCTGACAAACAAGAGAATCTAGCTTCACTTGCTATGGTAGTCATTAAACAACATGGTGAAGAGTTAGAAGATGAATTAGAAAACATCCAAGACCTTTCATTAGATTCAAGTGATGAAGAGATTTTAGAAGTGGAAGAAATTTTGGGACATCCAATCCACATTGAAGACAATGAACATGATTACACCAACTCCATGGTGTTACCTTGTCCCTTGGCTAATATCATTCTAAAAATAGATCACTTCTTCAAAGATATTGCCAGACTCCATAGAACTATACCAAATAGTTGTCCTCTCAACACTTTAACAAAAGTTCATACTGTCACCTCCAACTACCTTGGGATCAAGACTATCATGTTACTACTAGGAAAAACTTTAAATATCAATAGCTGGTTGACAGAATCAGATGAAGTCAAATTGTTCAATGTTTTAATGAATAGGTCCAAAGCTTTTTACTTGGGACTATACAGACATGAGAGGAATTCACCCAAGTGTTTGTACCCACCACATCTATACTAAGGATGTTAGACTGGTCCGTCAACCACAACGAAGACTCAATCCTACTCTCAAAGATATTGTCAAAACAGAAATTGAGAAACTTTTACAAGTAGGATTCATTTATACTATCTCTGACAGCAAATGGGTTTCACCCTTGGTAGTAGTGCCAAATAAAAATGAGAAATGGAGAGTGTACGTTGACTACTGAGAACTCAACAAAGTGACCTACAAAGATTACTTCCCACTACCCTTCATAGATCAAGTTTTGGATAATCTAGCATGAAGGAAGTATTTTTCATTCCTGGATGGATTTAGTGGATATAACCAAATACAAGTGGCAGCAGAGGACCAGGACAAAACTACTTTCACCTTTCCTTGGGGAACATTCGCATATCAGGTTCTTCCCTTTGGGCTCTGTAATGCTCCTGCCACATTCTAGAGAGCCATTTTGGCTATCTTTGTTGAACTTGTAAACGATTGTGTCGAAGTCTATATGGATGACTTCATAGTCTATGGTTCCACTTTTGATGAAGGCCTCAAAAACTTAGAGTATTACAACGATGTGAAGATCATCAATTGTCTCTAAGCCATGAGAAGTGTCTAATAATGGTAGAACAAGGTATAGTGCTGGGACATCATATCTCAGCTGAAGGGATAAAGGTTGCCTTAAGAAGATTGAAGTGATACAACAACTGGAAACCCCAAAGAATCAAATAGATGTCAGAAGTTTCTTAGACCATGCTGGTTATTATCGGAGGTTCATAGAAAACTTTAGTAAGATTGCAGCTCCCATGTTCTCTCTTCTTCAGAAAGATGTGGATTTTGTCTAGATAGAAGAATGTCAAATATCCTTTGACATTATTAAAGAAAAGCTTGTCTCAGCCCTAATCCTATGGGGACCTAACTAGAAACTCCCCTTCCATATTTATGTCGATGCTTCCAACGATGCTCTTGGAGCAGTGTTAGGTCAAGAAGATGAGAACGAAGGAAAGTATGCTATATATTTCATCAAAAAAAACTTGAATCCCACTAAACGGAACTACACCACCACAGAGAAAGAATTTGTAGCAATATTTCATGCAATGAACAAATTCTGACATTACATTACAGGATACAAAGTGACTGTGTTCACAGACCATTCAACTATCAAATATTTGATGAACAAACCCTCAATAAATGGGAGAATAATCAGATGGTTATTACTCCTCCAAGAATTCAATGTGACCATAATGGATAAGCCTGAGAAATTCAATGTAAGTGCAGAATTTCTATCCAGGATAAAATAAGATAATGGAGATTGTACTCCTGTATAGGATGAATTTCCAAATGAAAACTTATTCGCGGTCTCCATTAAAACACCATGGTTTGCAGACATTGCCAATTACTTAGCCACCTCTGAGCTTCCACTGGACTTTACATCAAAACAAAAGAAACGCCTCATTCGGGAAAGTGCTTAGTTCAAATGGATTAATGGCATGTTATTCTAATGTGGCCCTAACTTGGTTTTCTGATGTTGTGTCAGACCAGATGAAACATACATCCTCAGAGCTTGCCATGATGATCCATCTAGTGGACACCACTTTGCCAAAAGAACTTCCCATAAAATCTTAGGTGCATGATATTATTGACCCTCTATGCACGAGGATGTGAAGAACTATGTTCACCACTGTGATGAATGCCAGTGAGTGGGAAGACCCACGACATCCAATGAAATGCCTCTATAGCCGCAGGTAGTTTTTGAACCATTTGAAAAGTGAGGTTTGGATTTCATCGGTCCTATAGATCCCCCTTCACAAGGAAAAGAGTATATTTTTGTATGTATGGACTATCTGACCAAGTGGGCAGAAGTCCAAGCATTGAAAGTTGCTAGAGAAGAATAGGTTACATACTTCTTGTATAACATGATTTTTCTCTGATTTGGAGCCCTTAGATCAATTGGCACAGATCAAGGACCCCAATTTATGTCTAAGGTCTTGTTAGCCTTTACTGATCATTTCTAGGTAAGCCATAAAAATTCATCACCTTATCACCCACAAGCAAATGGTCAAGTAGAAGTCACTAATAGGGAGCTTGAAAATATCCCGACAAAAATAATTTCATCAGGAAGAAGAAACTGGGCCAGAAAATTGCCTAAAGCTGTTTGGACCTACAATACAACTTAGAAATCAACCACTGGTCTTACTCCTTACGAGTTAGTCTTTAGGAAGAAACCTCTTCTACCCATTGAATTTGAACTTCAAACTCTGAGAACAACAATGGAGTTAGATCTAGACCTCGATCAGGCTCAGATAGAGAGAATCTTGGAGCTTAGTGAATTAGATGAACTCTGCTTAGAAGCTATCCATCAAACTGAGCTGGTTCAACAACAATGAAAGGCCTGGCATGATAAACACATCAAAGAAAGAGAATTCCATGAGGGAGATTGGGCACTGCTATTTGATTCTCGATATAAAGACCAGAAAGGTAAACTGAGAACTCATTGGCTAGGTCCATGCGAGATTTCTAAAGTATTCCCAAATGGAGTAGTACAACTCAAACCCATTGATGGTGATTCTTGAACTCTCTTAGTCAATGGACATTGACTCCAGATCTACCATAAACCTATCAACAAAGAGGAGTTTACTCAACTAGTAGAAATGCAAGGAGAAACTCAATGTGTTGACTCTGCTTCGGCAGAGACAATATAATGAGTAATAATAATTTTTTTTAAAAAAATTGAGTGTGTATATATGCATTTGGGAAACATTTATTCATATGTTCATCCTTGTACTTGTCTAAATTTCATCACTATTTTGCAGGGCTTCATCTCTGAAGAGTATAAATTCTGGTGCATCTTCCAATGATGCTCTAGAACTTGTTTGTTCGAATAGATCCATGCCCTCATCATATCACAGTATTCCGACTGCATCTTTCAACGATGCTTTGGAACTTTGTTCCTTCATTCTAGTTGCATCTGTCAACGATGCTCTGAAACTTTGTTCGTGCATTCTGGCTATATCTTTCAGTGATGCTCTGGAACTTTGTTCCTTCATTCTGGCTACATCTTTCAATGATGCTCTGGAACTTTGTTCCTGCATTCTGACTGCATTTTTTGGTGATACTTCAGAACTTTGTTCCTGCATTTCAGCTGCATCTTTCAGCGATGCTCTAGAAATTTGTTCCTTCATTTCAGTTGCATCTTTTAGCGATGCTCTGGAACCTTGTTCCTACATTTTGGCTGCATCTTTCAATGATGCTCTAGAACTTTGTTCCTTCATTCTGACTGCATCTTTCAGCGATGCTCCTAAACTTTGTTCTTGCATTCTGGCTGCATCTTTCAGTGATGCTCCGAAACTTTTCCTTCATTCCTGCTGCATCTTTTCGTGATGCTCCATAACTTTGTTCCTTCATTCTAGCTGCATCTTTCAGCGATGCTCTAGAACTTTGTTCCTTCATTCCGGCTACATCTTTCAGTGATGCTTCAGAACTTTGTTCCTTCATTTCGGCTGCATCTTATGGTGATACTCCAGAATTTTGTTCATATCTTGTATATCTATTCCTTAGACATCTTCCTCCACCATTGTGAGCTTGTGATTCTCTTCTATGTAAATATTCCTGCATTCTTAAAACACACCCATTGTCACCTCCGTAATACACCATGTTAAGCCTTCGTGAGTTTGTCATTCCCTACCATAGTAAATAATATTATTATGGCAACCTATCGTCATAGTAAGTAAATACTTTTAGCCACTCCATTATCATGTCATAATAAATTCATTCCATCTAAATTAAATGGTACTGCCACCTAGGATGCTATTACGTCAGCAGAAATAAGCAACTTTCAAATCAATGATGGAATGAAAGGTACGTACATCTTTTATTTTAAATAGGTAATTTATTGTGAATAAAAATAGATACATTGGCACGAACCCATTTCTTTTCCAAATTTGGCAAAATGTGCGAACTGTTTCTTCACTGGAGAAGGTGGCAGCTCGCTCACTCTATCCCATACAATGTCCTAATGAACTGCTGAGAAGATAAGTGCCCTAGATTAATTCTTGTCTTATCAACAACACCGAAGTACATGTGGCCTTAAAAACTACATTTTATTTAATTTGCCTATCAATTACTTGAGTAGTTTTATCATTTTGGAGTGCCATGATATTTTAGTAGTCACTTAGCAATATTACTAGAAAGAAATAGGATGGGAGGAGCCAAACACAAATCTAATCCAGCTTCACCAGATAAATTGCTGGCACTAGGGAATATTTTAGAGCTATTTCAGAGGGTAAGATGGCTGGAATTTATGAAGAAATTTGAGGGACATCATATGCAACTGGTCAAGGAATTTGTAGAAAATTTTTCAGATGGCCAGTTAATTGTGCGTGGGAAGAAGTTCAAGGTGAGTCCCCAAATTATCTCTAATTTATCTAGTATTGAGAATGAAGGTGTTAATTTGTCAGAAACCACAAACATTTCTTATTAGAAAATGATAGAACTTTTTGCACAGGAAGGGGAATCTCACCCATTGCTAGTTATAAACACCCGTGGGCAAAATAAGGGGTTCCACAAAATGTCTATTGCAGAACCATGGAGAACATCGGTTACATGGATCATTAAATACATCACATGTGAAGGGAAATGCACCACTGTAGTTGGTCCCCCCTTTCGACTACTCATCCACCTGCGCCATGGCTTAGAAAACCCTGAATTAAGGGTTAACCTTCCTGCCTTCCTCCATGATTCCCTTGTTAATATGATAGAGAGGTTCAAAATAGGGTCTAGGCCCTTGAAACATCATGGTCTTATTCATTTAATTTTCAAACAACATTTCCATAAGAAAAGTAAACCAGATGCAAAATGGCAGAAATATCTACAGAAATTTGAGAACCTTGAGACCTCAAGACAATTTGAGGAAGGTGAGTCATCTGGTATAGCAGCACAAAATTTGAGAGAACTCTTCCTTGTGCCTCAAAATGATAGACAAGCTCCTGGTGATGAGGCACTAGAAAATCTAGTAAGCCTCTCAGACCCTGAAGAAAGACCTAAACCACATAATGTGCCTGAGACCCCAGAGAAATGAGAAAATGTGGAATTAGTGGATTCAAAGGATGAATATATTCGGTCTCGTAAAAAGGAGAAGAGGCCTAAAATAAAACTGCAAAAAACCCCCTCCTCCAAGAAGGAGCAAATGGCCAACCACTGAATTTAGTTGTGTCGCATCTTGTGAATTGCCTCCTATTCCTAAGAAAATGAGACAAGAGAGGCAGCCATGTGAAAAAGTAGCCCAGCTAGATGAAAATGTATCTCAGTCTTGTGAAGAAACAACCTAGCCTTGTGAAAAAGTAGCCCAGCCAGATGAAAATATATCTCAACCATGTGTGAATGTAGCTCAAACCCTAGAAAGAAGTAAACCCCTTAAATTTGAACAAGGAATTGACCCATCTAAGGAAGAACAAAAAGAAATAGGAGAGAAAGGACAAGAGGAAACAACTGAACAAATGCCCAATTATGTTCTAGTTGAAGAAGAAGAGGTTCATGAATATGAGCCTGTAAAAATAATTCCTCCCTCATAGCAGCCATTGAACATTCAGGAAATTGATACAGTGCTTGAGGAGAGACAATTGTCTCCTTTAGATAATGTTAGCAACATAGAACAGGGTCCATTGGAAGTGACTAATGAAGGACATGTGTCTGAAAATGAGGTAGAAATTTTTATTGCCCCTCTTTCTACAGATTCAAAGGATAAAAAAAATGAGTATATGACACTAGAAATAGAGGAATTGAAAGCAGAGATTATGCATTTGAAAAATAAACTGCAACAGAATGAGGAACAATTAAACAAACAACAATGGGAGATAGGAAAACAAACATAACTTCTAGAATAGAAAGATCAAATCATTAAAGAGTTACAGTCCCAACTGCAACAAATTGAAGAAAAAGATAAGAAATATTTGGCCAGTCTATCTGAAAAGGATAAACAGATTAAGAATTTAACCTTCAATTTAGAGCAATGTTTGAAAACATTTGCAGAGGAACAAGAAAAACAAAGATTAGAACTGAATAGAGCTTTGAGTAGAACTGTTGAATTGAAACAAGATTTACAAGAAGTCAATGTAAGGCCAACCATGGAGTCAAAAGAGGTTCAAAATGAGCCAACTAAGATGGACTAGTTTTAAGTCCACATTCCTCCCATGTTGACCAAATGGATGGAGAGATGCTATTTCCTAAGACAATCTTGGGCTAAAAATGCTAAACTTAAAAAGGAAATGGTATTATTAAAGGAATCTTATGACAGGTTATATCAGGCTAAAACAGATGCATGTAAAATTGGAGAACTAGAATTGGCTTGTAGGAAACCATCCAAACTATACTCTATGTTCCTTAATGAGCAACTATTGAGATGGAAGCTATTAAGAATTTCTTGCAACTTGCCACATGATCCAGATGATCAACAGTTCCTAGAAGCATTTAAAGAGGCATCTCCTATTAAGAAAAAAATGTTATGTGAATTTTTTATACACAATTTGTTTCCTGAAAAACATATATTGATTTCTTTATCAACCTGTTTGTAGGAGAAGTTCAACTAAGGGCATTTATGTCCAACATGCAAAATCAGATTCACTGGTAGGATAGAACTAGGGAGTATCTCCATGTAGAAAGGACTATGGGATTACAAATGAGATATCCTAATCAGAAGCCTTTTACTTTTAAAGCTCAGTTTTGAAGGGTTAAGACCTATGCACATATGAGAGATAAGTACAATGAAAGTATTAGGATCTATTTTGAAGAATTCAAAGTTAATGGATCACCATTGATTAACAGAGCTTGGAGTACCTGCGAGGAAAGATATGCCCCTCTACTTGTGTATTTGAAAAGGAGAGAAATGATTTATCCTACCAACCTTAGATGGTCTTATATAAGAGCTGAGGCATTAACAAAAATACTACAACAAATCAAGACTAAGTGGATAGGGATGTGTTACAGGCCTCCACTACTTCTACAGCCACCCCTTGCAGTTTTAGTGGTAGCAGAGCAGGATCCTAGAGACTTACATACATGGAAGATGAGAATCAGATTGAACAAAGGTTTTCTGAAATACCTTGACCATATTGATGAGGAAGGAGAAGAAATGTATGACCTCAGTTCAAAATTTGATGAATTAAACAGGAAAAGAGATGTAGAAAGGCAGAGGATTCATCAGAGTAGGAGGACCTGCTCAAGGCTAAGAAGGGAAGGATAATGAGGTATAAACAACCTCATTCCTTTGATAGAACAAATAACCCTTTTTGCATTGCCCAATCACCCTAGCCATGCCAATTTGTTTGTTTTTAGAAGCAATACTTATCTATTTTTAATGAAATGTTGTACAAATATTTATTTCCTAAATTGATTGAAATTAGCTATTAAATGTTGATATAATGGTATGTAGAGTTGAGTAATTGTGCAGGATTAATGCATGGCCTATGAGAGGAGTGGCCTTCAAGCAATTGAGGTCAAGTGGGCCAGAAGTTGAGGGCACAAGAAATTTTAGGTGTGCATTGATTGTAGACTCTTTTAATTATGTTTACTTCTATTGGTTATCTAAGACTTTATGGCTCCACTCAGAGCCTTTTATATATTTTTATTGTTAGAAATGAAAGCAAAACTACTTCAAAGGAAATCTAATTCAAGATAAATCTCAGCAATCTTTAAGTGTGCTTTAACAATGGAGATTGTAACAAAACATAAAACCCACTACAGAAAATATGTCAAACATGAAGAACTAAACACAAAGACACATTGTTTACATGGAGAAAATGCTTGAGGGTAAAAAACTCCACCAGGAAAGAGGCATAAGTTTGTATTAATCTCAACAAGATTGTACAATACATCAACTACACAACTCTCTCCACAAGTCTTCAATCCGACAGCATTCCGACAGCACCTGAGTACCTAAAATCTGTATTTCAGCAACAGATACATGCAAAATACATATAGAAATATTTTCCACTCCATTCTAGGCATTCACCTTCTCTCTCATTAGATTCTCCAACCTATAAACATTAATTACCATCTTACAAGCATCTTACACTTGTCCAAAAACAACCATGCAAAGGTTGGGGGCCCAAGACTAAATATAGCTTCTTACAGCATATTATGATGCATCATAACTATCATAGATTCCACAAAAGAGTATCTTTGCAAGATAGGAACCTTGGGCTAAATATAGCAAATATACAACTAACATATGCGTCATAGAATCATAGAATCTTATGACAACTTGCAACTGTCATAGATTCACTTACCAAACATTATGATAGTTGTCATACATGCCAAAAATAGTTGATTCCTCAAGGGAGCATGCCTACCCTCATTTACTTTGAGTGTTTACATTTGCCAATAGTAAAAGTCACTTCGTAATTACCTCCGGTTACTCTGAAATTACCCCTGCCAGTGAAACTGGTACATCTCTTCATGGATAATTACAAATTACATATAATAAATGGAATAAATACAATATTTGAATTTACAAGGTTAATGGCACCTTATCCCAACATTCTCCCACTTGACATTATACATTGTAAATCAACCCATAGAAAACAAATAAAAAATAATCAGGCACTAGAAACAAGGCCCATGACCTCTTTGCACCATACGAACTTCTATGTGCTCACAAGCTTGGTCAATGAATCTGCAATATTCTCCTGAGTATCTATCTTCTTTAGCTCAATCTCTCCATTTACAACCAACTCTCGAACAAAGTGATACTGAACATCAACATGCTTAGTCAGAGCATGATACATGGGATTCTTGGCCAAACAAATAGCACTCTAGTTATCACAACCAATCTGAATGATCCTACAATCAAAACCAATACTCATACATGGTCTCCTCACCCAAACTGCCTCCTTAAAGACATGAGTAGCAACCATATACTCTGCTTCTATGGTGGACAAAGTAACTGTGGTCTGCCTCTTACTCATCCAACTCACTGTACCTCCAAACAAAGTAAACACATAGCCACTAGTGGACCTTCGACTATCCAAGTCCACTGACTAATCTACATCAACAAAACCCTATATGTCCAAAGATATATCAGCACTATCAGTACTACGTGCAAGATATTTAAACACCCTCCTCACATAGTTCCAATGCTGTCTACCAGGGTTAGACATAAATCTGCTCAAAACTCCCATTGCTTGGGATCTGGTCTAGTGCAAACCATTGCATACATCAAACTCCCCATGACACTAGCGTATGGCACATTAGACATATCCTCAAAATCATCCTCAGTTTTTCGACACATATCTAATGAAAGCTTAGTACCAATGGGTAAGGGAACTCTAACTGGGTTACAATCTTACAAACTAAACCTTTGCAAAATAGTATTCACATACTTACTTTGTGGCAACCAAAGATTTTTGTTAACTCTATCCCTCTTGATCTCTATTCCCAGAATATACCTTGCAGCACCAAGATCCTTCATCTCAAATGCACCTGAAAGTTGGGCTTTAAACTCACTGATCATACCCTTAGTATTGCTGAAAAACATGTCATCAACATACAAAGCAATAACCAGTATAGAATCATCAACATAATAAATGTAAACACAGTGATCCTCCTCGCTTCTAACAAAACCCAATTTCAAAACAAATGAGTCAAACTTTTGATACCACATTCTTAACCTCTTTAACTTGCAAACCTAATGTTCTTTTCCTTTTACCTCAAAACCTGTAGGTTGTTGCATAGAAATTTCTTCTTCAAGATCTCCATGCAAGAACACGGTCTTATCATCCATTTGCTCAATCTCCCAATCATAAGTTGTAGCAATGGATAAGAGAAATCTAATAGAAGTCAATTTAGCAACAGGAGAGAATATCTCACCAAAATCAACTCCCTCTCTCTAGGAGTAGCCCTTGACTACCAGTCTAGCCTTATACTTCTCCAATGACCTGTCTACTCCAAACTTCTTCTTGAAGACCCACTTACAACCTATGGCCTTTCTTCCTTTGGGAAAATGAACAAGATCCCAGGTGTTACAAGAGTCTAAAGCCATCATCTCTTCCTGCATGGCTAGCTGCCAAGACTCACTATCATCTGCAAAAATAGCTTCCCTGTAGGATCTAGGTTCATCATTAGTACTCAATAAAGCATATACACAACAAAAATCTAGTGGGCTATACATGTTAATTGGATTCTATTGTCTTGTCGATCTCCTCAAGGGTGGAGTAAGAGACTCTACTCGTTCTTCTACATGATCATCTACAACAACTTCTATTGTAACTACAGACTCATCTTCATCAAAACTACTTGAATCTTCTTCTTCTTCTTCACCCACCAATCCATCATTTTGTTCTTCATGAGGTGCATCTTTCTGCTCTAAATCAAAGTGCACCTTCTTTACCTTTTCTTCTTTCTCTTTTGATTGCTCAGGTTCAGAAATAGCTCTAAGTTCCCTAAAAATAACATCTCTAGAAAAGATAATCTTGCGGGTCAGTGGATTCCAAAGCTTATAACCTTTGACATTATCACCATATCCAATGAATGTACACTTTTCATCCTTTGGATCCAACTTAGAACAATTTTTCTTAGGCACATGAACAAAAGCCTCACAACCAAAAACCCTTAAATGTGAAACATAAGGTTTCTTACATGTCCACACTTCATAAGGTGTCGAATCAAGAGCCTTACAAGGAAATTTGTTTATCAAGTAGCAAGCAGTACACACAGCCTCTGCCCAAAATCATTTATCCAACTGCGCATCACTAAGCATACTTTTGGCCCTTTCCATAATTGTTTGGTTCATCCTTTCTACAACACCATTTTGTTGTGGTGTATATGGAGTTGTCTTTTGTCTGATTATACCTGCATGCTTGCAAAACTCATCAAATTCCTTAGAGCAATATTTCCCTCCATTGTCAGATCTTAATATTTTTTATCTTTAAACCTGATTGGTTCTCTACTAAGACTTTGAATTCCTTAAACTTAGTGAAAACTTTAGATTTATGTTTCATAAAATAAATCTGTATATCTGGATACATCATCAATGAAGGTGACAAAATAACGAGATTTTTTAATAGATTCATTATCCATAGGCCCAAACACATCCATATGAATAATTTCTAATTTATCTTTTTCTTTGTTTACCAAACACACAATGCTCACATAAATCAAAGTGCTCATCAGGATAAGAGAAACCATCCAACAATTCTTTATTCTTAATAGTTTTTCACACATTATTGCTTGTGTGGCCCAATCTGCGGTGCCACAACATACAAGTGTTTTCAGAAGCCTCAAAAACATAAGAGGCATTACAAACTATAGTGGCTTCAAGCTTAAACAAGTTCTCAAATCTTTTCCCTTTCGCTACCACCAAGTTCCCTCTCACTAATCTGCAGCCATGCTTGTCAAATGTCACATGCATTCCCAAATCATTCAACTTTGAAACTAAAATCAGATTTCTAGCTAATCCAGGAACATGCAAAACACTAGGGAGGGTTTTAATCCTCCCATCATTGAAATACAACAATACCTTTCCTTTCCTGACAATCAGATATGAAGAGTTGTCACCAAGGTAGATATTACCTCCATCATATTCTTCATATGTGGAGAACCATTCCTTATGCAGGGTCATATGAAATGAGCATCCTAAGTCAACCAACTGGTGATCATTAGAAACAACATTACATGCAGAAAGTCAAACTTCTTCATCTGCATTCGAGGACTTATCCGAAGCACTCTCCCACTGTTTCTTGGGGTTTCTGCACTCCTTCTTCACATGTCCCCTTTTACCGCAGTTCCAACACTTAACTCTCTTCTTTTTACTAGGAGTCTTAGACCAGCCCTTGGACTTATCCTTAGCCCCTTTCTAATCTCCTTTTGGTCCCCTTTCCTTAGACCTTCCCCTGACATTGAGAGCATCCCTTGAACTATCCAAACTCTTCTTCCTCAATTCCTGTGACAGTAGCACTGAAACAAGAGCATCCAACTTCAGATCTGCAAGGTTAGCAGTGATAGTAAGGATAACATTCTCCCAAGACTCAAGTAAAGAACAAAGAAGTAAGATACATTTATCTTCCTCACTAACCTCAACATCTACTAAATCAACCTGACTCAATAACAAATTAAAAGAATTTAAATTCTCTGCAACTGATTCACGTTCTCGCATTTTCATGGAAAACAATTTTCTTTTTAAATAAAGTTTATTTACCATACTCTTGGCTTGATAGATCTCACCCAACCAATTCCATAATTTGTATGCGGTCTCCTCCTTTGTGACATTTAACAAGACAGAGTCTAAAAGACACAACTAGATGGTTCCCCATGCCTTCTTATCCAATCTATCCCACTCATCTTGAGAGACATCGTTAGATTTCTTCTCTTTTTGGACAACCAACCATTGGTTTCTTTCTTCCAACAAATCTTTCATTTTCATCTTCCACAACTCATACCCCATTCCATTGAACTTCTCAATGTCCAATCAAGAGGTTGATGCAATAGTGGATATAGCCATAATATCAACATAAGATATGCAAAACAAATGCAATAAAATCTCCCACTGTAGCTACAGCTTCCACACTACCAGCCAAGAGTCAAAGTTGGCCAGGCCATGATACCAAATGTTAGAAATGAAAGCAACACTACTTCAATGGAAATTTGATTCAAGATAAATTTCAGCGATCTTTAAGTGTGCTTTAACAATGGATATTGTAACAAAACATAAAACCCACTATAGAAAAGATGTCAAACATGAAGAACTAAACACAATGACATAGTGTTTACATGGAGAAAACCCTTGTGGGTAAAAAACTCCACCAGGAAAGAGGCACAAGTTTGTATTAATCTCAACAAGATTATACAATACATCAACTACACAACTCTCTCCACAAGTCTTCAATCTAACAACATTCTGGCAACACTTGAGTATCAAAAATTTGTATTTTAGCAACAAATACATGGAAAATACTTATAGAAATTTTTTCCTCTCCATTCTAGGCATTCACTTTCTCTCTCATAAGATTCTCCAACCTGTAAACATTAATTACCATCTTACAAGCATCTTACACTTGTCCAAAAATAGCCATGCAAAGGTTGGGGGCCCAAGACTAAATCAAGCCTCTTATAGCATCTTATGACATGTCATAACCATCATAGATTCCACAAAAGAGTATCTTTCCAAGATAGGAACCTTGGGCTAAATATAACAAATATACAACTAACATATGCGTCATAGAATCACATAATCTTATGACAATTTGCAGTTGTCATAGATTCACTTACCAAACATTATGACAGTTGTCATACATGCCAAAAATAGTAGATTCCTCAAGGGAGCACGCCTACCCTCATTTACTTTGAGTGTTTACATTTTCTAATAGTAAAAGTCACTCTGTAATTGCCTCCGGTTACTCTGAAATTACCCTTGCCAATGAAATTGGTACATCTCCTCATGGATAATTACAAATTACATATAATAAATGGAATAAATACAATATTTGGATTTACAAGGTTAATGGAACCTTATCCCAACATTTATTCCACAAAGACATCAATAGTTGAAATTTTGTTTTTCTGTTATAAGACTTTTTCAATGGCATTTTACCACCATCTAGAATATAGGATTTTGTAATAGTTCAGTTTTAGTTAGCTGATCAAAACATGGATATATATATATATATATATATATATATATATATATATATATATATATATATATATATCATACTGTGTGAAGAATGAATATCAATCTCTTTTTGGCAAATAATCGAAGAGTTATGTTCTACAATATTTTCATGAATACAAATAGTGTTATTCTGAGTATTTCCTTTTGAGTTATGAAGATATGAATGGAGTTACTATGTTGTTGTGGAAACATTTGAATGTAATCTGAGTTAAAAGATGAATTTATCCCAAGAGCTGACCACTCATGGGATTGTAGAGTAGATAAGTATTTATGTTTTCATGAATGTTCTGTTTAATATAGTGTTATTTTACGTCTAGTTTTATGGTGTGTGCTTGCAAGTTGTGATGTTTAAGACGTTAATTCTTGGAGCTCTATTTGTTTAAATATTTCTAGAGCATCTCCTTTAGTTTTAAATTGTTGTTAACTGTTAGTTGGAAGTTTGAATATGTGTGTAGTTATAGGATTAGTCACTGCTTGAGTCCATAGTAAAAATTAATATATGAATTTCTAGTATTAAGTTTATATGTTTTCTTAGATTAAAGAGTTCAAATGCTTTCTAGTATAGGGTTCAAATGCTTTCTAACATAGAGTTCAAATGATTTCTAGTTTGATATGTTGTTTAAGCCTTTAAAAAAAATTAGGAAATTGTTTCTATATGAGATATCCAAATGATATTCCCTATTGCGTACAACCTTGGACACTACCCGGTCGATAAACTAATATTTTTCAACTAAAGTGTTAGGACCTCATGACATCCTATTAGTTGGGGCATTGCATAACCCAAAAGGGAGGACAAAATAAGCATATGTACCCTAAGGGCATGCAAATGTGGTCTTATCCTGGTCCTTTGGAGCTATTTTTATCTGATTATAGCCACTAAAACCATCTAAGAAGGAGTACTTTTTGCCTACTAGGGAATGAAGTACTTGGTCAATGAAAGGTAATGGGAAATGATCTTTTCTAGTGGTTGTTTTAAGTTCCCTATAATCTATACATACCCTCCACTTGCCTCCTTTCTTAGGGACAATAACTAAAAGTGACACCCATTCACTGTTAGAAATAGGGTAAATGAAGCCAGCATCAAGGAGTTTTTGTAGCTCAGTTTTAACTGTCTTGTAAGGTAGGATTTATTCTCCTTTGTGGCTGCCTTATTGGCTTGAAACAATCATTTATGTAGATCCTATGCATGCATAAGTCTAGATCAATTCCTTTCATGTCATTGTAATCCCATGCAAAAGTTGATGCATGTGAGTATAGCACAGTGTTCAAGGAAGTCTGTTGTTCCTCAGTTAGAGCATTTTTAATATTCAACATTTTTCTTGGCATGATTTCCAATGTTTTAGAAGCTAGTTGGACAGATGAAAGGTCACGTCCACTAATGTTGGGAACACATTCTTGAGGTAGTAGAGAGTGGAAAAGTTAGGATAATTCCTCTAAGGAATGTGCATGTACGATATTCTGCAATGGATCTTACAAACATGACAGACAGTCTTGTTGCTGCAGGTCCCTACCGTAATGGTTCTGTATAATGTGGTCAATTAAGTCATCCTCATCTAGGGTTTCTAGAAAGGGACTGTGTTTAATGGTCATGAGAGTTTGCAGGGAATAGTGGTCTTCTTCTTCTAAGGTAGGCCATACGATTTGCTCCAGATTGTCATGAGGTTGAGTTGGTGGATAAAGGACCAATTTCTTGGTTATAGTTCCATTTGAGATTATCATGTTTCCAGACCTACAACCTATGAATGCATCTATTGTTGCTAACCATGGTCTTCCTAAGATAAGTGGATAAGTTGCAAGATTGACTTTTGGTTGCAAAACTATGAAATATGTAGGGTACTCCCATGAGTCTAATGCTATGATTATGTCTTCAATGATCCCCTTAGGTTTTATTGTTAACCTATCTACCAACTGTAAAACAGTTGGTGTAGGCCTCAGGTTAGGTAGCTGAAGCAGTTGCATTGTTTCTTTAGTCATGACATTGATGGCTACCCCTAAGTCAATCAAGGTATTTTTGATGAGAGTTCCATTAATCTTAACATCCACTACTAGTCTATCAGGGTCTATGTATTTAGGGACAATTATGTTCCCTAGCATGATATTAACAAGGTTCTCTAGGACATGGACTATTTGAGGGTCCTTCCTCTTTCTTCTTGGCTTTTTAAGACAAAGGTCTCTCACTGTCTTGGTGTAGATTAGAATGTCCTTGATAGCTTGGATAAGGGTTATTTTGATACTAACATTCTTAAGTTGACCCAATAGGTCTGTCTCTACTTGGGTTTGATGTTTTGGAATGGCTAGACATTTAGGGAAAGGAGGCTCTGGATTTGAGATAGTGTGATTTACCTGATTTGATTTAGGTTCCATAGGTGAATTATCTAATGTATTAGCTATGGGTTGTCCATCCACCACCTCGGTGATTTGGGGAGATGAAGGCCCAGCTAATGTTTTTCGTGACCTGAGGTGGACATCACTCACCTCTAACCCATAAGTGGGGTATTGAATAGCCTTGTTAGTGTAAGCATGTTGAACATGCTTGTTATTGGGGTTAGGTGTAGGTTGGGCAAGCAGTTATGGTGCTCTTGGTGGCCGAGTTGTAGGACTAGATGGATTTAGCATAATGGCTTGTTGTTGTGGCTGAGAAGGTAACAAGGGTTGTGAGTAATTCATATTTTGGTTTTGACATTTCTATCCCTTTTGCCATTGTGGTTGCCATTGGTTTTGTTGTATTAGCCATTGAGGGTTGTAGTTAGGTCCTTGGAAGTTTTGTTGGAGCCATACATTTGGTTGCTGCCGATTCCAGTTTTGTTGAGGGTTTTGCCATTGGTTTTGGGTATTTGGCCAAGGCTGAGGGTTCCAACTAGTGAAATTATGATGACCTACTGGAAATGATGCATTGAAAGTTAGAGGATCTTGTGGCATACCTTGTCTTTGTTGCCATGGTTTCCTTTGTGCAACATAGTACAACTGGCCATCTTCACCTTCAATTGGTTGAAAGTGTGGTTTCTCTTACTTATCTTCTGTAATATTGGTCACCCTTCTGCACTTGCAAAAATTGGCTTTCCTTTGTCTGCAATTGGGACACTATTCAATGAGTATTGCATCAGCCTCCTCCTACTTCTTCTTCAAGTGTAGAGTATCCAGTTGAGTAGCTAGGTGACTGATAATATCTTCTTTCATGTTGGTCAACAGGTTGCTCAATTCCACCCTTGAGACTGAATTAGATGTCTTGCCAATGGTAGATGTTCTCTCTCCCCTTGTCCTCTTGGTGAAAGTCCTTGAGTAGTTTCTACAAACTCTGTAGACATCTTCAAAGGGTAATTAAGATATATCTCCTGCCCCAATGAGATTAAGGGCATCCATGTAGTCATCATTGACTTCTCTCAAGAATACAAGCTTCAAAGATTCATCTGAGAGTTTATTCTGTGGATTTTTCTTTAGGAAAAACTAAAACCTTCCTACACAATCCTCTAATGGTTCATCCTCTTTTTGAGTCATCCTAAAGATGTTATCTCTTCTCCTATCAATTCCTCTACAATAATCTTGGTATTTATCCAAGAATTTTGTTTTCATTGTGTCCTAATCTAGAATAGCATCCTTGCCTAGTCCCATAAACCATCTCAAAGCAGCATCCTTCAAAGTAGCAGGAAATAGCTTGAGCCTATGAGGATCAATTTTGTAGTCATAGCTTCTACATAGGACATCAAACTCAAACAAGAATGTATTTGGATCTTCAGTCACCAAGCCATAGAAGACTGGTAATGCTGAAGGATGTATATTCTTCAGAGCATCAACCCTCTCCTGGTTGGTAATTGGAAACTCAAAGGTCACATGCTCAAGTGGATCATCCACTGCATCATCCATGGTTAGGAAGATTCTCTCTATATTGTCAGTAGATGTTAATGAGAGGGAAGATTCTTCTTCATTAATACCCTCACTCTGATCATTATAGTCACCAATATCTGTCGTAGCTTTTTGGGTTGATGGAAGAAACCTCCCCAAAGCATCTCTCTGCCTCCGCATACAATAGGTATGATTTTATGTAGTAATGGCTCCTACACAATGTTAGTGAACTTTTCTGGTATTTGGTGAGGTAAAACCTAAGTGACCTATCTTCTGAAAGCAAAATGTTAAACTAGGAAATCTTGGAGATAAAAGGAATTGGTCTCTAAAAATAGTGTCATCCCCGACAACAACACCAAAAATGTAGTGTCTTTACTATGTCTAGTAAACTTGGTGATAATCACACAATTCAAAGGAATAACTTGAAAAGACCTTCATTGAATTATCAACCAGGGCTAGTAAGCTTGTGATGGCACTAGCACTGTATGTGCTTTCAAAGATCAAACTATCTAACTCATCTAGTACAGTATCATAAATCAAAACTACTTAATGGAAAAAGACACTAATGTTGCTACTATTGCTATGGGTACTTGTAATGTAAGACTATAACAATGACTGTAAAGGAATGAATTCAAAAAATTAGCTTGGTACTGATAACTTATCCTAACCTCCGGAGTATCACAAGTCAAAATGAACTAAAACAACTTAAGAATCTAATTGATCTTGCATTCATGAAATAACTGCTACAACAATAATAACATGCAAGAAATAAAGTGAAGGACAGTTATCTTGAGTGGCCCTTACTTAGGTGACTACCTCACTTCTTTTAACTCAAATCTAGTTCTCTAGATCAACACAATCATATTGATTCTAACTCATTCATTACACAACCTTTTCAAATCACATAAAATCTTGTTGAACTGTAGTATTCATAACTCATAATCAAAATAACATTGTCTGGATAATCTGGAAAAGATTCAGATATCTATAACTGCGACAGAACAAAAACAATTCAAACTAAAACTTAACTAACTTACTTCTACCTCGACCACCGAGCCATACATATAGGCATGGGGGAGTTTATTGAAACAAGTCTCTTAACTGTAAACATAAAACACCACTCTGTATGAACCAGAGTGTGATGAATGCTAACAATAATAATTGAAAAAGAAGGAAAGAAGTGTCCTAATAAAATTAGAACTCTTTGTTGAAACAGGGGAATGTGGATTGGTTGAATCCGTCCCATTGGTCTTCTAGTTGCAATAGAATCCTTCAATATTTCAATCATCTTTATTGATTACTATCACGATGCGTGATTATCTCCATCAAGTGTCTTCATGTCATGGTTGTTGCACTTAGTTGAGTCTAGAACCTTCCCTGCTCTACTACCTAGAAATGATGTGGCTGCAGGCTACACCTTGCAGTTATTGCGGGTTACAATCCTTCTTCTTTAGCTACAGGAGTTAGTCCATAAACATGTACAAAATACTAACAACCATAATCAACACAAACATTCTCTACAATCCATACATTCCCACATATAACATACAATTTCATCATATTATAATCATATCTCTATATACTTAATTAAACAGGTTCAAGTCTTCATAAGGCATAACATAACATAGAAATATGCTTAAAATAATGTCTGGGAATGTCTTTCAACTTGCATAAAACTATAAGAAAATAGGCTAATAACTAGGCTCATCAATGGGCTTTTTTGTTTTTCTTGTCTTTGGGCAAGTGTAGCTTTTAAATAGCTTCAAAATCTAACATTATTGTAGTCGTTGCTAGTGTTGTTGGTTTAAAAGCACAAGATAATGGATCCCCAAAGCATCCTCAACTTTTAAATAGCTTCAAAATCCAACATTGCTGTAGTCGTTGCTAGTGTTGTTGGTTTAAAAGCTCAATATAATGGCTTCCCAAAGCATCCTCAAAAGTTTGTTCAAAAAGTGTTTCACAAGGTATATCATCTAAAACCCTAGCTAATATAGTTTTGCCTATTCTAGAATTTGATAATGCCTACAAAAAACTTGAAATTTTTACTTTAGTTGGTTATTTTGTCTTAGAGGACTCCCTTTGAAATCATGCTCAAAGAATGGGCCAACAAGGCCTAGGTCCCTCATGGAGTCCATTTTGATGTAGTCCAAAACCTCACTAAGGGGTTTTTCCTTTTAGATTTGTAGAACCTAGTCACAAAGAAGCCATCCTCAAGCATGGTCCTTAGTACATGCATAGTTCCTTGTTAGTGTTCACACCTTGGACCTGAGACTTTGTCATCTCTGAAGCAAGATCCCCGAGAGTCCTTGTTTGAGTCAAATTTCATGGACTTCCTTTTCCTCGTTGGCCTTTCCTAGACCATATTGTGGCCTCTTTAGGGTGTGTTATTTGTGTTGAGTTTGACAAGTTTTTCTTTTCTTGCTCACAAAAATGTGTTTGTGTTGAGGTTGATCTCTTTAAAGATTTAAAGGAGAGTGTGGATATTCAAATTGGGCAAAGATAGCACACCCAAAGGGTGATTTACCTTAATTGGCCGAACACTTGTTATAGGTGTTAATCCCCTGAGTACAAGTTCAAGGATTGTGCCCTTATTACTTCCAGAGTCAAACCTAGGCATAAGCCTTTAGTGGATGCTCCTCCTTCCAAAAAAGAGGAGGGATGGTTGATAGTTAGACGCCACAACAACTAGAATAATGGGCAAAAATACCATCCTATCAATAAATATGGGATGTCTTCTAAGTCTCTAGTCATTGTAGCTTCAAAATTCTTAGATAAAGGGAAGGAGATTAGCCTGGCTTCTCAAAGAGAGCCTTCCAAGGAGGCTAGTAGGGCTAAGTTCATTCGTACCCCTCAGTTAGCTAGTGTTTTATCCTCTCAGGTTGAGAGTTTAGTTCTGTTAGCTCATTCTCTTAGCGCTACCACCAAGCATTCACAAATATGGAGAAGATGTACCAGATAAATGGAAAAATTTCACACCAATAATTTGACTAAAATATTTTAACCCCTTTGCAGAGGGAGATTTCTTGTGAAATAGCTATACAACTCTAAACAATCTTGATAGTGATGATATGCCTTTGGAATGAATTTTCTCTCATGGAATGTTCAAGGTTTGAGAGACCTCCCAAGAAAATATAAAATGTGAGATGTTTGATAAAGATTTACAAACGTGGATATTCTTTGTTCGCAAGAGGTTAAAATTTTTGACTTTTTCCTTTCTACTGTTTGTTGTATCAAATGGCCTATTAGTCATTTTTTGTGCAGTAGCCACAAAGTTAGTCATGGTGTGTTGTCACCTTTTTCTCTCCTAAATGGTAGCCACATATAGTGGACTAGGGATGTGACCCCACTAATAGAGAGTTATGGGTTCTCTTGAATGTTGATAATCATTCTTTTGGGATAGCTAATGTTTATGCTTCTAATGATGTGGTCGAAGGATCTATTTTTTGGCATTGGTTTGTTGACTCATTACCTCCAACTACATGGGTTATGTGTGGAGACTTTAATATGGTGGAGGATGCCTCTAACAAGTGTGGTACCCTTCATATGTAGTGGGCAACTAGTGAGAGAAAAGCTTGGTTTTCTATGCATAGTAAATTGGGCCTCTTTGATCCCAATATTAGGAATTATCAAAATAAAATAGTGTAGTATTGATGAGTGCCAAATTGCACTCAAGAAATACACCTTTTTGCCTCTCTTTTTTCCGTTTTCAATTCATCTTCCTTGTGTCTGCACTCAAATAAGTTAGCAAGATTGTTCTATTTTGTGATTAATTAAGATAGATTACTTGAGATTAAAATTTCTGATTAAGGTGACTAATGTGCGTGGGATTAATGGAAAAATGCAGAATTTCTCTCTTTTTGAATCAGCAGGTGTAGATGCCAGGAACAGCGATTTTGTGCATCTCCGGAGATCGTCTTCAATGATCTCCGGAGACAATAACAAAGAACAGTGACACCTGAAGTTTTGAAGATTTGGGGAATGACTCTCTAGAGCTCTGTGAGAGTCTGGAATATCTCCGGAGTTGCAGACAGGAACAGTTATCTCCAGCGCCTCCTGAGAACAGGGCATGTTTCCAAGTAGAGCTGCCGACCAGACACTTCAGCAGCGATCCTAATACTCCCTCACTTCACTCAAATCATCACCTAAGTGGTGAAGGGTCAACTATCAGTTAAACTGTTGAAGTTTTATCTTTTCAAAGATTTTGCATGAGTTACGAATTGAACTAATCTAATATCCTTATTTTCAGGGCTTTGATGCTCAAGTGTATTAAGACTTAAACTTAGACCTCTGAGTGGACTTCTATTCCACTCAAGTCTACCTTTCTCGCATGGTGATTTTTCATAAGTTAGACAGTTACGTACAAATAAGAGATGGTGTCATCTCCCAGAAGGACTGATAGATAAGTTCAGTGATATATCATCACTTATTTTTTTATATATACTCTCAGAAATAGTAATAGAACAACGATGATAAAATTATTCTGATTTTGGAGATCTCAATTATAATATAGCCATATATTTTCATGAATGCAGAAATGAATGAATTGGACTGAATTTAGTTTAGATCATCTTTTGTGCTGATTTCTTGCAATAGCCTTCAGCCTCAAGGGTGTGGAGCAAGGGCCCACTCTCACCACTCAGGCAAGAGGCTAGTATCTCTGTTTCATTGTTTCAAGTTTTCTTTTATAAAGGTGTTTCCTGTTTTAATAGATAGATGCATATTATTGTTTCTTTGCTTGAGTACATTTCCTGTTTTATTCTGTTTTCCAGCATTCATTACATTTATTCAACAAGTAGATAGATTAATCATTCTTTTAAGCATTAGGATTAGCTATAAACTGGTCACTTAGAATCCCTAGTTACAGACAGCCATGGACACAGCCCTGGTTCTTTGACATCTAAAAATAGATTAAATGATGAGGTACAGCGACAACCTATCATTTTTGGCGCCATTGCCGGGGACTAGTTTGTGTTAATTAGGGACACTGAGTTAAAAATAGTTTTTAGAATAGATCTGTATGGTTAGAGCTAGAGATCTAAAAGGAAGATATATTAAGTAGACACCCCAACAACACACCATAGGGGAAAGCAGTGAGGTGGTACAAAATCTTATTGAAGAAGGAAACCTAGATCTTAATTTGGAACCTGCACTTCAAAATAGCAATCCCTTAGATCCTGCAGACATTCCACTTGCTAATTATATCCAGGAATTACAACAAACAGTTGAGGTAGATCCTTTGGTAGAACCTAATTTCCTAGAACCTCAGGAAGAAGAACCAGTACTAAACATGGAAAATGATAATCATGGGGAAGAAGAAAATCAGGCTCCAAGAACCTTCTCTTATCCTATTGTTTTGGCTGCTAGAGACAATGCTCCCATGAAGAATATCTCACCAGCACATCTGCCAAATTTCAGAGGACTTTCTTCCGAGGATCCAGATTAATTCTTGTTTGAATTCAAAGTAGTCTGCCAAACTTATGATTATGGATCAGATAACCAGAAACTCAAATTGTTCCCTTCAACCCTGAAAGATTCTGCGATGAGATGGTTTATGGGTTTACCCCAGGGTTCTATCCATTCTTGGGATCAAATGGAAATAGAGTTTTTAGAAAAATACCAAGATTATTGTAGATCCAGTAATAAAAATGAGGAGTTGTTCAAAATTAGGCAGGGGGAGGAAGAATCCTTAGAAGACTATGTGGATAGGTTTAATTTTGCCTTGAGAAGGTTTGGCAATCCAGTGGATCACTCCTTGGCCAGAACCCTGTTTATAAAAGGATTGGATAAAGAATCAAAATAGGCACTGGACCTAATGGGAAAAGGGAACATTAACAAAATGGAAATACCTGACATAGAGGAACTCTGCAGGAACTATTCCAAAACTCAAGATGGAGTAAGGTCATCCAAAACTTTTAAAGGGAAGAATGAAATAGGACAGTTGATGGAGGAAATTGTAAATCTAAAAATAGACATTCTGGTCCAACTAAATACCACATTGGATGGGATTCAAGCCAAAACCAGAACAACTGATCAAAACAGAGCAATTGAACCGCTCTCCATCTATTGTCCTAGGTGTAGAAACAAACACCTGTTGAGAGAATGTCCCTTGGACAAATCAGAGATTTGTCAGATCTGTGATAGGGAACATCCTACCAGTCAGTGTAGTCAACTTCCAGCCTTGAAAAGATTGAGTAAAAAGAATGCTGAGATAGAAGAAGAGTTGAACTATGTGGGACAAAAACAAACCAGAAATTTCTCTTATAATCAGTATCCAAACCAGTCTTCTTACAGGGGTCCTTCTAATTGGAGAAATAACTAGTGGAATCCAACTTGGCATGGCCCTCAAAATAATCCTCCTTGGGGACAGTAGGATTGGCAAAGTCAACATTGGCAAAACCAAAACTAGCAAAACTTAAACTGGCAAAATCAACCTTGGGGAAATCAACAATGGCCACCACAGTTTGGGTCACAAGGCATGCAACCTCAATGGGGTCCTCAACAGGGATATCATCAACAATACCAAGGACAACCTAGACGTTTCCAACCTTAACAGTAGGCTTTACTAACTGGATCCTCCAACACACAGGGTCAAAAACAAAATAAACCAGTTGGTCAACCACCTTTACCAGCTCAGCCTATACCAAACCCACGAAATAAACAGGGAGCAGTTGTCTATATGATAGAGCAAGAAAATCTAGCTGGAATTAATGTTATATATTCAAATAATCTCCAGCTGCGTTCTGGGAAAGCATTCCCAAGACCTTCTCCTCTAACTATAGTTGAAATAACCAATGATGAGGAACCTGAAAATCCATCCAATCAACCCCCAGAGGAGATTACTAACGAAAAAGTGCTAGAAAAATCACCCACAGACAACTCTGGAGTTACTCCTAAAAAGCCAGCTCCGAAGTTACTCCTAAAAAGCCATCTCCAGAGAATAGTCTTGAACACAATTCTGATAAGAGCTCTGGAGATGCTCCAGAGATGGAAAAGCTAGCACCCTACCCAGAACGACTTAAACAAAATTCTCCCCAGAAAAAGATTTTACAAAAACAAATCCAACCCAATCAGGAATCAGAACTTTTACAAGAACTCAAGCAGCTAAACATTGAAATTCCTCTTCTCCAGGCCATCAGAGATGTACCGGAACTAAATCAGTTCATCAAACAGTATTGCATCAAAACACAGGGTAGAAAGAAAAGTTTTCCCTCCACAATACAGGTGGAAGGAAAAGTAATGGATCTATTGATGGGAGAAATTCTCCTCCTAAAATATGGAGACCTTGGGAACCCTGTCATAACTGTTTTCATCTCGGGGGTAGAAATTTCAAATGTTCTGGTTGATTTAGGAGCAGCAATTAATGTGATGACAGTTCATACAATGGACAAGTTAGCTCTGTCAGGTATCCAATCCACAACTACAATTCTTCAACTTGCTGATCAGTTAGTAGCTGTTCCAAAGGGAGTGATCATTGATGTACCTGTTGTGATAGATTCATGGGAATTTCCAGTGGATTTCTTAATACTAGAACCTAGAAACCAGAGAAATGCTTATCCACTGATTTTAGGAAGACCATGGCTAGCTACTGCAGCAGCATCTATTCATTGTCAAACTAGAGATATGGTCATTTCTAATGGGATAGATTTAAAGAAAATATCTCTGTATCCTCTAGCTAAACCATTGGTGCATTACACAGGAAGAGTATGGGTGGATGAACCGGATAACATGGACAATAGTGCCTCATTAGCCATGGTAACCATTAGGGAACATCTAGGAGAATTAGGAGAAGAAGTATACTATGATACAATGGAAGACTTCACTCACATCCTAATCAATAAAGATGTGATGGAACTTGCCCAAGATCCTCAGAGAGAACTTCTTGTTTCTTCTCATTGTATCCTTGCCAACATTATTCCTTGTGGGGAAACCTTTTACAGGGACTTAACCACCTTCCACATGTTACTCCCACATTCTTGTCCTCTCAATACCATGACACCAATGTATGGACCCACCACATCTATGGATCAAATTACAAAACAGGTCATGATTCTGCCAGGGAAAACACTTAATATAAACACTCAGTTAACAACAAGCCAGGAAGAAAAACTTATTCATCTTTTGGTTTCCCACTCAGCATCTTTTGCCTGGGAATACCAAGATATGAAAGGCATACCTCCTGAGATCTGTACCCATCATATCTACACTGAGGATATTAAACCTGTCAGACAACCACAAAGAAGATTGAATCTTGCCTTAAAGGACATTGTCAAAACTGACATAGAAAAATTACTCCAGGCAGGGTTCATATATCCAATCTCAGACAGTTAATGGGTCTCACCCCTTGTCATTGTGCCTAAAAAGAATGGGACATGGAGGGTGTGTATTGATTATAGAGAACTCAACAAGGCCACAAAAAAGGACTACTTTCCCTTACCATTTATTGACCAAGTTCTGGACAACCTTGCTGGGAGAAAGTATTTTTCTTTTCTAGATGGATTCAATGGGTATAATCAAATTCAAGTAGCACCTAAGGACCAAGACAAAACCAACTTCACATGCTCTTGGGGAACCTTTGCTTACAAAGTTCTTCCTTTTGGGCTATGCAATGCCCCAGCTACATTTCAGAGACTGGTTCTAGCTATTTTTGCTGAACTGGCTAATGAATGCATGGAGGTCTACATGGATGACTTTACTATGTATGGGAATAACTTTGAGGAAGCTCTCACAAACCTTGGAAAAGTACTAAAATGCTATGATAAAAATCGACTGTCCCTTAGCCATGAGAAATGTTTTATGATGGTGGAGGAAGGAATTGTTTTGGGACACCATATTTTAGAAAAAGGGATCAAAGTGGATCAGAACAAGCTAGAAGTAATCACACAGTTGCCTTCACCCAAAAATCAGACTGATGTCAGAAGTTTTCTAGGTCATGCAGGCTACTATAGGAGGTTCATAGAAAATTTTAGCAAAATAGCTGCCCCCCTGTTTACCTTGCTTAACAAAGAAACAGAATTTCTGTGGACAGAAGACTATCAATCAGCATTTGAAACTTTGAAGGAGAAGCTTACTGTCACACCAGTCTTAAGGGGACCTAATTGGACTTTACCATTTCACATACAAACTGATGCTTCAAATGAATCCATTGGGGTAGTTTTAGGACAAAAGGAGGAAGGAGAGAGTATGCATGCCATCTACTACATCAGCAAAAACCTTACCTCTGCAGAAAGAAATTATACAACAACTGAAAAAGAATTCTTGGCTGTTATCTATGCTATAAACAAATTCAGGCATTATATCACTGGATATAAAATATCTGTGCACACTGATCATGTAGCCATCAAGTACCTAATGAATAAACTAGTAGTAGGTGCAAGGATCATCAGATGGTTATTACTATTGCAAAAATTTGATATTACCATAGTTGATAATCCAGGAAAATTTAATTTGGTTGCTGATTTTCTATCAGGATTGTATATAGGAGGAGAAGATCAACCAGTGGAGGACAAATTCCCAGATGAACATCTTTTTGCCATATCCACTACTGCACCTTGGTTTGCTGACATAGCTAATCTTTTAGCTACAGGCTTGTAGCCATCCCATTTTACTTCAAAACAAAGAAAACGTTTGGTTAAAGAAAGTTTATCTTACAAATGGTTGAATGGTTTACTATTTAAATGTGGTCCTGATTTCATTCTACACAGGTGCTTGAAGGCTGATGAGACTTTTGATGTGTTGAGAGCATGTCATGATGAACCATCTAGTGGCCACTACTCTTTCCACAGGATAGTCCACAAGATCCTTGGAGCTGGTTACTACTGGCCTTCTCTTCATAAAGACACAAAGAAGTATGTGCAACACTGTGACCAGTGCCAAAGGATGGGGCAACCCACCTTTACCCAGGAAATGTTGCTACATCCTCAAGTCATGATGGAACCATTTGAGCAATGGGGTCTAGATTTTGTGGGACCAATTTTATCGCCATCATCGGGCAAGGAGTATATTTTAGTATGCATAGACTATGTCACTAAGTGGGCTGAGGTTCAAGCATTACAGTTTGCAAGAGAAGAAAAAGTTGCTGATTTCCTTTACAATAGAATTTTCTTGAGATTTGGAGCCCCAAAATCAATAGTTTCAGATAGAGGACCTCAATTTACTTCACAGGTTATCAAGGCATTCATAGATTCATACCAAGTCAAGCACAGAAAAGCTTCACCTTACCATCCTCAAGCAAATGGCCAAGTAGAAGTAACTAACAGAGAACTTGAGAATATCCTAACAAGGACAGTGGCAATGAACAGAAAGGATTGGGCTAATAGACTACCTGAAGCAGTTTGGGCTTACAACAACACTTGAAAGTCCACAACAAAGTTTTCACCATATGAATTGGTTTATGGGAAAAAGCCTATACTATCTATAGAATTTGAACTCTAGACACTTAAAACTGTATTGGATGTTGGGCTACCATTGTCTACAATTCAGCAGAACAGAATTCTTCAGCTCAATGAGTTGGATGAGATTCGGACAGAAGCCATTCAACAAACAGAATTGGTTCAGTACCAAAGAAAACAATGGCATGACCAACATATTAAGAGGAGGACATTTTAACAAGGAGATTGGGTTCTTCTTTATGATTCTAAATTCAAAGAATTCAAAGGGAAATTGCAGACTCATTGGCTGGGTCCTTATCAAATAAAGGAAGTGTTTGAAAATAGAACTGTATTACTACAACCAATTGATGGGAGCACAAACACATTTTTGCTAAATGGTCACCGGATAAAGCTCTACAAAAGACCATCTACTAAAGAAGAGTTTCTTGATGATCTGTGTTTTGATACAGGGGATACCTCCTTTGTCACGGTGTTGGAAAAATGATTCTCAAAAATTAAAAAATAAAAAAAAAAGAGGAGGTTGAAAACCAGCAATGGCTGCCTCCTGAAAAAAAAAATAATAAACAAAAGAAGGTTGAAAACCAGCAATCGCTGCCTTCTAAAAAAAAAAAAATTATAGAGAAAGATGGAAAACTAGCAAATGGCTGTCTTTCTCGACCAAGGGAGTTGAAAACTAGTAAAATGGCGGTTCCCTTCTTCAGGACAGTTGTAATAATTGAGCTCCAGATATGATCAGTTGCCAGAAATTGGCCTAATGCATCTCTGACGCTTTCCAATAAGGAGCATCTCCGGCGCTTTCCAATTAGGAGCACCTCCGGCGCTCTGTTAATAACAACGACAGTTTCCATAATAAAGGAGGGACCTACCTCGCCAGGTGGTAAAGTAGACAACTCATATGATGAGGTCATCATGACTCATCTTCTGCTTCCTCACAAAGTGTAACTAAAGTAGAATACTAATAATTGCAGGAGTGTCCACGAGCCGGTGCTGACATCACCCATGGGCAAGGATTTTAGTGCCACTCAACACAATAATTGCAGGTCGCGTGTAAGTAGGAAGTGGATGTCATTTCAGGCCGCTGCTTAAATGCCATGACGCCTGCAGTTTCTAAAATGGCATAGCACTTCTCCCGTGTACGTCGCCTCATCATTAAAATTGATCTAGGTAAATCTACTTTTAATTAATCATTAATTAGTAACTGTCCTGTCTTTCTATTTTGGGTGATGCCAAGATGACACGTCCCTCTGCCGTCATTTCCTTTTTCACATCCAAGCATGCCGCTATCTGTGCCTTAATGCCACCTTAGCTCCGGAGTGGCCTGTCAGTCCGTTACAATTATGGTTGCTTTGGTCCCTTAACCCATCTGCATAAGCCCAGCCTAAAAATAATAGCATCCCTCATTCAAACCTCCAAAATAGATTGCAGCATAAGATAATTAAACAACTCTCTAGAGTTTACAGAGCAATTTGAACAATACTCCGGAGCCCATAGAGATAAGAGGGACAGATAGACTGCAGATCACGGAAGTAAAAGAATAAAACACAAAAAGTGTCATCAATTCAGCAATGGGGGTCAAGAAAAAGTCTGAGCCAGAAAATACTACGGGTCTTCTGAAGGATGCAGCTGTAGCAAACATTTTAAGGGCTGCTGGATGGTTAGATTTCTTAGACAAGTTCGAAGGGTTTTAGGAAGATATTGTGGACGAATTCCTTAGGAATTTGAGAGACAACCAAACCACTATGAGAGGAAACCAAATCAGTCTCTCCTCCACAATTATCAGCCACATTTCCAGACTCCCCGAACAAGGTGAGAGGTTCTACCACCTGAAAACCTTATATACTGATTTAATTAGAAATTTTTCTGTTCGTGGTGAACCTGCTATTCAATTGCATATGAATAAGAATGAGGTCAAAGGAATTTTGAGGTCCACTCTCCCAAACCCTTGGGCAACTATTGCTACCTGGTTAATGAAGTACTTTACCTGTGATGGCCAATTCTCCATAGTTTTAGGGCCCATAATGAAAATGCTGATTTTTCTCAGACATGGAAATAGGCACCCCGAATATAACATAAATATCCCCAATTTCCTGTATTTTGCCATCAAGGCAACTGCAGAGAAATACCAGCAGGGTAAGGGACCCATGAAACATCATGGCCTAATCTTTCTGATAGTCAAGCACCATTTCCTATCTCAGGCCAATGGAGAAGAACTATTGCAGAACTTTCTTGAGCATAACCGTCAGGTCAGAGAACCAGAGATAACACAAACAGAGGATGAGAGTTCTCCCTCTCACCAGGATGAGGAAACCAAGCCTACAGCCTCCTCCACATCTTCTCACAAAGGGACATCACCCTCACAGGAGGCTACATCATCTGCAGCCCCTGTTTCTGACAAGAAGGGGAAAGGCAAACAAATTGTAGAGCCTGCTCCTACACGACCTCTATACATGACTTGGTCAATCAGGCAAAAAATGACTTTACCTGAGGAATCTAGGCCTAAGGAATTAACTGAGGAAAAGTCAGGATAGGGAATTGAGGGGAGATGGTGGGTTGAAGAACCATCTCATGATTCAGATGAGGTACCTCTGGTCAGGAAGAGGAAGCAAAGTGAAAATTCTCTAGCACCATCTGATCATGTGGAGTCAAGTCTAGTTTCAATACCACCATGTGCTCCAGAGACAGGAAACTTACCAACTGTTACTATCTCCTCAGATTTTGAGGAAGGGAGACTTGCTCCGAAGGCACCAGTCCCACCTGTGCTCCCGAGAAGCAAAAGGAAGAGGCAGCTCTCACAAGCTGAGAAGGATACTGTCCTGCTTGCTGAGGCACTCCTGGAATTGAGCACATGTGAAGACAAAGCAGGACCTTCATCAGTGCCTACAACAGCAGAGGATTCTCAAGACAGGAACACTGCAGAAGGAGACACAAAGCACAAGGATACATTGGGAGAAGCAGGGCAGGTGGCCGTGGATAATATTGATAATCAGCCAACAGCCACAAAAATAGAGGCAAAAACTCTATCTCATCCCTCTGACCAAGAGGATATAGAAATCTCAACAGAGCAACAATTAATGGAAGAAATTGAAAATTTAAAAAGAATGCTCTGGGGAAAGAATTTGATTATTACTGACCTCAAAAAGGTTAGAGTAGAGATGGAGATGGAGCTGAAGCAAACTATTGGAAATATCCAAACAAACCTCCAAAACAAGGACAGAATCATCTAGGAGAAGGAGGCAGAGTTGGAAGCACAGAAACATAAAGCAGCAAAAGTGATGGAAGAAAAGGAAAAAGAAACAGCACAAAAGGTTTCTGAGCTCACCATGGCCAGAGACAACAGCCTCACAGTAATGGCAGCACTGATTGAAAAGATACAAAGCCAGGATAAACAATTAACTTGGGCCAATAACAGACTGGATGACCAAGAAGAATGTATTCAAGAACTGTTTGGCCCAAGGGCAACCAATGAATAGGAAATTCAAACAGATGCCTATGTGGGTCCAATCCCCATTGACATTCCCAAAGCCCTATTTCATTGGGAGGAAAGGTGTAGGGAATTTGAGGCCTCCAAGCCAATGTTGCAATTACAAAGGGCAGTCATTGCCAGAGCAGAAAGAATAGCAACTTTGGAAAGCAAAATCATTCAAATGGCCTCCCTTTCCTCAGAAATTCTATCCTGCAGGCCTCCAAGTGCCAGCTATTCAATGTTCCTACAGGAAAGGGTACTACAAAGGAAACTCTCCTTAGTCCTATCTGACATAACTAAGGATACAGAAACTGCAGAAGGTTTCATGGCAGCTTACACTAGGAGCAACGATGAAGACAAAAACTTCCTATGTGAATTATACTTACATGGGTTCTGCATTAATGATATAGTCTTCATGATTAATCACTTTGTGGGAGAATGCCAACTTAAGGCATTCATGTCCCTCATGAGAAACCACTAGATTTGGAACGAAAGGATGGAAGATCATCTTCAAAAGGATTCAAAAATAGATCTCCTCATCAGAAAAGAATGTCCCAATCCTTTTGCTTTTCAGACCCAATTCAGGTCCCTTATCTATCATCCTACAAGTGCAACTAGCATATTGCCATTATACTTGAAAAGTTTGTAGGAATGCTCCATTGAATTTGGTCTGTTTATGATTAATTCAGCAAATCCTGTACTTGCTGTAGCAAAGAGGAGATGGAATATTTTGACCCCAGAGCAAAAGCTTAGAGAGGTGGTCACCCCTACAAACCTAAGACTATTCATAAGGAAGGCAAAGATGATATCCAAACTAATGGATAAACATAAACAGGAATGGATAGGTGAACAGTTCAGACCTCCTCTGATAATTGAACCACTCCCTGTATGGACAGAACAGCTGGAAGATGAAAAATTGCAAGACTGGATGAAGCAAGTTGACAAGTACAGAGGAAATGGCAACACCAACAAAACCACTTGGACAACCTATCTCCAGGAGTATAGTCTGATTGACAGATTGCTTCGTCAAAATAAATCCAGGATGTGAAAAGCAGGAGGACCTGCTAAACCTTAGGTATGGGGGGATGATGAGTGCCAAATTGCACTCAAGAAATACACATTTTTGCCTCTCTTTTTTCCCTTTTCAGTTCATCTTCCTTGTGTCTGCACTCAAATAAGTTAGCAAGATTGTTCTATTTTGTGATTAATTAAGATAGATTACTTGAGATTAGAATTTCTGATTAAGGTGACTAATGTGCGTGGGATTAATAGAAAAATGCAAAATTTCTCTCTTTTTGAATCAGCAGGTGTAGATGCCAGGAACAGTGATTGTGTGCATCTCCAGAGATTGTCTTCAATGATCTCCAGAGACAATAACAAAGAAAAGTGACACCTAAAGTTTGGAAGATTTGGGGAATGACTCTCTGGAGCTCTGCGAGAGTCTAGAATATCTTTGGAGCTGCAGACAGGAACAGTTATCTCCGGCGCCTCCTGAGAACAGGGCATGTTTCCAAGCAGAGCTGCCGACCAGACACTTCAGCAGCGATCCTAATACTCCCTCACTTCACTCAAATCATCACCTAAGTGGTGAAGGGTCAACTATCAGTTAAACTGCTGAAGTTTGATCTTTTCAAAGATTTTGCATGAGTTACAAATTGAACTAATCCAATATCCTTATTTTCAGGGCTTTGATGCCCAAGTGTATTAAGACTTAAACTTAGACCTCTGAGTGGACTTCTGTTCCACTCAAGTCTACCTTTCTCGCATGGTGATTTTTCATAAGTTAGACAGTTAAGTACAAATAAGAGATGGTGTCATCTCCCAGGAAGACTGATAGATAAGTTTAGTGATATATCATCACTCATTTTTTTATATATACTCTCAGAAATAGTAATAGAACAACGATGATAAAATTATTCTAATTTTGGAGATCTCAGTTCTATTATAGCCATATATTTTCATGAATGCAGAAATGAATGAATTGGACTGAATTTAGTTTAGATCATTTTTTGTGCTGATTTCCTGCAATAGCCTTTAGCCTCAAGGGTGTGGAGCAAGGGCCCACTCTCACCACTCAGGCAGGAGGCTAGTATCTCTATTTCATTGTTTCAAGTTTTCTTTTATAAAGGTGTTTCCTGTTTTAATAGATAGATGCATATTATTGTTTCTTTGCTTGAGTACATTTCCTGTTTTATTCTGTTTTCCAGAATTCATTACATTTATTCAACAAACAGATAGATTAATCATTCTTTTAAGCATTAGGATTAGCTATAAACTGGTCACTTAGAATCCCTAGTTGCAGACAGCCATGGACACAGCCCTGGTTCTTTGACATCTGAAAATAGATTAAATGATGAGGTACAGCGACAACCTGTCAAGCATATGTCTAGAGTAACCCCCATTCCCATTCTAAAGGGGTTCTTAAAAGACTTGTAGGGCCATGATGTCAGAACAATCTTTTGTCTCTTTTTCTAATTACTTTTCCTTGTTATTCAAGCCTTTGTCAAATGTTCTCCTTTTAGACCATTTTCCCATTAAATTCTATATTGAATGTCACTTTACTATACCCATAGCAAAAACAATATTTTTTAAACACCTATTTGCTAAGTCATTGACCTAACCTAGCACATGTTTGATGTGTCTGGTATTTGGACCCACATCCCTATCTTTAGATTGGTTCGATTGATTCGTGGAATAATGCAATTAATTGTACCTCTAGGTTTTTAAGCATCTATGTGCACCAAATGGCTAGGTTTCACCACTGGGTTTATGAATCCACCACCATTGAGATTGAAACCTAACTATTTGCTCCTTCTTTACAATTTCATGTTGCTAGACTTTGTCAATGAAAGTAGATTGTAGATAATTATTTTTCCAGAGGAGCTCAAATCAAGGTTCGCATTAATTGTCCCAAAATTGGTGATAGTCTCCATGTACTTTTTTCTTTAAGAGCTTGTCATTCTTTTTAGGTGATCAAATGCATCAAAGAAGGCTATCAACTTCTGGAGGAACTTCCTACCATTACTTAGGCTTTATTTCACATTATGAACATGTTTTCAAAGCTCAGGAACCATCCGTGGATCAATTTAATGCTCTTCAACAATGCATTCAAGTAGTCCTTGTTAGTTTCAAGATAGACAACTGAGAAGGGGGGGTGAATCAGTTGTCCTAAAACTTTCCTTTTATTACCACTTAAATCCTTCTTGTTAGTCAGCAGCATAATAATAAATCAATCATGGAAACACAATGCAATAATTCAAGAGCAGAAACACATTAACACATATGACACCAAGATTTTAACATGGAAAACCCAGTTAAGGGAAAAACCATGGGGTGACTAACCCAAGATTGTATTCTCTGTTAAAAGAATAAGAAGAACAAAATGGCACATGCCAATTAGGGCTCACTGCCTGAGCAGACTACTCACAAGAGGCCCACTGCCTACAGGAGACACATTGTCTACAGAATAATAAGTATTACATACTTGAACTGAAGAATAGCATCTTCACCATGCTTGAGTCAGTTCCATTTAAGCTCAATATTTCTGCTCTGCCTTTCACTCTTCTCCTCTCTACCACACTCTCATCTTCACCACCATACCTTTGAAATGACTTCACAACTCTTATTTATACAAGACATCGACTTTGGGATAATCATCAAAGTCGGCATACTGTATAGAGAAAATACACAAATATAACTTGATTTATTACAAAAGACTTTATGCGAATCCCCACACTGTCGGCCACATAGATCTGGGACTTAAATCTTCTTTAAGGAACATGCCATGCTTTGCAGAACATCTTCAAGATTATCCACAAGATGTGTAAATCATCCAGTCAGCCAAGTTTATTAAGAACATCATCATCCGGAAGTAATTCTTCAATTACAAGCTCAGTCTTCAATGTGGACTACCAACATGAACTAGACACAATCCATAGACCCCCACAAGCTTGCCTGAATCACCAAGAACATCCACACTACTTCTGCTTACTGAAATCATTCTCTTCTTCATCCGGAACCTCAAGAACATAGTCTATCATCACTGTCATATTAGAATAGATACTTGCGGACCTCCAGACAATGAACCAATTGAGTTGTCAATTCACATTGACTTCCTAAACACTCCACCAAATCCGCAGAACAAGATATTACATTTCTAGATCTCACCGGACCTATTTGTGTCACTCTGTCACCTATGGACATCTGCCAAAACTAGTTTTACTCATATAGCCATAACTTCTTCAAATCTTCATGCGGACCTCTCAAATCTTTACTGGATCACCTTTAGACACATATCTACAAACCCTTTGATGCGCATCCTCTAATCTTCATCTTAGCTAGGATCTTCACTTCATAGAGCTTCACTGTCTTTAATGTTCTTCTCTGTTTCTGATAGGACTAATTTTCTCAATATCCTCAGCATACAACTCATCCAATCCTTGACATCAATGCAACAGGAGTATGTTGACATCAATGACAACATCGGTTAGGTCCATACTTGTAACAATCTCCCCCTTTGTCATTGAAGGCAACATATGATGTGAAAAACTATTTTAACCATCAAGACAAGTACTTCTCCTCACTGACTGACATAACTCCCCCTATCAACAACAACCATTCACATGTCTTCTCTTCTTTTATTGCTCCCCCTTTGATCAACAACCACTTTTTGTTTTTCATATGTCTTCTCTCCCCCTTTGACATCAATGGCAAAGGGCACATACTTGCATCACTCAGAATTATACAGACTGTTGGCCTAAGTAGCAGCTTCCCATCATCAATCCGGACCACAAGATATGACTGTGAGATCCACCAGACTGATGCACATCAGTGCACCTTAATTCAGAACCAGAGGGGTAATAACCCCTAACTTCTCCCTAAGATACTCAAAAGGGTCCTTAGGAAGAGGTTTAGTAAAGATGTCTACAATCTGATCCTTAGAGGGCACAAACTCCAATCTGACTTCATTCTTGTTCACCTGCTCTCTTAAAAAGTGAAACTTGATGGATATATGTTTTGTCTTTGAATGCAACACCAGATTTTTTGAATTGTTTATTGCACTTGAGTTATCACAGAAGATTGTGATAGGTTCCTTATACTCCACTCTGATGTCTCTTAGCATTTTCTTCATCCACAATACTTGAGCACAATTACCTACTGCTGCAATAGACTCTGCTTCTGCAGTGGATAGAGATATTGCCTCTTGTTTCTTGCTCATCCAAGAAACCAATCTTCTCCCCAAAAAGAATGTATTACCACTGGTACTCTTTCGGTCATCCACATCTCCTGCCCAGTCTGCATCTGTATATGCATGAAGAGAGAAATCATGATCCCTAGGATACCATAAACCATACTCAATTGTTCCTTTTAGATATCTAAAAATCCTCTTGATTGCCATGACATGAGATTCTCTAGGATCAGCTTGGAATCTAGCAACAAGACCAACAACATTCATAATGTCAGGTCTAATTTGAGTAAGATACAATAGTCCTCCAATCATTGACCTATAATTTTTCTGATCAGCCCTAGGAGAGTCATCATCTTTGCTTAGTTTACATCTGGTTGCCATGGGAGTATTCATTGGTTTTGAGTCTTCCATCCCAAATTTCTTCAACAACTCTTTCACATATTTGGTCTGTGAAATGAAGATTCCTTTCTTTGTTTGAGTGATTTGCAGACCCAAGAAGAAATTCATTTCCCTAAACATGGACATCTCAAATTCACTTTTCATTTGATTTGCAAAAGTTTTGCACAAACTATCCCTTCCTCCAAAAATGATATCATCAACAAATACTTCAACAATCAAGATATTTCATGATCAATTTTGAAGTACAAGTTACTGTCAGTAGTACCTTTGTTGAAACTAATCTTCAAAAGATTCTTATCCAGTCTTTCATACCAGACTCTTGGGGCTTGTTTGAGTCCATACAGTGCTTTCTTCAACTTGCAGACCATATCACCATGATCAGACAATTGAAATCCATCTGGTTGCTCAATGCATACTTCTTCTTCCAAGTCACCATTCAAGGAGGTAGACTTGACATCCATCTGATATACTTTGAAATCTTTGAAGGCAGCAAAGGCAAGAAATAATCTATCTACTTCAATTCTTGCCACCGGAGCAAAAGTTTCTTCAAAATCAACTCCTTCTACTTGAGAATAACCCTTGCAAACCAATCTAGCTTTGTTTCTGACTACTTCACCATCTTCATTCAGTTTATTCCAGAAGACCCATTTGGTTCCAATCACATTTTTATTTCTAGGTCAGGGAACAAGATCCCAAGTGTGATTTTTCTCAATCTGTATCAACTCTTCCTTCATTGCTTTAGTCCATCTTTCATCATTGCATGCTTCACTTACTATTTTTGGTTGAATTTTTTAAATCAGACAATACTTTTCTGAGTCTTGAGCAATCTTTCTTCTTGTTTGAACACCTTTGCTTTTATCACCTATGATCTGATCTTCAGAGTGATTCAGTCTTACATACCTAGGAGTTTTGGGAATTTCTTGCACTTCTATTTCTTGGACAGGTTCATTCAAACTTATCTCTTCTTCCTAATTTTCTGGATCAGTCTGGATCTAAATTTTAGAAGAGACTTGAACTTCTTGGACCAAAGCATCATTCTTATCATCTTCTTCATATTCATAAAACCTTGAGGGTTTTTCAATATCTTCATCAACCTTCACATTTGTACTTTCTATAATCTTCTCAATCTCTTGTTATAACACCGGTATGCTTTGCTTTGAGTAGAATAACCCAAGAATATTCCTTCATCACTTCTAGCATCAAATTTGCCAAGGTCTTCATCTCTTTTAATGTAAAATTTGCTACCAAAGACTCTGAAATACTTCACAGTAGGAGTGATGCCAAACCAGAGTTCATAGGGAGTCTTACCAGTATTGCTTCTGATTTGTACTCTATTAAGAGTATAGACAGCAGTGCTTACAGCTTCTCTCCAGTAGATCTGAGGAACATTTGCTTCCATCATCATCATTCTAGACGCTTCCTAGATGGTCCGGTTCTTTCTCTCAACTACTCCATTCTACTGTGGAGTCCTTGGAGAAGATAACTGTCTTTTTATCCCATGTTCCTCACAGAATTCTATGAACTCTTCGGATGTGAATTCTCCACCTCTATCAGACCTGAGACATTTTATGTTTAATCCGGTTTCATTCTCCACCATAGCCTTGAATATTTTGAATTTCTCAAGAGCCTCAGTTTTTTTTTTTCAAAAAAGTCACCCACATTATCCGGGAGTGGTCATCAATTAATAATATGAAGTATCTATCACCTTGGAAACTTCTGATTGTAGCTGGTCCACATAGATCAGTATGTACTAAGTCCAACAATCTGGTAGAAGATTGTTCCTTACTTTTGAATGTGACTCTGCTCTGCTTACGCAACTAACATTCTTTGCACAAACTATTAGTAGGTTTCACCAGTCTTGGAAGATCTCTTATAGCTTGAGTGTTACTTATCTTGAGGATATTATCAAAATTCACATGACACATTCTCCTATGCCACAACCAACTCTAATTAATTTGAACAAATAAGCAACTCTTTCCAGTACCAACCAAGTGGAAGATGTTATCTTTTGTTTGAGTACCGGATACAATCTCTGTTCCAGAACTTTCAAATATTTTACATTTTGAATCAGAGATCATAGCCTTTGTCCACCAACTGTCCAACACTGAGAAGATTGTGCTCTAGACCTTCAACATATAGAACATCACTGGTTTTGTTCTTTCCATCAAAAGAAATAGTTCCTCTACCTTTGATTCTGCCAGCAGAATTATCACCAAATTTTACAACTCCTCCTTCATATCTTTCCAAATCTATGAACTTATTTTTGTCACCTATCATATGGTGGGAGCATCCACTGTCAATGACCCAATCATCTTTTTCTTCAACTTGGGCAGCCAGAACTCTTTCTATCATTTTATGATTGACAAATTCAGAGGGCATCGGATCTTCTTCCTTGATGGCAATAAATACCCAGTCACTTTCAAATTTGTTTCCTGTCTCTAATTCATCATCTGTTACTCCTTCATCATCATCATCTTCATGAACATAGTAACATTTCTTTTGGAATCTTGATTTGTTTGGATTTTCCATTGAAAATCTTTCCAGACACTTTGAGGAAAAATGACCAATATTGTTGCAGTTGAAACATTTGAAGGGCAATTTTCCTTCATACTTACCAGATCCTCTTGGCAATCTTTTTGCAATAAGGGCTTCAAGTTGAGTAGCTTCTGCTTCATCTTCTTCCAGATCTTTTCTTGCTTTTTCATACCATGATAGTTTCTTTGAGGAGTTCTTTCCTGGATCAAACTTTTTTTGCCTTTTACAAAGGCACTAGCTTTGAAAGCAGATTCAGTCTTGGGGGGTGCATCTCCAAACTTGGCCAATTCAAATGTAGCTAATTTTCCAACCAATTGATCTCTTGTGATATTTGAAAAAGATCTAAATTCTTCAATAGCAGCAACCTTGTATTTGTAAGTAGGAGGTAGGGATCTGAGAACTTTGGCAACAATCTCATCTTCATCCAAGATTCCACCAGCACACCTAATGCCACAAACAAGCTCATTAACTTTTGGCATAAATGTAGTGATATTCTCATCTTCATTCATTTTTAGGTTTTCAAATTTTCCTTTCAGACTCTGTAGCTTGGTACATTTAACATATTTGTCTCCTTCATGTAGAAGTTGTAGTTTTTCCCAAATCTCATATGCAGTTTTTAGATCTATAACATTTGTCAGCTCTCAATCAGATAAGGCACTTAATAAAGCTTCTTTAGCCCAAAGATTATCTTCAGCATCTTTGATTCCATCCATAGTTGTCGGACCATTCTTTGGTGGAACATACTTCTTTGAAGTTATGGTCCAATATTGCATTCCCATACATTGCAAGTGACATTCCATGCGGCTTTTCCAAAGAGTGTAATTGGTTCCATCAAACATCGGACTATCCTTCTTGTAGGAAGACATCCTGGATCTCCTCAAGTGGTTAAGCCTTTTTAGAGGAACTTAGCTCTGATACCAATTGTTAGTTTCAAGACAGACAACTGAGAGGGGGGTGAATCAGTTGTCCCAAAACTTTCCTTTTATTACCAATTAAATCCTTCTTGTTATTCAGTAGCATAATAATAAATCAATCATGGAAACACAATGCAATAATTCAAGAGTAAAAACACATTAACACATATGACACCAAGACTTTAACGTGCAAAACCCGATTAAGGGAAAAACCATGGGGTGACTAACCCAAGATTGTATTCTCTATTAAAAGAATAAGAAGAACAAAATGACACATGCCAATTAGGGCTCACTGCCCGAGCACACTGCTCACAAGAGGCCCACTGCCTACAAGAGACACACTGTCTACAGAATAATAAGTATTACATACTTGAATTGAAGAATAGCATCTTCACCGTGCTTGAGTCAGTTCCATTTAAGCTCAATACTTATGCTCTGCCTTTCGCTCTTCTCCTCTCTACCACACTCTCATCTTCACCACCATACCTTTGAAATGACTTCACAACTCTTATTTATACAAGACATCAACTTTGGGATAATCATCAAAGTTGGCATACTTTACAGAGAAAATACACAAATACAACTTGATTTATTACAAAAGCCTTTATGCGAATCCCCACACTGTCGGCCACACAGATCTGGGACTGAATATTCTTTGAGGAACACGTCATGCTTCACAGAACATTTTCAAGATCATCCGCAAGATGTGTAAATCATCCAGTCAGCCAAGTTTAGGAAGAACATCATCATCCAGAAGTAATTATTCAATTACGAGCTCAGTCTTCAACGCGGACCACCAACACAAACTGGACACAATCCAAAGACCCCCACAAGCTTTCCTGAATCACCAAGAACATCCACACTACTTCTGCTTACTGAAATCATTCTCTTCTTCATCTAGAACCTCAAGAACACAGTCTGTCATCACTGTCATATTAGAATAGATGCTTGCAGACCTCCAGACAACGAACCAATTGAGTTGTCAATTCACATTGACTTCCTAAACACTCCACCAAATCCACAAAACAAGATATTGCATTTCCAGATCTCATCAGACCTATTTGTATCACTCTGTCATATCTGAACATCTGCCAGAACTGGTTTTACTCATATGGCCATAACTTCTTCAAATCTTCATGCGGACCTCTTAAATCTTTACTGAATCACCTTTAGACACATATCTACAAACCCTTTGATGCGCATCCTTTGATCTTCATCTTAGCTGGGATCTTCACTTCATAGAGCTTCACTGTCTTCATTGTTCTTCTATGCTTCTGATAGGACTAATTTTCTCAATATCCTCAGCACACAACTCATCCAATCCTTGACATCAATGCAATAGGAGTATGTTGACATCAATGACAACACCAGTTAGGCCCATACTTGCAACAATCCCTTGCAAGGTGACGCCTTCTCATAGGGCCTTGTGTGAACAATTTCTCACTTAGGAAGAGCTTCTTTAGACTATTTTTTCAAGGGCTAATGATAAAGCCCTTAAATGTGATGGATTGCCCTCTGGGATATGGTTGGTAATGATCTCTATAGAATTTATCTAGATGCTTATAATTCAAATCTTTTGGAAATATTATTAACAAAGGTAATATTAGATTCATACCTAAGAGTGGAGATCTAGAGGATATGTACAATTGGAAATTGATCACCTTGCTTAATGTCTCATACAAGATAATTATAAAGACTCTTGATCTCAAGCTATGTCATCATCTCCCTTCAATTGTTTATCTGAGCAAACTAGGTTTAGAGTCTAGATATATTCTTGATAATAATATTAATGTTAGGGAAGGAATAAAATAGGCCAAACATTCTCAATGACAATCCATATTTGTCAAAATTAATTTTTCCAAAGCTTATGATCGCATAGAATGGCCCTTCATTCATTCCATGCTCTATGCCTTAGGTTTTGGTCCCAAATTCCTAAGATATGTTGAAATGCTCTTTGTTGATGCTTCTTTTTGTATCACTATCAATGGCCATCAATCCTCCTCATTTGGATTTTTCTTCTCCATACAAAAAAGGATGTCCTCTTGCTCCTGCTTTATATGTTTTTTCTACTTAAGGCTTTGGACATCCATTGGCTCATGTTGTCGAATGTATCACGCTTCCCAATTATTTTCACTAGTTGGTTAATGATCATTTTGTTTGACTCCTTTCTCACTCTTTTGGAGGCTAAAAGTAAGGCCAATTAAGCTATTAAATGTTTGGATGCTTTTTGCCTATGTTTTGGTTCAAGTATTTAGTGGCAAAAGAATATATTACATGTAATCTTTTTCCTAAACCAACATGGCTTAGCTCTTTTGGGTAGAAGTGGATTGATCACGGATAAGTCTTTAGGTTCTTAGGTATTCATTTTGTCTTTCAAACTTCTTCCCTCTCTTTATGGCAAGTTGTCATCAGTTGGGTGGAAAAGAATTGTCCTATTGGATTGCTAAGCTTTTCTCTCTTGTAGGAGAATTCTAGGTTTATTCTAAAGTTATTGTAGCAACCCATGTTTACTACTCCTCATGTTGGGTACCTTCTAAAGTATCCTACCAAAAGCTAGAAAACTCCTTGGAGATTTTCTATGGGCCTCTTTAGACCAAGGTAAAGGCTTTCATTAAGTTTCTTGGGAATTTGGTTTCCTCCCTTATGACTCTAGAGGGTTTGGCCTCATAGATATGCAAATAAAAAGGTACAACTCTATGTGAAAAATAGATAATTAGAGCCCTTGAGGGTGATGAAGCTTGGAGAATTCTTCTTTGTCATTATATTTCTTTTGGTGTGCTTCATGGGTATAAATCTTAGATAATTCTTGGCTTCCATACTATCTTAATCATGTAGAAGTCTATTCAAATCCAAGGTATGTTTTTCATCAAAAGAACATGGAAAGCTTGGGAGTCTATTAATACATGGCTTGTCTGGAAGTAAATGGCTTCAGGATTGGTTTGTCCATCAATCAATAGTCTGTTTGGTTCCTATGATCACTTTCTAGGGCATGCCTCTGGCCAAAGTTCTCTGGGTGAATGCATTTGAATTGTTTAACATAAGAATCAAGACACCCTCATATGTTTTTCAAGAACCACCAAGGATCTTCTTTTTTGGCATAAAGACAAAATAAAGTATAGAATAACCAACCCGGATTTTGAGTCTTTTCAGACTATTGTTGATTCCATTCCTATGGAAATGCTACACAAAATTGGGGTTAGATGCTTTAAGCCATGGTGCAAAGATTGGAAATGGTATCTTGATATACCATTTTGTAATTATAATCCCCATAGAGGATACACTAGCTTTCACTTCATACATGCCTACGGTACAAAAGATTAATGACAGTTTGGCTCTCCAGTCTTTAGCTAGCACATAGTAGTGCAAATTTTAGATTTTTTAGATGTCTATCATTGAGCCAAAACTTGCTCATTTTGCTTGGTGCATTTTATACCAAGGTCTTCCTATTTGGTTCTAGATTGATTCATTTGGGAATCTCTAACTCATTTTTCCCTTTTTGTGGGCATCTATAAACACTCAACCATATCCTTTGGTTTTTTTAGAGCTCAAGATACTTGGAATTAGATCCATGATTTCTTTAATCCTTTTAGACCTGATCCCTTCTCTCGGTATATGAGCCTCCTAGGATATTGGCCCAAAATCCTTCCTAAATTCATCCAAATATGGCATGCTTTCTAAGTGGAAATTGTATTTACAATTTGGAAAGATAGGAATTCTACTCTTTTTTCTAGATGTACTGACATTAATTCTCCATGTATTCTTAATTCATGATATGTTCCAATGTGTTAATGTAGACATAAGTGTAAGCTAATAAAGTTGCATTTGAAGTGGCTCACCTCCAAATGCTTTTCAGTCACTAGGGGAATGCACCTTGTATGGTTGCTAGAGTATCAGTGACCTCCCCTCATCTTTCCAATAGGGACCAATCCCTTATGTGAGGGTGTCAATGTGGCAAAAGTTAGAATGCCCATGGGCATGACGTATCTTGTACTTCACAACACATAGCACATGACCATACTGTTTAGGGTTGGTCTTAGTTTTCCTACTAGCATTTGACCTCTCCCTAGTGCCACAAAAATGGAGCTCTTGGATAGCTAGACAATGGAAAGTTTCCTTGCCTCACTCTAGTTATTTCTCCTCCCATGACTATTGGTCAGCCACTTGAGGAAGTGCCAACTATTGAGGATTAGGTTGGTGATAATGCTCTTACTAGCTAGGAATTCATTCCTAATGTTGAGGATAACTCAAATGTTTGGAAACCAAATGATTGTGACCCACCTCCTTCCATGGGGTCTATAGCTCTTGGTACTTAATTGCTAATTCTCTCTGGTTTTGTTGTTTTATGTTTAAGGCTTCACTTTTCCTAGACTTTGGGGTGTAGCTATCTTCACCCATTATTTTTTGTGATGTAGTGTATTTTTAAGGACTTTTATAGTTAATACTAATTCCTATTTCATCAAAAAATCTAAAATTTAATTAGAAATAAACAACACTAATCTCAAAGTAAATGAAAGGGACAAAAGTTGTTACTTTTCCTTTTTATCATTTATTTTATATTCATTTTTAGTTTTGTTGTAAATACATTGTTCTAACGTTCAATAATTTTGACTTGTATTGAGTATAAGTTGATCCTAATCTTGGACTTAGTATTTGTTATGCTTAATCCATAACTATATAAGATGAGCAATTTATTTATGTAGGTTTATGTTACCTTAGACAAGACTATAGGTACAGATCAATTCCCTAGATAGGACCACACATGTGGCCCAGTCCTTCCAATTTAAATTGTATTCCCCACTTTTGCCAGTCAACCCTTTTAGAGAATATGGTTCTTACTTGTTAGCTTACATGCCAAAGCACTTCAAACTGAGCAACTAAAATTGTATATTTAAGGACAACCCTAGGTCATTAGTTATCATGAGATTATCTCATTAGATCTCAATCACATCACTTCATATAGAGAATTATAGCTTTATAATACATATCAATTTATAATCTAAGCATCTTTGTGTGGCATGTCTTCCAACCTTATTTATTGACAATGGGTGTGACTAGTTATCAAGGAAGGTTCCACACCCCCTTCTACACATTGATAGTTTCCCCAAGGTGCTTCTCAACACCATAGGTGTGACCCAATATAGGAGTAGAGAAGACTTCTTGGGTAGGTTTGTGATAGTCAAGAAAGTGTTGATTCAATAACAATTTAGAATTCATTCATTGACCACATTCATCATTGACTACCAAAATACAATAAGAACATAGCTCAACTATCTTAACTCTCTCAATTTAATTTACATTTTTTATTTTGGTTTGAATGCATTTAGTATCTTATATCTTTGAATTAGAACCTAAACAACCTATAGGTTATTTTTTATTTCCCTACATTTTGGTAAAGCTCCACTTTTTGATCCCACCCAATATTTTTCCTTAAGGTTAGTCTTATTTCTATTTTTTTAATTTTTAATCTCATTTTTCTATCTCTACCCACCTTTTTATCAAATGTGAAACTTCTATGATTGAATTGTCGCATCTTTGTTCAATCATTTATTAGGGTTAAATGCCAAAATATCTTCCAAGATCTCACCTTTCTTTTACGCATAGCCTTAGACTCAACCTTTCTATTGCTATGGATCACTTTGAGGTTCCTCTTGTGGAGGTTCCTCTTTGAAGATTCATGAAGGAGACAATTGCCCCATCCATAATGGGAGAGAGAATAGATTCATCATCATAAGATATGGTATGTGTTGGCAAGAGACACTATATGGCTTCATGAGTGTTGCCATTGATGGAAACAAAGTTCATCCCACCCATCCGCAGAACATGGTGTGCCTATACCGGAAGTCAGATTGAAGAAGTGTTGTGGTCTGGTAAACAAGAACAGAGCATGCAGCAGGGTCCAACAGTCAGGTCCGGATCTCTCAAAGGAAGTATCTCAGTAAAGTGCGGATTTGGGGAAGTCAATAGGAGTACATTGACTGGTAGATTCTAGGGATTGAGCCTCTGGTGATGGAAGAGTGAAGAGACATGAGCACTTGAGTGTTAGGTTTCTATTTGGCAGAATAGACAAAGGAAGAACTAACCGGTAGAGCATCAAACATAAATCCGGATCAGATATTGATGGTGATCAAGCTTCCTGAGGTATCATTCATAACTGGCTGACATGATTGATGACTTCTATAAGCATCTCTTTGATCCACATTACTTGGTATGCAAAGATTCAGTCGACTAATCAGAGTTTGGGAAAATATTGAGTATTCCAGATGTTGACTAGAAAGTGGATGAAATCCTTGGTGTGGATATATATACCAGATGGATTTAGATATGAAGGAGTGTAATTTTGGTGGTGCGAAGAAAAGCAGAAGAACAATGTGAAGGCAATAAGACAGATCTGGAATGTAACAGGACAGCAACACCTAAGAGAGTAAGAATGAAGTGCAGCAGATCAGTATATTGGGCTTAACTAGAATTGAACCTCAGCATATGTGGATGCTTCTCATCAGTTCAAGTATCTAGTTTCCTTATATAAACTATTGCAGGCAGTGAGCCTCTTGTGAGCAGTGTGCTCGGGCACTGAGCCCTAATTGGCAAGTGCCATTTTGTACTATCTTATTCTTCTAACAGAGAATACAATCTTGGGTTAATCACCCCGTGGTTTTTCCCCTAACAGGGTTTTCCATGTCAAAATCATTGTGTCATGTGTATTGATGTTATTTCCATTTCATGGTTATGTTTGCTTATTTAATTTAATGTTGCACTAATTGACAAGGAAATTTAGAAAGCTGAAATAATTAAGATAACTGATTCAAACCCCCCTCTCAGTTATCAACAATTGGTATCAGAGCCAAGTTCCTCCAAAAAGAGCCTAACAGCTTGAGGAAGATCTGGGAACTCAAATGGATGTGTATGGTATGATGGATCAACTTCAGTCTACCCTAGATGATCTTGAGCAATCAAACTCTAAAGTCAATGAATTGAAGGAAAGACTCAAACAGGCTGATGATTTCATAAATGAATTAAAAGGGAAAATGAGTATCTCTATGAAAAAAAGAAAAGATCTACTTCAGCAATTGGCAAGTCAAAGTGAAGACAATGGTACAAATGAAGATCTGAAGGAGAAAACCAAGTTATGTGAAAAGTTATCAAAAGAGGTCATTATGGTAAGACATGAAATGGAATCAGGAGTTATGAAATTCACCCAAGAAATTGAAGAGAAAAGAAAAACTGAAGATGATCTAAGACAATCTCTCAAAGAAAAGTCAGAAGATTGCCACAAAATGGATAGAATAATCAAGCATCTAGAATCTGATCTTGAAGATGCTAGAGATAATGAAAAAAAACTTGAGGATCAAATTGACACTCTTAAAAAGGATCTTCAAACAGCAAATCAATACAAAGAGAAATTCAAGATAAGTTCTGCTCAACTTGAAGTTCTTCTTGAAAGCCAAAAGAGGGTAGATGACAAGCGTGGCTTGGGATATGAGAAAGGTGAAAGCTCCGGATCTGGTCAGAAGAATTTTGGATCAAGAAATCCAAGGAACGGACCTAGAAGACCTCCAGTAAGGCAACTTAATCCTCAAAGATATCCATCCTTCAATCGATACTGCCACAACTGCAATAACTTTGATCATAAAGCTAATCAGTGCAGAAAGAGAATAAATCAGACCAATACATCCTTCTCCGGACAGTGTTTCAACTATAAAAGGTATGGTCACAAATCTCATGAATGCAGAAATATGCAAATGAACAATTCATTCAATGGTAGATGCTTTGCATGCAATAGAATGGGACATATGGCTAATCAATGTAGATCAAGAGGATATCATTCAAATATGCAAAGAAATATTGTTTGCCACAATTGCAATAGATCCGGTCATATTGCCAAATTCTGTAGAAGCAAGAATCAGGACAAAAGGGGTCCGGTGCATCATAATCAGAATCAAGACAAAGGAAAAGGAAAAGTGAATGCGGATGAAGTTAAAAGTGAGATGAACAAGATTTGGGTGAAGAGAAGTATAGAGAATGTAGGGGATGGATCCGCACCAAAATCTGGTGTTGATATTCCTTCCGAAAATTAAAAAGTGCACTCTGGCTCAGGGGGAGACACAAGGAAAAACATTTTCCCCCAGCCAGTTAATTGGTGCCTAAAATTGGCACATGGGAAGTTGCGAAATAAAAGGTTTCTCAGAGAAACATCTAAAGAAAGCTTGGTAAAGATATGGAAGATCTGTAGGAAGATTTGAAGAGTCTAATCTTCCAAGATTGATTTGGTTTAACAATCATCTGGTAAAACAGGATTATCACAGTTAAATCCGGTATGATTCAAATTTGAGGCATCTTGTTCTGTGGATAGATCAAGTGTTTAGGAAAAGTAAGATAATTTGTTATTAATCACCAAGGATTACTCTAAGTATATCTCAGTGATCCAGAAAAAGATCTTTCTTAAAATAAGAAGAACCAGGCAACCGGAATGACTTGGGTTGCGCATTTATTGCAATATGAAATTAGGGTTTTCCTAGGAATAAAAGGGTTCAATCACTCGTCATTTGCACATTTGCATTCAAGAAGAAGAGAAAAGGAGCTCTGCAACAAATTATCTCAAATTCTCAAAAGATCAACCGTTGAAGTCAATTCATCCAGCAAATTAATCTGGCTCATTCAGCGAACCCTAGAAGCGCAAAAGGTATTTTCCATTATTGAATATTTCTCTGTAAAATCTTTTGAAGATGACTACACCAAATGTTGTAAAGATCACTGATAGGCCGCGTCCAAAATTCAAGAAACATCCATATAAATCCCTAGAAGTTGATCCCCTAGGCGCCTTTTCAAACATTCTGCATGTAGAAGATGTTAGGGCATATATTCATGCGAATATTGAAGAATTTGGGGAATCCAAGTTGGTTGATATCTATCACAAGCATTTGATAGATGACTCATTTGAACTCAAAACTCAGTATAAAGCCATCTGGGACAAGCATTTTGCACAATACATTCATTTCCCCTGTTTTGCAGAAGATGAATGGGTCTGGTATGTTCTAAGTAGAATGCATGATAACTTTATATGGTTGATGAGGCCATTTAAGATAACCAAGGATGCCATTAGGGCAGTAACCAGATTGCACTCATCCGGTGGGATTCCTATTCTCAAATCCATCAAGAATCAAACTGTGAGTGAGGCTACTAGATCAAAATTTGACAAAAGAGCAATGACAATAGAAGACATAATTGATCTGGATGTCAAGTTTGCCTCCATGATCATCGGTTATAAGATATATCACTCTAGCAGGGAAAATTCAGTACCCGGAACTACAATTTACATTGCTTATGAAATGTTGAGGAAAAATGCAGATTATGATCTTTGTGAACTCCTTCTGAGCCAACTAATGGAAAACCTACAAAAGATCAAGAAGAACTCCTTCAAGTATGGTGGGCCGATACTATGCTTGTTCTTCTACTTCATGAATGAGCTTCCTGGATCCAGTCGCTGGGTATGGCAGAATGATAGACCAGTAGCCATCCAAATTAGAGATTATATACATGGGCTTGGTGATGCCAAGGCACCAAAAATAACACTCCGGGGCTATTTCAAGAATTTTCAGAGCATGATGCAAGCAAGAGAGAGAATCCCCCAATCCTTAGTTGAAAAGTATAAAGATACAGTATGCTTTATGGTAGAAACTGATCAATGTCTAATGGAGGCAATAGAACCAAGAATAGTCTGGATCATGCCAATGGGGTATGAAGTAGATGAGAAAATTGTTGAGCTACATGTTCAACACATGCTCAGTCAATCCAAGGATCCTAAAGTAGAAAGATTTGGAACCTTTGAAGAATTAAGTGTGAAGATCCATGTGGAGCTAAGACAACCGGAAATAAAAAGAAAAGTGAGGAGGGAAGTAGAAGAGTTTGCCAAGAGGCACTTGATGCAAATAGAGAGAAGACAGAAAGGGCAGAGAAAGAAAAAGAAAAAGAAGAGAAAGAAGGTGCTCCGGTGGAAGTCCCCTCCCAGACTAGATCCTCTAAGACCTCTGCACCTACCACTACAAAAAGCTCAAAGGCATCAAAACCGAAAGCAAAATCATCCAGAAAAGGAGAGAAGAGAACCAAGAAAAAGGCAACAAGGTCTTACACAAGCCAAAAGGATGAAGAAGAGACAGAATCAGATGAGGAAGTAAAGAAACTGAAGAAGAAAAGGAAAACATCCTGTGAACTTTCTGCTAAAGAAGTAACAGAAGAATTTGTTGAGAAACCTACTCTGTGCATTGATGACATCATAAAATTGGTTACTGTGGATGGGAACCTTCAACCAATGGTTGAATTCTATAATGGTTACAATGAAGCTGACCAAAAAATCTTGCAAGAAGCCACAGTCAAGTATCTGAATATCTACAACAAGGCTTTTATTGAAATCATATCTCTTATTCCCAAAAGCCTAGAAAAGGAATTAGAAATAAGAAAGAATAATGCTATGGCAAAGGATCTTGAGATCCGAGAACAGATAGCTATTCAGCTATATCCTTCAATCACTCCTAAGCAGAAGAATATGATCTTCAAAGATTGTAAGGATGAGTTCCGGAGCAAAGCTGGAATAAATCAGCTTATGCTCAGAGAAACTGACAAAGTAGCAAAAGAGACAGAAGAGATTCTCTAGAATGCATACAAAAGATTCAACATTCCTATTATAGAGGACTTAGGTGATAATCCCTCAGCCACAGATGTTGAAGAAGAATCTACTGAGACAGTGGTAGAAGAGGTAAAGGAGACAGGTGAACAAAAAGGTAAGGACTTCGATTCCTCTGCTTCGGAAGAGGAGGTCCATGATCAAGCAAACATCTCTCCTCCGGTTTCCCCTACAGACTCTGGATTCAAAGAAAAAGAAAGAGTACAAGAGAAGATCAGTCAAGAAGCAAAAGAAAAAAAGATGACAGTAGCAAGGCTGCAGAAGGAGAGAAAACTCCAACAAAGAAGGCCACAGATGATAGTGGTAAGGCTGCAGAAGGGGAGAAAATTTTGTCTCCAGCAAGAGACACAGCAGAAGCAGTCAAAGAGTTCTTGACCAAAAAGATGATGGAATTTGATGAACCGGAACTACTTCAAGGTCCATTCAATTTTGATTCCCTCTCTCCGGTCCAAACCATGAAACTAGCTTCCTTCACTCAAACAAAGGCAAAACAAAAAATGTTGAAGTCTCACATGGAAGACTGTGAGCTCATAGAAACTGCATCCGGTGTATTGAAAAGATCCTGCCATCCTTCCAAAATGATCCTACAGCCTCCTCATCTGGTAATCTAAAGTCTCTTGTAAATTATGTTAATACACATTTTGATTCTTTAGAGAAAGCAGCAGAAGAGAAAGTCAGGAAAGAATTTTTGGATAAGAGATTCTCTGAAGTACAGGGTCTAATCTCAAATGACAAGAGAGTTATGGATATTGGGATAAAGAGTTTAGAAAATGCTCTCAAAGATGGCAGAAATATTTATAAATTTTGTTTATCCTGGCACAAAGTGACCAAAGATGTTGATAAGAAAGTAAAAGAGCAAGAAGATAAACTACTAAGTTTGTCTCAAAGTTTTGATCCTCTCTCATCTCTCGTAATCAATCAAGAATGTCAGACTATTGCAGTCTTGAATGAAATTAAGATACTTGAGAAGGAGAAGAAAAATAGAATAAGTAGGTTGAGTGAACTTAGAGGGATCATTATCCCTAAGTTAGAGGCCATGCATGAGGCCCTAAGTGATGCTCAGACTACAACTTGGACTAGTGATCCGATAGATCTAAAAAGGGCAGAAGCCTTTGCATTCTTGTTGAGTGGTCACATCTCAATTTTGGATAGGATGAAGAAGAGTTGGGCGACAGAAGTGGTACAGCTAAAGACCACTTTTGCAGATATATTTCAGTATATGTAGGTAAAACATGTATATATGTTTTATGCGGCTAAGTATAGATTGTTTTTGAAAATTTTGGTGTGCGGACCCCACCCTTTGCCATTGATGTCAAAGGGGGAGTGAGGAGTAGTGAAAAATGAGGAATCCAACTAAGGGGGAGCTCTAGAAAATGTACATAAGAACAAAGCATCAGCCAAGGGGGAGTATAGTGTGACACTTAGTCATTTTTCACTAAGTGTTGCCATCAATGCCAAAGGGGGAGATTGTTGGCAAGAGACACTATATGGCTTCATGAGTGTTGTCATTGATGGCAACAAAGTTCATCCCACCCATCCACAGAACATGGTGTACCTATACCGGAAGTCAGATTGAAGAAGTGTTGTGGTCCGGTAAGCAAGAACAGAGCATGCAACAGGTTCCGACAGTCGGGTCCGGATCTCTCAAAGGAAGTATCTCAGTAAAGTACGGATTTGGGGAAGTCAATAGGAGTACATTGACTGGTAGATTCCAGGGATTGAGCCTTCAGTGATGGAAGAGTGAAGAGACATGAGCACTTGAGTGTTGGGTTTCTGTTTGGTAGAATAGACAGAGGAAGAACTAACTGGTAGAGCATTAGACCTAAATCTGGATCAGATATTGATGGTGATCAAGCTTCTTGAGGTATCATTCATAACTGGCCGACATAATTGATGACTTCTATAAGCATCTCTTTGATCTGCATTACTTGGTATGCAAAGATTCAGTCGACTAATCAGAGTTTGGGAAAATATTGAGTATTTCGAATCCCGACTAGAAAGTGGATGAAATCCTTGGTGTGGATATATATACCAGATGGATTTAGATATGAAGGAGTCTAATCTTGGTGGTGCGAAGAAAAGAAGAAGAACAATGTGAAGGCAGTAAGGCAGGTCTAGAATGTAACATGCCAGCAGCACCTAAGAGAGTAAGAATGAAGTGTAGTAGATCAATGTATTGGGCTTAACCAGAACTGAACCTCAGCATATGTGGATGCTTCTCATCAGTTAAAGTATCTAGTTTCCTTGTATAAACTATTGTAGGCAGTGAGCCTCTTATGAGCAGTGTGCTCAGGCAGTGAGCCCTAATTGGCAAGTGCCATTTTGTACTATCTTATTCTTCTAACAGAGAATACAATCTTGGGTTAATCACCCCGTGGTTTTTCCCCTAACAGGGTTTTCCACGTCAAAATCATTGTGTCATGTGTATTGATGTTATTTCCATTTCATGGTTATGTTTGCTTATTTAATTTAATGCTGCACTAATTGACAAGGAAATTTAGAAAGCTGAAATAATTAAGATAACTGATTCACCCCCCTTCTCAGTTATCAACAGTATGGAGGATGGGTTATTGCCCATGAAAGTTAAAGAATAATGTGCAAAGGGTAAGGTGATGTTGATATTAACCAAAGAGTTTCTTAAGGAGGTGAGGGACTTGCAAGACTATTATGCACTAGAAACCAAGTCCATGTAGAAGAAAGAAAAGTCACATAGCTTAGAGGAGCCTAAGACAGAGGCATTGCACAAGGATTTCACTAATGTGGTTGTTAGTGGAATGCTATAAGGATTTTTATAAATGCACAAAAAATCATTTTGTATGGATTTGATCCTAGATAATTTTCCAAGTAAGGTACCACACTTGAAATGAATCCAAACACGAGTGTGGAATTGAAAAGATAGGTTGAGGAATCGTTGGGAAAAGGTCTGTTAAGGGATAATATGAACCCTTGTGTAGTGCCCATGGTACTTCTACCAAAGAAAATTAGAGAGTAGAGAATGTGCAAAGACTCGCATGTAATAAATAGGATCACCATCAAGTATAGGATTTTATTAGCATGCATGGATGATCTCATGGATTCTTTGAGTGGCATAGATTAATTTTTAAAATAAACCTTAAGAGTGGATACCATAAAATTTGTATCTGAGAAGGAGATGAATGGAAGACCACATTTAGAAGGAAGGATTTTATGAATGGATGGTGATGCCATTTGGGTTAACAAATGCCCCAAGCACATTCATGAAGTTGGTGAACAAGGTTCTAAAGTAATTTTGGGAGTTTGTGGTCATGTATCTAGATGACATCTTGGTGTTTATCAAGACAAGGGAGGAGCATCTTGCACAAGTGCAATAGGTTTGTGCAACTAAGAAAAGATAAACTCTACATTAATATAAAGAAATGTATGTTCATGTAGAAAGAAATTACATACTTGTGATTTATTATATCTTAGGAAGGATTGAAAATGGACCTCGAAAAGGTCAAGGCAATTGTCAAGTGGCTAGAACCAAGAAGCCCACCAAAGGTTAAAAGTTTCCATGGGTTGGTGAGCTTCTACAAAAAGTTCATGAGGAACTTAAATCGGATCTCCATACCTTAACTCACTACATGAGGAAGGGCAAATTCAATTGGATGGTTGTTGCTAACAAGAGCTTTACGCTCTTGAAGAAAAAGGTAAGATAGTAGCCTATATTGGCACCCTAATTTTGGAAATGTTTCTAGGTTGATTGTGATGTTAGTGTAAGTGTAATTGATGTTGTGTTGAGTTAAGAGGGTAGACAAATTGCTTATTTTGACAAAAAAAATTAATGAGGCTAGGCATAAGTATTTTGTCTATGACTAGTAATTCTTTTCAATGGTACAAGCTTTGTGCAAGTGAAGACACTAGTTGCTAAAGGAGTTTGTGTTGTACACATAGTCCACCAAGTGTTGAAAATTATAAAAAGCTAAGAAAAAATGAAATAGAGGCACATAAGGTGGGTAAAATATATGTAAGGTTACTCTTTTATTTTGAAGCATCAAGCTAGTAAAAGCAATAAGGTTGTAGATGCTTTGAGTAGGAGGCATACACTACTATCCATGATGACTATTGAATTAGTGCACATGGAGACGATGAAGGATTTGTATTCTACAAATCTAGATTTTGCAAATACATGGTGCATGTACATGGAGCCATTGAGTTGGAGCTAGAGGTTCACTTGAGGATTACTTCGCATAGGAGATGTACCTATTATGGAGACATTTGTTATGTATTCTATGGAGTCCAATGAGGGATATCCTTATTCTAGAGTGCATAGTGTGGAATTAGAGGCCACCTTAGTGTAGAAAAGACACGTTCCATGTTGAAAGAGAAATACTATTGACCCATTTTGTGAAAAGCTAAAGTAGAAAATTTGTTGAATGTTGCAGAACATACCAAGTAGAAAAAGAAGGTGGTGCATAACACTAGCTTGTATAAACCATTGTGCATGCTAGATAGACCTTGGGAGGAATTGTTTGTGGATTTCATTCTTGTATTATCACACATGCATAGAGACAAGGCTCCATCTTTGTTGTTGTTGACAAATTTTCAAAAATGACACATTTCATTCCTTCTTAAAAGTTGAATGATGAGTACAAGATTGCAAATTTGTTCTTTAATGAGTTAATGTGGTTGCATGGGTTGCCATAGAGTATTTCTTCAAGAAAGGTTATAAAGTTCCTGAGCCATTTCTAGTGCATTTTTTAGAAGAAATGACCCTTTTGGTAGCTTGATCTTATACACATTTTTTGAAATTATGATCAAGACCTTACAGGGACCAATTTTCTTGGGTTTTAACTTATTATGTGTTCCCTTGGGGAACTACTCCTTCCTCAAATGTGTTGTCACTAACTATCTCTTAGAGCAAGTATTTTATTTTCTAACCTCATATGCATGTGCCTTATACTTGGTGTTAATTTCTTCCAAATGCTTATTGACTTGCACATGAACTTCTTTCATTGTGCTATGTGAAGTGCTCAACCTCTATGCTTACATGTTTTCCATATTCTATCCTTAACAAAACTACAACACCTTGTTGATCTAGGAGGATCTACCAATAATGGTTTGTGCAATAAGACTAAGAGCATTCTCATGGCTTACAAATACCTGGTAACACTATTATGATATGTGGTACACCAAAGCACCTCTTAGATGATCACGGTAACATAAGGATCATAATACATCTCTAGCATATGTCACATATGCTTTAGCAGTGATGCAAGGCATTTTGCACAAGATCGAGCTCAATGCTAACCATACATCTACCAAATTGTAAAGGTTAAGTCACACTACTTGTCATCATGCTATTTTTACTAACACTTCAAACATCAAACGATATAGTTGACACAATAATCCAAGTGGCACACTTGAGGCTCGTGCTATGCTAGGTCATCCACCAACACATTGTGTGACTACCAACCACACTGCAACTATCAAGAGATGATAAGCCACACATGGAAACAATTCCACTTCCATAGGAATGGCTCAAGTTCCATAACAATTCTCAACCTTCATGACATTTAATCTATATATGCATCTATAACATTAGTGTATAGATAGAAGATAGCAATCAAATGTCTTTCTCAAGAGAATGTCATGTGTAGGACAAATAGAGAAATAAAACACATTTATTGTTTCAGTTATTTATCTCTCTATTTACATGCACATCCATTTTACAAAGCTTCTATAACATTAGTAGATAGATACCAGATAGCAGTCAGATGTCTTTCTCAAGAAAATGTCATGTATAGGACAAATAGATAAATAAAACACATTTATTGTTTCAATTATATTTCTCTCTATTTACATGCATCTATTTTACAAAGCTTCAACATATGCATATAACTCCACCTAGATCCTCATCTAGAGAGTTATCCACTAGGTTTTACCCTGGGCCTCAAATCATTTGTAAAGACATTCCATACACTACATGTAATGATGTTTTTTTAGTATACATGTTCACTAAATTGTTGTACACAAACTCTACTTGTTCCAACACGGAATCCACTACATAGGCTTTTCACCCACCTAACATCTAAGCTAGTTGCCATGATTTTGATTGACAACCTCCATTATTGGTAGATCCTCCTAGATCAACAAGGTGTCATGGATTTGTTAAGGATAGAATATGGAAAACATGTAAGCATAGAGGTCGAGCACTTCACATAGCACAATGAAAGAAGTTCATCTGCAAGTCAATAAGCATTTGGAAGAAATTAACACCACGTATAAGGCACATGCATATGAGGTTAGAAAAGAAAATACTTTCTCTAAGGGATAGTTAGTGACGACACATTTGAGGAAGGAGTAGTCCCCCAAGGGAACACATAATAAGTTAAAACCCAAGAAAATTGGTCCCTATAAGGTCTTGCTCATAATTTCAAAAAATGTGTTTGAGATCAAGCTACTATAAGGGTTCGACATCTTGCCAATCTTTAATGTCTCTGACTTATAAATTCCTACCATGCACCAACTCATGTTGATTTTGTCTGGTCGCAACAAGTTTTGGATTAGAGGGAATAGATGCTTGAAAAGTAGTGAGAGGAAATTGCTTAAATTTTAGATTTGTGCATTGGCAAGAAGACTTGGTGGAGCGAGTACAAGGAATATATTATTCATTGGAAGCATAAAGGACCAAAAGAAGACTTGTGGATACTTGAAGTTGAAGTAAATTGACTTGGTTGGCTGAATCAATCTTTTGCATTGTCTTAATTTTGAGCACCATGTTTAAAATCTCTTCACCTAGAGTGTTGATGAAAGAGTATCCTAGGGGTTATGGAATCTTGGATCACCCAAAAAATATTTACTTGATAATTTTGGTCTATGTGCACAAGTTTTGTTGTGCACCTTATTATTTTGTTTCTTTTGTGTTGTGGGTTTGGGTAGTTAGTTGACCATGCAAGTTTTGTGCCCTGCACATCTTGATTGCATCTTTAGCAACTTGTTCATTTACACATTTTACACAATTTATTCTTTGCTTGCAAGTTGATTGGTTGTGTTGGACTTTAGATTTTTTTGTAAGCCTTTGTGAATGTCAATTGCCCTATGCGTCTTGCACACAATCACACAAGTCTCTATGCAACCTTTGCAATCTTCGATGTTACTAAACAAGTTGGCTGGGTTATTTAGATTGTAGCACAGATCCTCACACTAACTTTTGTTTGATACATAACTTTGTGCCATGTTGTTTTGATCCACATAGACCTTCATACCATGTTCCAATGTTTCATGGTCATGAATATTCTTTGTGACCAACTTGTCCAATCGTCAATTGTTCCATGAAATCGATCTATGACTGATGAAGGCATTACATGCAAAACTCAATTTGCAAAACTCAATTTACTTCGATCGGAAGCTAAAGCAATATCTTCTTGAACATCAATTCAACTCCTTGAAGTGGCAGTTACATGTTTGATCTTGACATTGGCAGAGTTGATCTCATGTCTCAATTCTCTAGAGAAGGCCAAAAGTCACTATGATTGGTTACATAAGGACACACTTTCAAAGAATGAAGGGCTAGAAATTTTGGAGGTAGAAGGTTAGTCATTGGGTTTGGGAATGCTTAGGTAAATTCCATTGTTTTGTATCAAGCCCATAAGTGTAATGTTTTTTCAATCAACACAATATTTTTTTCTGGTATCTCCATTATTATCTTCCTTTACTCTTATTTTGTAACTTTGTGCACACATTACTAGTTATTCATTTGATCCACTATAATGTTACATGATATGCCTTACTCAAATTTGTATAACACATAATCTTTAAAAAGTGAATTTCTTAATTTAATTTTATTAGTGTAAACTCAAATATTTGATTATAAGTCTGATAAAATTCAGGGCATATCTCATATCTATTACATAATTCCTCATGACCCAGTGTACACCCTACATAGAGAACAGAGGCATCAATGGAAAGGGTGTCAGTGTTTACCAAACCTGCGAATTGTAACACTATGAGATTTATAATTGCCCAAAAGAGGAATCATTTCTGATAATGTTGGGTTTTTTTTCATACGGCAACTACATTATGAGATTAAGCTAAATTGAGCCAGGCTAATTTTTGATATATAAAAAGTGTGTACCTGCTATGCCTTCCAGATAGGAGTCGAGAGGAGCACTGCTTTCATTCAGAAATAAACTTAACCAGTAAGCTATAATTGAGCAATCTTATATTTGTATTGGACCGGTAACTAAGTGCAACTTACAGTGGCATTTTTAACACTTGGTGTATGGTATTTTTAACCCCAAAGTTCAGCAAATTTGGAGAAAAAAACTCGGACAATACAGCAAGTTAAAAGAATCTACAATAGATTCCCAAACCAAGAAGGCTTTGGCGAAAAAGCTACAGTGCTTTAGCTGTTGCCTGTTGTACTTTTCAGTTTTCACTATGAGGAGGCTCAGAGATAAAGGGCAATCAGCCAGGCCAACTTCCAGGATACCACAAGTGAAAACCACATTACATAGGATTTTGCCTTTAAACTGAATGTTCAAAGTTCAGTGATTTTTTTAATGTGAAAAGAAAATAAAAAACCTTGGACATCACAGCAAGTAGAAAGAATCTTAAACCAGATTTCTAAATTAGAGTAGAATCCAGAAGACCTTCTCACAAAGCTAGAGTCCATTTTTTCCAATGCCCTCAGGGATAAAAGGAGGATCAGCCAGGCCAATTTCCAATATATCACAACTACAAGTGTACACCACATTATACATAATATCGCCTTTAAACTGAGTGTTGGAAGTACTGTTATAATTGAATAACTTGTTGAGGATTAAAACTAGTATTTTTTGTATGGGTTTTACATTTATAGCTTGTTTCAATGAGAAAAATTAAAAAGCTAGCCATACCCAAAAATACCATTCTCTTCTTCTCCATACAGCTACTAACCCCAAAACAATTTTCCTAAAATTACAATCAATTCCTCTGCTAATTGAATAAAGATTATCCCAGATCACTCTCTACACATCAAACAACTGGAACTACAGGAGTAGATCACACACAATGTCCTAGGAAAGAATATCAATGGCTGCAATATGAGGAATATCATGTTGATGAGGCTGGGCACTGGCTCTGCAAAGAGGGCAAATTGGGTGCTTGGAAAGCCATGCATCTGCACAATCAAGATGAAAACAATGCCTGCATTTGGGCATGAGCAAACACCTGTCCCCATCCTTAAACTGCTCCAAACACACACAGCATTCCAAATCCCCATCGATAAAAACCTCATCACTACTCTCTGTCTTATCATCAACACCCAAATTCTTCTTCCTGTCATCTTTCTCCTGGTGGGTATTGGAGCTGCAGACAATTGTGGGTAGCTTCTGAATATCAGACTTGGACAGCCCATGACTGTCACTATTGTTAGTATTAACCCTAGCATGAAGAGAAGCATACCAGGTCAGCCACAGATAAACAAGAACCAGCACAGCCATCCCTGCAAAAAGCATTAGAAGCGCCATGCACACCACCCACAGGCCATTCGGCAGGCTGTGAATAGAGGCCATTGATGTTATTCAAGGACGGCCTACAGTGAATGCTTTTTTTTCATTTTTTTTTTCCCTTCTTGGGGATTTGCAAATAAAAATAAGTGCCAGATATACCAACTTCTGTCAAAAATTAGTAGGATTCTCCGTCTCAAGTGGTTGCGTGTTGGGTACTTCACCGCCTCGGGTTAGAACGGTTTCTTCCTAGAGTAGTTTTGCTCTGCCATTGTAATTTGTATTTTTTCTAACAAAACACCTTGGCATATAGGGGTGAGGACCTAGTAGTTGAGCACCCTAACTTCATGCCTCTCAAAATCATAAGCCGTAATTTGGAATCACTCCAAATTTTTACATTAGCTTATTTGGCAAGGCCCCTACTGGTTTCAGGGTCACATCATCAAATATGATGCCACATCAGCATATTTTTTTTTTTTTAAATTGCAAATTATAATTAGCTTTTTTCTAAAAACGATTTAGAGAGAGCAACATTACGTCATGGAATATTTTAAATGGTATTTTCTATTTAATGAAAATCAATTATTTTATATGTAATTTTATGTCCTAATGTTTAAATTGTAAAAGATGTTCATATTTTAATTAAAATGATAAAAAAATATTTATGTTGAATGTTATTAGGTACAAAAAAATTAGGATTTTATTGCTCCCTTCATGTAGACCAAGAAACTATTTACTAGCATATCTATATTTAAAAAATATATCTAAAATACTGAGAGATATCCTTTGATTAAAAAATATGCTTCTATCTCTCAGACCTATTCCACCTATGTGTGGTAAATTGATTAAATAGAGATATGCTAGTTTTTTAAAAATAAATATATTAAATTTATTATTGCGAAAAAATAATTAAATTGATGACTCTATAGTAAAATCTATAAAATATAATGCACTTACCATTGGAATAAGATTGTTGAATATACTTTGCTCCTTTTTATTTCATTGATAAAACCCTAATAAAATATAGTTTAATAAAATTTAATTTAAATTTAATTTATTTATAAAAATAAAGTGTCACTATATTTTATTAGGGTTTCATTTTGTTTTCTGCACAATCATTTAATATGTTATTTTATTAGGGTTTTATCATATAAATAAAAATGAGCAAATCATATTCAATAATGGGAGAAGTTATATTTTATAGATTTTACTATGGAGGCATCGGTTTAATTTAATTTGAAGTTATATTTTATAGATTTTACTATGGAGGCATCAATTTAATTTAATTTAATTTTCTACATAATAAAATTTAATTTATTTATTTTTCACTAGATTTTATAACATTATATTTTATTAGGTTTTCATTTTATTACATATAAAATAGCATTCCACTCACCAATAATATAAAATAACCTCTATAAATGTAGCCAATAAAATTTAGGGTTTAAAATTACTTGTAAATTTATGTTATAAATTTATGACTTCATAAATTTAATTCTATAGAAATCTTGGTTAAAAGTGAGGATGCATGAATTCTAAACCTAATAAACTATAGTGCCATAAATTTATGGTAAAATCACAGCAAATGTTTTCTGCTTCTAACTTTCTAAATAGTGATTTTATTTTTGGTTGTTTTTTAGACTTTCAAACATTTATGTTTTATATATATTTTAATTATTAATGTTGCATTTGTTGGCTATTAATTTTTTTAATATTTTTAAAGTTGTTTTTCTTAACACACTCACACCATTTCACCCCGTGCTCCCACTGTAGTTACGCCTCTCGACATAATAACTAATTACTGACAATTATATATGTTGATTCTATTAAAAGAAGTAAAAGAATAAGTGTAGGTATTTATAAGTTACTCATTAGAGCATTCATTTGATCATAATTCGGGTCTTTGGTGTCCTTGTTCTACCTATAAGTGCTTAAAATTCCATTGGCATACATGATAGTCTAATGATGATTCAGTGGTCCATCACATGACCCACATGGTGTGAATAAATCTTCTCTCACCATATTCAACCTTGGTGGAAGTTCTACGTTGGCTCATACAATCCTCTCTTGCTTCTATTTCCTGTTTGCTAGCCATTTACCATCCTTCCTTGCTTTGTTGCTCTATAAAAATTATTGTTTTGCTTTTAAATTACATAATTACCTCTTTCTAGGTCAAATTGCCATATCAATTACCATTGGTAAATTCGATGATCTTGTGTTAAAGTCTTGTCTGCATGATTTTTTGGCATGCATTATTTTTGCATCAATTTTGGTTCCCAAACTCAAGTCTAGTGCACCCTTGATTGCGCCTAGGCTAAGAAAACTTCCAGTTTGCATCCCTAATTGTGGATCTAGCCTTACTAATATTTCCCCAAATGGATTTACATAGGTCTTTTTGTTGCTTCCTTTTGGAAATCTTGCCTTTTCCTCTCCATATACTACTATAACAACATGCTTAAGTGATCATTCCAGAGCAATACAATAAGAGTCCACCTCTTTTCATAGGTTCCCTTGCAACACAAGTCTTTTACAGCCTCCAAAATTCTCAATTTGTCATTTGCCAACTTCGAAGCTCTATAATTAGCTCAGTACATGTTATTTTGCTCTTTCACTCCTTCAACCTTTGTTTGTGCTTCCCATCTTCTTTCCATCCATAGGAATCTTCAAAACTGGGAGAAGAGAAGAAGGTATCAAGGTGGGTCGCTAAGGGTATATATGCCACAATATCTACATCTTCAACATCTTTAATTGCTTGTATCTTAGGTGTAGGATCAATTCATTTGCATTTGTATTCAATTATAGTAGTTTATTTTCATAAAATAGATAGAACTTCACATTACTCTAGAATTGTAGCATTTAGTTCTGATCTCTAAATTTAGTGTAGACATTGGAATTACTAGATTAGGTGTTTTATTGTAGATTTTCACATTCAAACAACAATACATCTTCTTAATAACAAATGAAAACAAGCACCCACATTTAACTGTATGATCATCGAGTTGATTCAAAGATCAAGCAACCACAAAACAAGAATAAATAGACATTTGTGTTCTAGTTTCATTTGAAAATCAGCAAGGCATATCATTCATGCCATTTTGTGAAAACATAATCTAGGTGAAAGAGATAGTTAAGATCCATATCTAAAGTGATTTGTTGTTCAACTACTTTTAGAATCTCCATTCAAATCTTGTTATAAGCAAAGAAGAAAAGGAATAGTAATTGTTCATCTTTATATTAATCCATTCATGGGTATGATGTAAATTGTTGTAGTTACATGCAAGGTATTTAAATAGATAAAACTCCAAAAACATAGTCTAATTTCAACATATAATTAAAAGTTGGATTACATTCATTTGAAAGACACAAGAATCCAAAAAATACAAAAAGAAAGGCTAATTGCAATATCTTTGATTCATTAGTTTTTATTTTGGCATTAGTTTAGTTTGCAACTTTAGTTTTATGAACATTTGATTCATTCAAAACAACTAAACAACATAATGTCTCTTAAGTCTTTGTACATTCTAGCTACACGCTCTTGAAATTTAGTTGAAACAACAAACAATCAAATGCAAGCAGACACAAACATTCAATGCACACAAATCTTCAAGAAATTGTGATCAACTTGAAAGCATTCAAACCCACATTCTTAAGAAACCTTCATTTATATTCTCTCCACCTTGGTCACATTCAATGTCTCATGATTGTGTGTCCTAGGATTAGGGAGGATTGGACAGAAGCTACCTTAAGGGAACTAAAGAAAAACCTACCTCCACTTGAAATAATTAAAGAACAACAATCTTAGGCCATTCAATAGATACAACACAAAAATGATCAACAACATGTCATTATCCTAGCATATCTTAAGATAGTTTTTGAAGTAGAAACTTGTCATCTTGATATGTTCCTAGAAAATGCTTGCCAAGGGCTTGACACCATATGAGCCACCGCTATGAACACTCACAGAAGAATCATCACCACCATACCTTTATAGAGGGTCATAAGAAGAACTTCTTGCACTACCTTCACCACACAATGAACTAACATCTCCATCCTACACCAAACACTCCTTCCTTGAGAGAGTAACACACCACTAGCCACAACAACTACCACAAATATTGTTGCCACATTTAGGATACTTCTCCTTCATGAAGAAGGTAGTCCTCCAAATACTCCTTTGCTTCACTTTATTTTACCATGTGAGAAAGAGGGATCTATCCATACATAAAGCCACATGTGTGTAATGCATGTTCCCCCACCTTTGACTTACACATAATGGTCTCACATTTAGCGCACACATATTTTGGTGAAATTGACATAAAGAGCAAATCCTTCTAGGATAATTTATCTCACTTTCCCTCATTCCATCCCATCTTCTTCCTCTTTTCCCACCATCACCCATTTATTCTATTATACATAAGGGACCCTCAAATATATTAGGTCAAATGTCTTGACCCAAAGGTCAAGTTCCTTCAAATGAACCTCTCATAGCCACCTTTGATCGTTATAGCCTTCTTGATCCTTTGGTGCTTATTTTAAATAGTTATGATTATGAATACATTGGCTTTGATGGTGGACCCCAAGAATGCAAACAAAACAAAATACCAAATCAAGAATATACCATTTTTTATAACCCCTCTTGGTGCCAACATCAAGAAACATTCCTTTAGCCCCAATTTGATCACTTAAGAGCCTAATTGGTCTTGGTCCTGTGATGCTCATAGTCAAATTAGACTCAATGCAAGTAAGTTAGACTCCAAATAGCGCACACATTGCATCCTTGCTAAAAGTGTCAATCGAATCACCCTTACTCTTTTAAGAAAGACAACAAACTTGAAATAAATTTGATCTAGAAAGAAAATACATACAAACTACCAAGAGAAAGATAAATATTGATTTACTTCCTCAAGAGAAATATTGTGAGCTAATGACTACAAAATAATAGGCACCAGTGCTAAGCTATGTCCTCAAAGGTCTTGTAGCAATCGTCTCCTCCTTTGCAACACCATGTGCTCCTCTTGATGATAGGGATATGAGGAAATTAAATTTGGCTTAGAAGTAATAACAAATTTGAAGGGAAAAGGTTCTCTAGGTCCTATATGAGCATAAAGATCCTAAGGGGAAGAAGCTATTCACAATCTTTAGCAGCTCCATTAGATTTAGCAGCTCCACCAAAAATGGTGGAAAAGACAAAAAAAAGGCCAAATTTTGGCACGGGCACATAGATACATGCACTTTTTGAGGTTTTGATTTGTTTTTGGTTTTAAAAAAAGTTTTGATTTTTTTTAATAAAAAATTTAAGGCTTTAAAAATAAAGCCCATGCCATTTTTAAAAAGAGCATATGGTTTTTTTAAAAGAGAACCCCATGCCCGCACGCATGAGAATGGGCGGACTGCCCAAGGTGCAGTGTTTGTACCTTGTAGGTACGCTTGCCAAAATTATTTTTGATTTGCCCTTTTCAAAACCTTTTCAAAAGCATTTTACATTTTAAAAAAACTTGCAAACTACAAATTCTTTTGATATATATTTTTTTAAACACATGAAAAATAGATATATATATATATATATTAAAAATCACCTTGTATATTTGGAGCTGGCAGAGGGTCTCAAAGTGCTCTGGCATAATTAGTTTCATGGTCCAGCTTTCATACTTGTTGTTTTTCTTCTTCCAAGTGCTATGGCACAAGCAATTGACTGGCTTAGTTCCCAGCTGGTATGTAATCCATGCTGCTTAGTTTAAGCAGGTTCTTGATTTCAGATTTAATATAATGGGAGCTACCCCCAATGGTAGCACTTATTCAGCAAAAAAAAATCACCTTGTATTGCGTGTTGGGCAGGTCGTACGACCTGCTTGGCAAAAAAAATTGCCTCAAAGGTCACAGAGGCCAAATTCGACAAATTTATAGTTGATTTATAGGTTTTGGGCCGCTCTGGACACAATGGTGAGGTTCGTTTGGGCTGAAAATGCTTCAAAAATGTAGGTACCCTCTGGATCTGAGACAAACAACATCCTTAGTAACCCTTACAAATCTGAGCCCGTGAGTCCAAAATTGATGAAACAAATGCCAATCTTGACTATTTCCAGCACTCTAAATGCAATGGTGTGATAAAAAATGACTCAAGATGCACTGAAATACTATTTCAAGGCTCGAATCCCTTAAAAGACAAATAGGAAGCTGCAGATCTGAAGCTCTGATACCATGTTGAAGTTGTAAAAGCCAACCTCACAGAACCCAGTGATCACCTGCAAGCAAAATAACCTGTCACGTAGAAGAGATTTGAACAACACAAAGATATTGCTCTACAAGCCAAGAGAGTAAAAATGCATAAACAAGAATGAATAATTACAAAGAGATCAATCCTTAAGAAGGAGATCAAAACCCTAAAGTGAAAATAAAGTAAAAGGTGACTTAATTAATAAATCAATATGATTTAATTAATTAAGTAATTGACCTTATTACTCCAACACTGTTCACAATCTTGGAGAACATAAGAACACATGAAAGCTACCTCCTCCTAAGACAATGCTAAAACTAAAACTAAAAGAACTATGGGGTACCCAAAGTCCTACATGAGAAGCTTACTTGCTTCTTGATTAAGAGAGAGATGAATGTGTTGAACAATGAAGAATAAAGGGGTATTTATAGGTAGAAATGAGAGGGAAAGGATGAAGAGATAAAAATGAAAGAATGAGTTAACTAAAGAAAAATGGAAAAATTTACTAAGAATAGGCAAAAGGATAAGAGGAAAATAAGAATAAAATAGAAGAAAACTAAAAGAAAATAAGAGAGGATTTGGAAACTATTTTGAGAAGATAAGATTTGAACAATAGTTTGGAATGGATAGAAAGAAAGAAAAGGATGAGTTAGGATGGAAAAAAGAGAAGAAGATGAGCTAAAAATCAAGAAGAAAAGCTAGAATTGAAAGTACTTTCACGCATTTAAAGATGATAGGGTCACCCCTTTCAGGACTTGGGTTGCCCCTTTTGGCAAGGCTAGTCACTTAGGAAAACCCAAAACTTAAGGCTGGGTCACTTAGGTGACCCCAAAGGTCAAAGGGGTGACCCTATGAAGAGGATTTGAAAGGCTTCGTTAAGCAACTCTAAAGTTTGGGAACTTAGTTGGGAGGGGTTGGAAATAATGATCAAAGGGGGAAAACACAATAGGACACGTCATTAAGAGTGAAACTATTGAGAGAAGTATAATTAATGCCTACATCACCATGATTAGGACCTCTATATCATTAGATTTCCATGTAGGCCTGTGTGCCTTTTTGGTACTTACAAGTCTAGCTTGAAATCCATAGGCAAGACCAAAGCTTGGTAAACTATAGGGACATGACCACCTAGATCGACAATGAAATGGACCACCTTGATAAAGATTTAGTGAATGCCCAAGAGGCCAAAGAAGCCTTAGAAAAGACTTATCAAAATGATCAACCCTTCCCACAACATATGTAGCTTGAAGACCAGCTTGAAAGTGCAATAAATGAGGCAATTCTTCCTTCTCCTAATGAACCAAGTCATTGCAACCCACAACATCCACCTCAAGGTGGTTAGCCACAAATCCTTGATCAAGTGAGTGATGTAAACTTGAAAGCTCGTACCACCACCCCAGTTCAACAAATCAAGATGCTTGAGGCTTGGGGTGTTGAATAGCCAGTCTAAAACTTGACACTTGAGCTAATGCAAGACTAAGATCTCTAAGGCGACAACTGCACACTATCTCCTTCATCACTGCCTAGGATGGTCCCAACTAGGGGGTAACCCAACTACCTCTGTATGTCAATTTCTACTCACATAATACAAATACTAAGGCCTTTCTGCCTCCTCTACCTCCACCTTACAATCCAATGCACACATACCAACCTAGTGAGATACCCACAACCCAAGCTCAAAATTACATGGCACCACTAAGATTTCTACCTACAAATAGGACCTACTAAAGCTACTAATATTTTTGGACCCCAACAATTAAATAATACCTTCTTGATGCAACATGGTCATTGAGCTCCGTATAGAGATCTCATGTTTAAATGATTTTCTCCCTCTACACATGACCCCTTTAGAGGGACCTACCTTGAGTACTTGAAAGAACCTTTTGATCATGCTATTTGAAATGTGATGATACCATGACCTCTCTCCAAAATCCCTAAATTCAAGTGAGAGGGAGACCCTAAATCACACATTAAGGCTTACACTAGAACCATTTGGGAGCTCCTTGGGACAAACTAGTTTATAAAATCTTTCTAAAGACCGTAGAAGGAATTGTGCTAGATTGGTACTACTAGCTTCTTGAAGTTTAGTGTAATATCCCCATTTTCAGGTCCCCTTGCATCACAGTTGGAGTTGACTTTCTGGGTTAGTGACAACTTGATCAGAGGAGTATTTCGATGTCACTAGTGTGCTCAGGTGATCCAGTGGACCTGTATGACACTTTCTGGATGGATTTTAGACAACTTGTTCGTACTTACTATTTATAGTAAGTGCTTGCATGGCCACAATCTTTCTAGGTTTTTCTGGGTTTGTTCTCTTTGGTCCTCAAAGAACACTGCTATTTATAGTAAGTGTCATTCTGGACACTATTTTGGTGACATGGTAGTTCAATTGTCGTGGGGCCTTTTCAGGTGTTGCATTGAGCTCAATAATGTTAGGAGGTTCACGGTGATGTCTTTTCAAGCGTTTTAGACCTTTTGAGCCATTCTTACTATTTTTAGCAAGTTGTTATTTTTAGCAGGGTCTCCGCTCAGCACTGACTTCTCATGTGGCACAGTTTCCATGTCACTACATGATTGGTCACTCTTTCGGTTGCACATTGGAGTTCATGGGAAAAGTTATATTATTTTAATTAACATTAATGTCATTTAAGTTAAATTAAAGATTTAACTTAATGTTAATTAAAATATTAAAGTGACTTCATAAAAGGGGCGTTGAGGAAAAAGGAATTAAAAGGCATTTTTAATCAAGTAATGTGGAGCACCCAACTTAGGGAGACATAAGGGAAATAAAGTGAAATTTAAAATGTTATTTTAATTGGCCAAGTTGTGCGTGGAAGTGAAGGAGAGAATAAAAGGGGTTTGAGCTCATTTTTGTATATGCTTGGAAAATATTTTCTTCTACAGGTTGGAGACTAAACTTTGGTTCATGGCTTTTTTAGGACAAAAACCCTCAAGAGGAACAATATTTGCAGGTGTGAAAGATCAACCAAGAATACTCTGTTGATAGCCTCACACAGGGGTTATGCTGGAGCTGAATAGTTGAAGATTTTTTAGTGATTTGAAGCAAGGGTTTGGATGCAGATTTTACAGAGTGATTTAGAAGAGCATAGCAAAGGATCATTGTTGATTTTAAGTGTTTCTTGGAGCTATACCTTCTCCATTGCTAGATGCTCCAAGTGTTGTAGCTGAACGTTGGAATTTTGGGAGTTATTTTCAGATGATTTCAGTGTTATTTCGCCTTGAATGTGTTGTTATATGGAGCCTAATCATACTTGGAGGATAAATTTACCCCACTTTTAACGGCACGGTTTCCCCCCAAATTCCTATGGGGTCAAGGGGTAGTGCCCCTTGCAAGGGTTTGGGGGCTGCGCCCCCAAGATGGGGTCAAGGGGCTGTGCCCCTTGCGGGGTCCAGGGGCAGTGCTATTAAGTTGCAGGGATTGCTAGTTTTAATCAATTTGATTTACTGGATAATAATATTGGACTCCCTATTGGTGGATGTAGCCCGAGTTTGGGTGAACCACGTTAAAACTTGTCTCTCGCTGTTATTATTTCTATGTATTTTCTTTCCTTTGTTTAATCTTTATTTGCATTTAATTGATATCTTCTGTCAGCTAACCCTAACAAGTGGTATCAGAGTGGGTTGTGCTTGATTATCATCTGTAGGAAGATCTCACGGTTGAGTGGGAGTAATGGCAGACGAGGGTAAATTGAAGGTTGATAAATTTAATGGGCACAGCTATCAGTTATGGAAGATGCAGATGGAGGATTACCTCTATCAGAAGGATTTATGGAGGTCGTTCAAAGGAGTATCCAAGAAACTGACAGGAATGACAGATGAGGATTGGGAACTTCTAGACAGAAAGGCATTGGGAACCATTCGGTTGTGTCTGGCACCATCTATGGCATTCAATATAACAGAAGCGAAGACAACAAGTGAACTGATGAAAGCTTTGGCTAAATTGTATGAAAAACCCTCAACCTCTAATAAGGTATTTCTCATGAAGCGTTTATTTAATCTAAAAATGATTGAAGGTGGATCTGTGATAGATCATTTAAATGAGTTTAATACGATTGTCAGTCAATTAACTTCTGTAAAAATAAAATTTGATGAAGAGGTGAGGGCTCTCTTAGTTTTATGTTCTTTGCTAGAAAGATGGAATAGTTTGGTAATGGTTGTAAGTAACTCTGTCTCTGGTTCAAACACCTTGAAATTTGATGATGCTGTTGGTGTTATCCTTAGTGAGGAAATGCGATGGAAAAGCTCAGGAGGGTCCACATCAAGTAGTGTTTTGAATGCAGAAAGTAGGGGCAAATAAAAGGAGAGGAAAAGGTTCTGGAGGACATGGGAAGTCATGAGGAAAATCAAAGGACAATATATCCCAATCCAGAAGACAGAAGGATTGCTGGTACTGTGGGAAACTAGGTCATCTAAAAAAAGATTGCTGGTCTTAAAAGAATAAAGAAGGAGACAAACAAGAAGGCAACAAGGAGGCAAATGTGGTAAGAAATAAATTTGAAGATGATGCTTTGATTCTTTCCCTAGATAATGTTGATGATTCATGGGTTTTAGATTCAGGGGCCTCATTTCATGCTACACCCCATAGAAGTTATTTTCTTGATTATGTCCAAGGGGATTTTGGGTTGATTTATTTGGGAGATAATGAACCTTGTCAGATTGTTGGAAAGGGAAGAATTAAGATCAAGTTGCAGAATGGGAATCATTGGCTACTACAAGAGGTAAGGCACGTTCCATGGCTCAGTAGGAATTTAATTTTAGCAGAGCAGCTAGCTAAAGAAGGTTGCATTGTTACATTTACTGATAAAAATTGGAAGGTTTCAAAAGATGCCTTAATAGTAGAAAAAGGTGTGAAAGTAGGCACCTTATATCTTTGTACAGGTCATACTGTTCCTTATACTTTAGCTGTTGCAGAGAAAAAATAAATAGGTTTAGGAACAGTTGCAGGTTCACAGGAAGAGACTGAAACAATTGTTGCAGGTTCTGAGACAACACTGTGGTATAACAAACTTGGGCATATGAGTGAAAAATGTATGAAGGTACTTTATTCTAAGAAAGTTTTACCAGGTCTAAAATATATTAATATGGATTTCTATGAAAGTTGTGTGTATGGCAAACAAAAGAGAGTCAGTTTTCTCAAGAATGGGAAGCAAAAGAAAGATGAAAAGTTGGAGCTTGTACATACAGATGTATGGGCACCAACTTAGGTATCTTCTCTCGGTGGCTCTCAGTATTATGTTACATTCATAGATGATACAACTAGGAAGATATGGTTTTATTTCCTTAGGCAGAAATCTGATGTATTTGAAACATTAAGAAATGGAGAAGTTTGGTTGAGAATAAGATGGGTAAAAGATTAAAATGTCTCAGATCTGATAATGTTGGTGAGTATTGCAGCAAAGAATTTGAGGATTATTGTTCCTTTAATGGAATTTGTAGGCAGAAAATGGTTCTAGGGACTCCACAGGAAAATGGAGTGGCTGAACGCATGAATAGGACAATAATGGAGCGTGCAAGGACCATGAGATTGCATGTTGGGCTGCCTTTAAACATGTGGGTGGAGGCTGTCAACACTGCTATATATTTAATTAATAGAGGTCCTTCAGTTCCTTTGGGCTGTGGCATTCCAGAGGAAGCATGGACAGGTAAGAAGGTGAGTTATTCTTTTCTCAAAACCTTCGGATGTGAAGCATTTGCACATGTAGATTCTGAAAATAGAACCAAGTTGGATGCAAAATTAAAAAAATATACCTTCGTTGGATATGGCATTGATGAATTTGGTTATAGGCTTTGGGATTTTGAAAATCAGAAAATTGTGAGAAGCAGGGATGTTATATTCAATGAGAAGGTGTTGTACAAAGATCAGTTGCAGCAGCATGAGAAGAAAGAAAAGGATTATGTGGTGCTGGATGATACTCCAAATAGTGATGTTCTGGTGGTTCCTCATGCTCCACAACAGCAACAAGAAATACCACAAACTCCAGTGAATGTTAGACGGTCAATAAGGCTAAGTAGACCCCCGGAAAGGTTTTCTCCCTCTTTGTATTCTATTTTGTTAACAGATGCTGGTGAACCAGAAGGGTATGATGAAGCTATGCAGGTGGATACACAGGTTTAGTGGGAGCTTGCAATGAAAGAAGAAATGGACTCCTTGCTGAAACATCAGACTTGGAAATTATGTAAGTTGCCTGGAGGTAAAAAGGCTTTACCAAACAAATGGGTTTATCGGCTAAAAGAGGAAGATGGAGGTAAAAAATGATTTAAAGCCAGGTTAGTTGTAAAAGGATTTGCATAGAAAAAGGGAATTGATTTTGATGAGATTTTTTCTCTGGTGTTAAGATGACTTCTATTCGTACTGTTTTAAGTATTGTGGCTGCTGAAGATTTGTATTTGGAACAGCTAGATGTGAAAACTACCTTTCTCCATGGTGATTTGGAGGAGGAGATATATATGGAACAACCCCAAGGATTTGAGGTCAAAGGTAAGGAGAAACTGGTGTGCAGATTGAAGAAGAGTTTGTATGGCCTGAAACAAGCACCTTGGCAATGGTATTTGAAATTTGATAGTTTTATGGCTGGGCAAAGCTATAGCCGGTGTAATTCTGACCATTGTGTTTATTTTAAGAGGTTGGATAATGACAGCTACATTATTTTATGTTTATATGTTGATGGCATGCTTATAGCAGGGTCTAACATGGATCACATAAGAGAGTTAAAACAACAGTTAACATAGTCATTTGCTATGAAGGATTTGGGGGCAGCAAAACAAATCCTTGGTATGAAAATTTGTAGAGATAGGAAGAACAAAAAATTGACTCTATCTCAGGTTGATTATGTTGAAAAGGTATTGCAGAGATTCCATATGGAAAATGCAAAAGCTGTCAGCACACCTTTGCCTAGTCATTTGAAATTGACTAAGGAGATGTGTCCAAAGACATAAGAGGAGGAAGAAAAAATATCCAAGGTACCATATGCTTCAGCTGTAAGAAGTTTAATGTATGCCATGGTATGCACGAGACCAGATATTGCACATGCTGTAGGAGTCGTAAGCAGGTATATGAGTCATCCCGGATTGGAGCATTGGAATGCAGTAAAATAGATTCTCAAATATTTGAAAGGTACATCCAATAAACACTTATGTTTTGGGGGCTCTAATACTGATTTAATAGGTTATGTAGACTCAAATTTGGCAGGGGATATTGATACCAGGCAGAGTACTACAAGTTATGTCTTTATTGTAGGTGGGACATTGGTGAGTTGGATCTCACGGTTGCAAAAGGTGGTTGCTTTATCCACCACAGAGGTAGAGTATGTAGCTGCAACAGAGGAAAGCAAGGAGATCATATGGCTGAAATCTTTCATGGAAGAATTTGGCAAGCAACAGGCTAACAGTTCTTTGTATATAGATAGCCAAAGTGCCATACATCTTGCAAAGAATTCTACCTTGCATTCAAAGACCAAACACATACAGTTGAGGTATCACTTCATTCGGTCGGTGTTGGATGATGGACAGTTAAGGCTAGAAAAGATACATACAGATGAAAATCCAGCGGATTAGTTTACAAAGGCAGTGACAAGCGAGAAGCTGAGCTCCTCTTCAACTTTGATTGGTCTTCATGACTAAAATCAATAAAATTAGAACAACAGAGTCCAGGGTGCTTAATTCTAGTGGGAGCTATAGGGTCAGCGATGTTATGACTAGTCTCCAAGTGGGAGATGATATGGTGTGGAGTCTGATCAGTCTCCAAGTGGGAGATTATTGTTATATGGAGCCTAATCAGACTCGGAGGATAAATTTACCCCACTTTTATCATCGCGTTTCCCCCCAAATTCCTATGGGGTCAAGGGGCAGCACCCCTTGCGGGAGTTTGGGGGTAGTGCCCTTGAAACCTCACATAGTTTTTAATTATTTTATAAAGGCACTGGGAGTTATTTTTCATTGGCCGACATAAGAAAACCCTATTTTTGTAACCGACAAAAAGCTTGATAAAAGTGGCTAAGGGTTAGGGTTTCTATTGATTGTATTGTAGCATTTCCAACGGTATTGAGTTACATTGATTGCTAATTGTAATCAGTTTGATTTACTCGATAATAATATTGGACTCTTTATTGGTGGATGTAGCCCAAGTTTGGGTGAACCACGTTAAAACTTGTCTCTCATTGTTATTATTTCTGTGTATTTTCTTTCCTCTGTTTAATCTTTATTTGCATTTAATTGATATCTTCTGCCGGCTAACCCTAGCCAAATGTGGATGCCTAGGGATGGAAAATAAAGGGTTTTGAGCATTTTGAAATCTGAGTATTTTGCTACGGTTTTTTGGAGCTTCCCTTGTTAGTCACATATTGTTTTAGACCTACACATTGTAAGACAACAAATGGGTATGTTTCAAATATGATGTTTGAGTGATTTTATCATCTAGGTATTTGTTATAATCCCTCTTTTTAATGTATTCAACAAATATATCTCAAAAAACATATGACAACAGCTAGGGTTTTGAAATATCTGATTTTCTAGAGTTTCCTATCATATGGGTATTGTTGATTTATGTTTTAGTTGGTTGTTTCATTTCATATAAGCTTCTGGGTATTCTTGGAAATGCATTTTTTTTGTTATATTTCAATTATATGCAAATAAAAAACCACATGCAAACCCTAAACAACAACAAACAACAAAAAAATCAAGGTGGAACATTACATTTAGTTCATCAGTGAGTTCATCATCATGTTTGACATGAACAAATTGTAAAGATGAGAATCCAAGAGTTCTTGAGTGTCAAACAAGATCCTAATGAATTAGTACCTCACTTCATAACACTGTTGAGACAAGTTTTGTACTTATCAAAAAGTGTGCCGCATATGGGTCATAGAAAACTATGTGATCTATTCTTGCATGTCTTGAATGGGGACATGCGAGAGTGTTAGTAAACATATTTTTCACTAACATCTTTATATAAATTTGCCCACCAAATAGTGACAATCTTACTAACAGTTGGATCGATTGCAAATGAATTTCACAATTGTCCTTTGCATTTGAAGAAGGGGCATCTCCCTGTGAGATGGGAAAAGATGCATAATCAATCATGAAGCAAATAGATCAATCTTTTCTCATCACACATTGGAACACAAGTCACCGATGGATTGAGGGCTTGGCTGATGTCCTTAGAAAAGAGCCAAGCTGGTGGTTGTTAAGGGCTCTATTCCTTTGTTGTGATGATTAGGGATTAATGACAAGTGTATTGATAAAACTTTGCAATGAAGAGACCTAATGAGCTAACTGAGTATAAGTGCAAACAATAGTTACAGAAGACAGAAAACAAGAGTTGAACTAAGATAAGAAGAAAGAGGAACTTGTCATAGGAAGCACACCTATCGGAGCCGGACATGGGTGTTGGGCACCCTAGTCCTAGGGTTTTATGGCAGACAAACTTCTGTACAAAGATCTCCATCTCTGTATCATTTGTCTTCCTCTCGTTCATTGATATTTGACATCCTCGATCTAGATCTACACACACAAGAGGAGAAAATGGTTGTGTTGTATAGGGGCTTGCCTCAGTCAAACCCTGTGTAAGTGTTCCCACTTCCATAACAACAAATGATAGAGAGTGTGTGTTCATGATGAACATAGGCAAATAACTGATGAAGGTTGCAATAATCAAATATAATGAAATGAACTCACCATGAGCATGAAACCCTAGTTGGACTTGATGTTGCAACACTAGTCACACATTAGGAGATGTTGGAGAAGCAAGAAGCTTCCTCAAATACCTGCAAAGGTTAGTGCAATAGCAGTAATAATAATTTACAAGCAGAGAGCTTTAGAATTGTATAGAGAAATTATTGATAGATAGATCAAATATTCATCCTAATGTCATTTCATCATCCATGTAAATGAGAGAGAGAGTTATATATATGAATGCTAATTATTTTTTAGAAGAGTCGTGTTAGGCCAACAAAGATGTATCACCCAATGTAACAAGCCTGACACTTGAATCTCAAACTTTGTTCGGGGCTAAAAGGCTGGACCTGGGCATTGGGCACCCTAGTCCTAACTAAATTAGCTCCTAAAGTTTTAGCAATTAAAGGAATTATCACTATTTCTTATTCAGGTGTTTAAACGGGCACTTTACAAACATAGATAAACATACACGTTAAAATGAGTGCTAAACCTAGTGTGGAATTGTAAGTGGTAACAATTTTTGACACTACATTTAGCCCCCACTTTAGTGAGGGTATGAGGTTATGTTCATTCGCACACTAAAGTACAAAGAATACAAATCTCCTCACCAAACACTGAAGATGTAGAATGTCACTAAGTTGAGAGATGCGATAGCCCCCAAGCTTAGGATTCTATGAGTCTACAGTGCTTAGATAAAGAGGTTATACACACACAAAACACATAGTAAAGATTAGGGATAACTTTAAGAACCCCCTCCCCCCCGGAGAAGGTGTATAAACCTGGCGAATCATGTATACTTCCTGAGAAAAATATTAATTTTATTGGTGAATTTTTTCATTTTTTCAAGAAAAAAAATCTTATTTGGTGAATCTTTTGTAATCGCTAGAGGTCTATGGAAAATCCTGGCGAATTGTATTTTATTTAGAACCAATAAAATATTTTCATTGGTGATTAAAACCTATTTTCAAACCAATTAAATATTTTCGTTGGCGAATTAAACCTGTTTTCAAAATAAGAAAATATTTTTGCTGGCGATTAAAATCTAATTTCAAACCAGAAAATATATTTACATTGGCAAATTAAACCTGTTTTCAAAATAAGAAAATATTTTTGCTGGCGATTAAAATCTAATTTCAAACCAGAAAATATATTTACATTGGCGAATTAAACCAATAAAAAAATTATTGGCGAATTTAAATATAGTTTCAAACCAATAAAAATTAATTGGCGAAATAAACTGTTATGCCAATAAAAAATCATACTATGTGAATGGCATCAGACTTTAGTTGAAGTTCCATTCCGGGCTGCAGTTCTGACACACCCATCTTTCTACATAAAGTCTTCGAAATAGAGACAAGTGTCAAGTAACAACGATTTTGATTAACAAAAATTAATAGATAATTATTTAATTGAGCTGCATAAATTGCCTTCCCAAATACGTGCAATTGTGCTTTTCATGACATTCCTTATTTATTACGAAAGGACAGAGGTCACTTTGAGTGTGGATGTCATTAAATGGAAAACATTCTAATAGATTTTGGTTGTCAGATGATCGTAAATCGACGGCATAAGTACTGACACACCTAATTTCCCAAATTTGTAGTTGTACAACCGAGGACTTACGCTTTGCCGTGCTGCCACCTTTGCACAATAATCAATAAAATATATTATATATATTATATATATATGTCAACCGTTGATCTAATAATATCTAACGACTGCTAGTTGATTCCAGAGGATTTTGTTAGCAATGTGTAGCGTTGGAGATCTACCTTCCAGAATTGAACTACAACAGTTCATCTTTCGTTCTAGGGTGCATCAAATGGTCAGTGGTGGTATGATTGATTTGATTAAATGCACTTAACCACATAGATTAGCCAATGCTCAATTAAGTTCATTAATGGCAAGTGAGTACTAAGTCATGACAAACTACACAGATTAGCCAATATAAATTAAACGGAGTTGCTTGTTATTTATTACCCATTTGTCATGGACGTACATGTAATGTATATATGATAGTCTTTAGCATTTCAAACTTATATTGCATTACTAAGTTTTAGATAGGTCAAGAATCAATAAACTGTAAAAGTTCAAAGTAATGGCTTTCATTACAGGAGCTGTGCGAAGAAAGTAAGTTACCAAGTATTTATTTTGTGATCATTCATGATTTTGATTTTAACTGTGTGATAGAGTTCTCAGTTCACAGATGTAGAATAGTAATAAGAATCTAAGATGATGGAAAATTTTGTTTGTGTGTGGCTATGCAGGTTGTTATTGCTTTGCATGTCTCGGAATGAAGAAATACGAGCATTCGTCAAGTGGAGTAAATCGTGTCAAGAATCGACACTTTTAACATTTGCAAATGATGCATTCTATTCTGGGTGGTGGGTTGAATCTCCCACACATGCATGCATGCATGAGAAACTGGAAATTTGAATTGACACATGGAATTGGTATTGCAACTCAATTTCCAATGACCTCGAGAAAATCAATTTAATTCTCCTTTACTGGCCTTATTGTTACCCATGCCTAGTGGTTTCTTGTACATGTAAAGCAAGGTTCTATAGTGAATCATTGACTGCCATTGTGAATGAGCACATAATTAAATTTGTAATGGATCCATTGCCTATTAATAGGATAATTATGGACTACAGTGAAATATTCATTACGTGTCGTCAAAAAGAGGAACCAAAAAGATTTTGGAGGATCAAAGCAAGGTTTGAAGGTCGAAGGATAGGAGTTTTGTTTAGAACTGAGGTTGGTTAGAGGTTTATGTATGATGTAATTCCCCAATCTTTTTGAAGGGTGATGTTAAATTTTACTAAATAATATAGAAGTAATTACGATTTGAAAGTAATTATGGTTTGAAATTGCAATGTATACAGATCATAGATGTTTCAAAGAATGAAATTTTCAATATAAAATTATATATTGTATTATATAAAATATGATATTATTATAAATTTATATATTGAATCATTGATATCGATTTCATTTGGTGGCCTACAAAATACTTTTCCCAAGCATTGATTTTTAATTTATTAAATAGTTCTAACAAGTTATTAAATAGCTTTTGGTAATGGTCGATCCTCACACGAGTTGAAGATTGACGCTACAAAAAATTTGGACAATGAATAAATGCATGTCAATTGAAGCGTGTGTTCATTAACGATCTTCCTTTAAATCCTGGAGGTCTCCAACAAAATAGCACTTCGCTGGCTTGCTCAACATATAGCATGGAGACTCCCATAAGGCTCTGCTGTAATAAGCGCCAGGTCACCTTTCTAGGCCATATCAGAGATGGCAGACTGATGAATATTTGTAACCAACAAAACCTATTCTTCCTTGAGGCAGTGAAGATGGTCCTTAGTAAAGACTTCTTGGTCTCCGAGGATAGATATAGGGTAAATGCAGATATTTCCTCACGCTTTCTGGCTTCTTTATTGGACCTAGGAGAGGCAAAGGTGGATGCACTGATGATTCTACGGGGGGTATTCACTCCAGATATTCTTTTGGATGACTTAGACGTGGTGATTGATGCAGAATTAGGGGGTTAGTATCCCATGGCCGAGAGACCTGGAGAAGCTGTGGGAGGGACAGGAGGGTGTAGCTAGGTAGCCGTTCCTCCTAAACATGATTGAGCAACAACTTGGAAGGCACATGCTTTGGGTGGCTCATGGGAGACACTTTCTTCGACGGGCAATTGGAATGGACATAGACGATACTCCGATATGGCTTCAATACTTTCCAGCCATTGTGAATGAGGGGGGATTATACTAGCAGTGGCCGTAGGAGTGGTCGGGCTCCCAGGGCCACTTTTTTGGTGATTTCTGTGCTGGGGTGGTAGGGTGGCAAGTTTTCAAGAAGTCGCTCAGTCAAGGGGCTAGGGATTTCTATGGTACTATGGTAGCTTGTCTGGTGCTGTGTGTTTTTTGGAGCCTGGCTGGTTGCTAGAGTGGTTTTTGTATTGATATAATTTCCTGAGTGTAAATATTTTTGTAATAATATAATTACCCAAGTGTAAATCTTTTTGTCTTAATATAATTACCCAAGTGTAAATCTTTTTGTATTAATATAATTACCCAAGTGTAAATCTTTTTTGTATTAATATAATTTCTACTTTTTGTATTAATATATTTGGTCTCTGTTATGGTTAGAGGTTTCTAATGTTGCTTCTTATATGTTTGCTTTAATTCATATATGTTGACATGGATTTGGTGATGCTCTCTGTTATGGTTAGAGGTTTCTAATGTTGCTTGGCATTTGTTTTCTTTTTGACTCTTGAGATAGGCACAACTAAGAGAGCTATAATATATGTGAACTCTCAATCTTTTTGGATTTAATTTGATTTCAATTTGGTTGTTTTTAGATAGAATTAATCACGAAATTTTATATGCACAAGTAAAATTACACTTTCTATTGATAGTGTAGTTCATCTACATGCATGATGCTTAAAATATTTGCATAATTAGGTTTTGACACTTGAACCATTAGATTTCCAAATATCAATGGTTGACATTTCATATGAGAAACCCTTTGTGTAGTCTTATGTTGACTTGCTACCTCCGGTTGCCGGTTGTCTAAGTTGAAACCTGAGCCATCAAAATCGTGTTGTTTACCGCTCCCTTATACCTAATCTTGTCGGTCACGGCTTGGTGGGGAACGGGTTAACCTAGCAAGCTAGCAGGGTCCACTTTTTAATTGTTTAAGAAGTTAATATGTGAGCAGGTTGTCGGTCAGTGAAGTCATGACTTCATGTCCTAATATTCGTAAGTTAACCAGCCCCTTAATCTAGGATTCTAGAGGTTACCCATTGTCGTCAGTTGCAGGAAGGGCAAAATCTAATGGTCGTGCAAGGGCACATGAGGAATCTGTCAGGAAAGAATATTCACTGCGCAACTGCGACAGAATGACACATGTCAAAAAATTGAAGTTGGCATCCTATCCCACTAAAGACTTGATCCAACGGTTGTAGGAAGGGCAAAATCTAATGGTCGCACAAGGGCGCATGAGGAATCTATCAGGAGAGAATATTCATTGTGCAGCTGCAACAGAATGACACATGTCAAAAAATCTAAGCTGGCAAAAGACTTGATCCAATGGTTGCGCATTGTTGCAAGGAGAATCTCTTTGGTTGGAATCTGTGTTGCGCGGTTGTGACATCGCGACACGTGGCATTCTCTTTTTTGAGAAGTAAGGCATGCCGGAATGGGGTAGGTAAGAGGTGGGCCATCACATGCTGTCACGCTGTGAGGTGTTGCCACGTATCCGAATCATACATATTCTGAATGGTGATGAAGATTATCAAATCTAGTCAGCTAATCAGGACCGTGGATTTCATAATGTAAGGAAAAGGTCAATGGCCCAAATTCAAAGTTTCAAAAGAGAAAGATTTCGAAGTGCTTGTAGCACGAAGTGCATTAATACAGAGAATTGTGCAGGAATTCAAGGATTAAGGTATTCTCAAGAGCGTGACTGCATTCAGAAGAAATCATCAGAACGAGTAGGAAAAAGTAATCTCAAGCTTCTACAAACGTGGAAAACCAATAAGTAATTGTTCCTCCTCTGTTCCTATTTTTTCCAACTGTAGGTTAATTCTGAAGCTTTTAGGGCCGTTGTCAACCATAAAAACCCTAAGATAACTTCATAAAAGAAAAATGAGTCAGTCAGGTCAACCTTCCACTTCAAAACGAAGCTTAGATGAGGAACTTATGATCCAACTCCCTGGTTCCGCTAGAACAATTTTGAAATTGCATGGCCTAGGCGGAGCCCAGGATAAATTTCTTGACTACTACTATAATTGCTGGGATGCCAAATTACCTGTCCCAGGTTGGATCCTCTTTGAGCATTGGCATAAGAGGATGGACTATAAGGCCCCTATCTATCATGCCTGGAGATATGATTTAGCCAAGCTCATTTGTTCCAATGTTTTCCCCAACCCTAACTTAATTAGGTCAACAGCATTAAGGTATAATCCAGCCACTAGGACAGTAATAGATGGAAATGGTTCAACATTGATGAAGCTTTCTAAAGGATACATTGCATTCAACTTGTACCCTGCAGCCAACAAACAAATTGACCTCAAGGCTTTCAAGAAAAAATACCAGACTGTGAAACGACATTACAGGGAATATAACTTACCAAAGCACAGGCCAAGAGGTGTTGGTGGGAAATTGGTAAAGATTTCAGATGATGAGGAGGAGCCTTTTCATTGCAGTATATTTAATGATTATTTTGTCAGAACCTATCACAGTCTGTGTCAACTATTAGGCAGAGATGCTTCAGAAAGAATGTCTATTTCTTTGATGATGATGGTTGTTGATATTTAGAACCCAGGTTTCAAGGAACCATATGATTATGCCACTTTCATAGCTAACCATATGCATGATCAGATGACAAAGATCAAAAATAATTTGTCTAAACCAGATGTCCAAGTTGAATTCATATGGTACTCCTTGTGTCATATGTACTTATTTTCTTTATAAGGGATGTGGCACCAAAATTTGCATGTCAAGGATTCAGATGCTCAAGGGAACAAGTTGCTAGTGCAAGTATGGACATGTATGCTGGATATGCACTGTGTCATAGCAGATTATGTCATCTTTACAGAATATTTTGTGAGGATAATCCTTGGATTTTTGGAGCCAGAGGGTGAAAGGTTGCATCTTGATGTAATGGATTTCTTACAACCTTTGGACATGACTCCCCACCTTGGAATTGATCACAATTGGGGTGATTGGTTCTATCATGAGCATACTACTTGCATAAGGGTCTATGGATGCCAAGTTGCACCTCACATACTGCCCAAATATGTGCCAAAGACGGTGGCATTTTTAGAAGTTATAGGACAGTTAAATGATTCTGACAAAGAGCACTTTAGGAACCACAAGAAAGGTTCATTCTTCCCTTCTTCCATCAGATTTTGTGATTTTGTGATCCCTAATAAGAGTGGGTTGGACCAAATTTATTCAGTTATGCAATGTTTTGGAATGTATTTGGAACAACCAAGGTCTTTTGACCCTGAGGGATTCATCAGCATAACCAGATTCAAAGTCAACAACTACAAGGGAAGGCTCAAGTACTTTCATCAGGTGGATTATGATGAGGACATTACCAGGAATTGTTTTACAATGAATGAAGTCCACCACTTAAGGATCAAGTGGGCTACTATCATGGCTAGTGAGAATATGAAGAGAAACATGAATCCTGCATATCTGGGTGCATTTACAGAAGTGCAAGACCCAATCAAGAGAATTGAGAAAATGTTGGATAATGCAAAATAGTTGATTGCCTCTGCCCCTACAGGAGAACAGAGATATGCTTATGAGCTTGGTAGCTCAAGTGGAGAGTATGATGTAAAGAGGGAATCAGTTGGGCCCTCCCTTGCCAAAAGGGCCAAGATTATTGATTTGGAGAACCTAGAGCAGATAGAGGTAGTTGACCTAGAGGGGGAGGAGGAACATGCACAAGAAACTAGCCCTTGTTCACCTGATAGACTGAGACCTTATTCATCCCCAAAGAATAGGGTAGTGAGAGTAATGAGAAACCCTACTGTTGATATTGAATATGTTAGGGTGATGGCCTATGACAAGTTTATGGAGGATGATGAATTTGTCAACAGTCCTGAATTTAGGAGCTATGTTTTGAAAGTGAGGAGTGATGAATTTTAGAAGAAAATTGAAGATGCCAAGGCTGGAGCAGACCCAAAGGAGTATGATGTTATTGCTCAGAGGGTACTAAAAGAAGTACAATAGTCTATAAGTGAAATGACTTCAGAGGAAGGGAGCACACTGGTGGCAAAAAGTAATATTCTCCTTCTACCTCATTAGACTCTATCATATGCCATTGCATTTGTTACAATCACCAGAGATGATTCAAATGTGATAGGGGAAGAGATTGAAAAGGCCCTCTCTGGTGCAGCCTTCAACTCTAAATTCAAAACATTGGCAATATGGGCTCTAGCCCCAAACAACAAAAAGCCTAGGGTTCAATTAGGAGAGGTGATAGGGGATGTAATAATAAAAAGAGTATCTAATACCCCTACTCCTCAGGCTGCAAGCCTAAATGTACAGACTGCACAATTTATAGAAGTAACTGCTAACAAATTGCAAAAGGATTATAATTAGCTACAACTTGATTATTCTCAGGCAGTTGCAGAGATAAACATGTTGAAGCAGCAATTGTCATTGGTAGCCAGTACTTCAGCCCCTCCTCTAGTGATCCCAACTATAGAATCTATTCCAATGGATACAGAGCCTGTTGGCAAGAGACACTATATGGATTCATGAATGTTGTCATTGATGGCAACAAAGTTCATCCCACACATCTGCAGGACATGGTGTGTCTAGACCGGAAGTTAGATTGAAGAATGTTGTGGTCCAGTAAGCAAGAATAGAGTATGTGGAAAGGTTCGACAGTCAGGTCCGGATCTCTCAGAGGAAGTATCTTTGGAAAGTGCAGACTTGGGGAAGTCAAGAGGAGTACCTTGACTGATAGATTCCAGGAATTGAGCCTCCAGTGATGAAAGAGTAAAGAGATATAAGCATTCAAATATTAGGGTCTGGTTTGATAGAACAGACAAAGGAAGAACTGATAGACAGAGCATCAGAAGTTATTCCGGATGAGATGTTGATGGTGATAAAGATTCCTAAGGTATATTTCATGATTGGCCGACTTATTAGATGACTTCTATAAGTTTCTTTTTGATCCGCTTCACTTGGAAGCAAGGATTCAGCCGACAGACTAAAGTTTGAGATAATATTGACTATTCCGGATGCTGACTAGAAAAGTGTTGAAATCACTTGTGCTGATATATATACAAGATGGATTTAGATGTGAAGGTGTGTGTGGAGTAAGTGTTGAAGTGGGAGAAAAAGCAGAATAGTACAAAAGGCAGAAAAATAGGTTCAGAATGTAAAAGGACAACAGCACTTAAGGAGAGTAAGAATGAAGTGCAGCAGATCAGTCTATTGAGCTTAACTGGAACTGAACTTCAGCATGTGTGGATGCTTCTCATCAGTCCAAGTTTTCTTTGTGTATACAGGAAGTCTTTTGTAGGCAGTGAGCCTCTTGTGAGTAGTATGCTCGGGTAGTGAGCCCTAATTGGCAAGTGCCATTTTGTATTTATATTCTTCTAACAGAGAATACTTTCTTGGGTTAATCACCTCGTGGTTTTCTCCCTTAACAAGGTTTCTATGTCAAAAATATTGTATCATGTGTATTTCCATTTCATGGTTATCTTTGCTTGTTTGAATTGATGCTGCATTAATTATTAAGAAAGTTCAAAAAGCTAAAATAATTAAGATAATTGATTCACCCCCCCTCTCAGTTATCAACAATTGGTATCAGAGCCAAGTTCCTTTCAACAGAGCCTAGCAGCTTGAGGAAGACCTGGGAATTCAAATGGATATGTATGGTATGAGGGAGCAACTTAAGTCTGCCCTAGATGATCTTGAGCAATCAAATTCTGAACTCAATGAATTGAAGGAAAGACTCAAACAGGCTGATGATTTCATAAATGAATTAAAAGAGAAACTTAGTCTCTCTATGAAAAAGAGAAAGGAGCTACTTCAACAACTGGCAAGTCAAGGTGAAGCCAATGTTACAAATGGAGATTTGAAGGAGAAAACCAAGTTATGTGAAAAGTTATCAAAAGAAATCATTATGGTAAGACATGAAATGGAATCAGGAGTTATGAAGTTTACCCAAGAGGTTGAAGAGAAAAGAAAAACTGAAGATGATCTAAGACAATCTCTCAAGGAGAAATTAGAAGATTGCCACAAGATGGATAGAATTATCAGACATCTTGAATCTGATCTTGAAGATGCTAAAGATAATGAAGAAAAACTTGAGGATCAAATTGTCTCTCTTAAAAGGGATCTTCAAACAACAAATGAATATAAAGAGAAATTCAAGATAAGCTCTGCTCAACTTGAAGTTCTTCTTGAAAGCCAAAAGAGGGTAGATGACAAGTGTAGTCTGGGGTATGAAAAAGGTGAAAGCTCCGGATCTGGTCAGAAGAATCTTAGATCAGAAAATCCAAGGAACAGGCCTAGAAGACCTCTGGTAAGGCAGCCTAATGCTCAAAGATATCCATCCTTCAATGGATACTGCCACAACTGCAATAATTTTGGTCATAAAGCTAATCAATGCAGAAAGAGAATGAATTAGACTAATACATCCTTCTCTGGACAGTGTTTCAACTACAAAAGGTATGGTCACAAATCTCATGAATGCAGAAATATGCAAATGAACAAATCATTCAATGGTAGATGCTTTGCATGCAATAGAATAGGTCATATGGCTAATCAATGCAGATCAAGAGGATATCAATCAAATATGCAAAGAAATGTTGTTTGCCAAATTCGCAATAGATCCGGTCATATTGTAAAATTCTGTAGAAGCAAGAATCAGGACAAAAGAGGTTCGGTACATCATAATCAGAATCAAGATAAGGGAAAACAAAAAGTGAATGCGGATGAAGTTCAAAGTGAGATGAACAAGATTTGGGTGAAGAAAAGTATAGAGAATGTAGGGGATGGATCCGCACCAGACTCTAGTGCTGATGTTCCTTCCAGAAATTAAAAGTGAGCTCTGGCTCAGGGGGAGACACAAAGAAAACCTTGTTCCCCCAGCCAGTCAATTGATGTCAGAACTGGCACAATAAGAGTTGCGGATTAAAGGGTTCATAAGAAAAACATCCAAATAAACTATGGTTAAGATTTGGAAGATCCGCAAGATGTTTAAGATCAAGATTGATCCGGTTCTTCAAGTCATCCGAATAAGGCAAATCGGAATGACTTAGGTCGAGCATTTATTGCAACTTGACATTAGGGTTTGCGGAGGAATATAAGGCTTTTCTCATTAAGCATTATGCATTCAAGAAGAAACAAAAAGAGAAGCTCTGCAACAAAATTCCTCAAGCTCATTAAAGATCATTTGCAGAAGTCAATTCATCCAGAAATCGATCCGGCTAACTCCATGAAACTGAAAGATGCAAAAGGTATTTTCCATTCGTAAAATACCTCTCTGCAAATCTTTTTAAAAGATGTCTACTCCGAATATTGTGAAGATCACTGATAGGCCTCGCCCCAAATTCAAGAAACATCCCTACAAATCCTTGGAAGTAGATCCCCTAGGAGCTTTTTCCAGTGTTCCGCATGGTGTCTTGCATACAGAAGATATTAGGGTTTACATTCACGCAAATATTAAAGAATTCAGAGAGTCCAAATTGAGGGATATCTACCATAAATAGTTAATAGATGATTCATTTGAGCTCTAACCCCAATACAAGGCCCTTCAGGAGAAGTACTTTGCACATTGTATACATTTCCCCTGCTTTGCTGAGGACGAATGGGTCCGGTATGTGTTGAGTAGAATACATGACAACTTTATGTGGTTGAATGGACCATTCAAGATCACAAAAGATGCCATTAGGGTAGTTACCAGTTTGTACTCATCCGGTGGTATACCTATTCTCAAATCGATCAAGAATCTGACTGTAAGTGAGGCTACCGGATCTAGGTTTGATAAAAGAGCAATGACAGTAGATGACATCACTGATCCAGATGTCAAGTTTGCATCTTTGATCATTGGCTACAAGATATATCATTCTAGCAGGGAGAATTCAGTACCTGGAACTGCTATCTACACTGCCTATGAAATGTTGAGAAAAAATGTAGACTATGACCTTTGTGAGCTCCTTCTAAACCAGCTCTTGGAGAACCTACAGAAGATAAAGAAGGACAAGAAGAATTCCTTCAAATTTGGTGGTCTAATACTCTATCTATTCTTCTACTTTATGAATGAGCTACCCGGATCTAGTGGATGGGTATGGCAGAATGACAGACCGGTTGCCATACAAATCAGGGATTATTTGCATGGACTTAGTGATGACAAAGCACAAAACACAGCTCTCTGGGGTTTCTTTAAAAACTTTCAGAACATGATGCAAGCTAGAGGGAGAATTCTCCAATCTCTAGTTGAGAAATACAAAGACACAGTATGCTTTATGGTAGAGACTGATCAATGCCTAATGGAGGCAGTGTAACCAAGAACAGTGTGGATCATGCCAATGGGGTATGAGGTGGATGAGAAAATCGTAGAGCTGCATGTTCAGCACATGCTTAGTAAACCAAAGGATCCCAAGGTAGAAAGGTTTGGAACCTTTGAAGAATTAAGTGTGAAGATCCATATTGAGCTAAGGCAACCAAAGATGAAAAGAAAGGTAAGAAAAGAAGTAGAAAACATTGCCAAAAGCTTTTGCATCTCAAAAGAGGCACTTGATGCCAATAGGGAGAAGATGGAAAGAGCAGAGAAAGAGAAGGAAGGTGCTGAAAAGGAAAGTGGTTCAGTAGAAGCCCCCACCCAGACAAGATCCTCTAAGAGGTCCGCTCCTACCACTGACAAGAGCTCAAAAACATCAAAATCGGAAGCAAAATCGTCTGGTAAAGTAGAGAAAAGAACTAAGACAAAGGCCACAAGGTCTTATATTAGTCATAAAGATGAAGAAGAGACAAAATTCGATGAAGAAATCAAGAAGATGAAGAAGAAGAAGAAAGTATCCGGTGTAGATAAGGTAGCAAAGGTAGAAGAATTTGTTGAAAAGCCCACTTTGTCCCCAGATGATGTAGTCAAAGCTATTATTATGGATGGAAACCTGCAACCAATAACATAATTCTATGATGCATATAATGATGCAGATAGAAAAATCTTGGAGGAAGCCACAGTTAAGTACTTGAACATATACAATAAAGCCTTGATTGAAATAATTTCTCTAATTCCTAAAAGTTTGGAAAAGGAACTTGAAATGAGAAAAGAAAATGCTAAGGCAAAAGACTTAGAAATCAGAGAACAGATAGCTATTCAGCTCTACCCTTCAGTTACTCCAAAACAAATGGATATGATCTTCAAAGATTGCAAGGATGAGTTCCGGAGTAAGACTAGAATCAGTTCATGCTTGGAGAGACTGATAAAGTGGGAAAAGAAACAGAAGAAATCCTGCGGAAGGCATACTCAAGATTCAACATTCCTATTATAGAGGACTTGGGTGTTGATCCCTCAGCTACAAGTGTTGAAAAAGAATCTATTGAGGCAATGACAGAAGTACTGGACTCCGGTGAAGGTAAAGACAAGGGCTTAGAATCCTCTACTCCGGAAGAGGTGGCTCATGAACAAACAAATATCTCTCCTCCAGTTTCCCCTACAGTGTCTGGATCTAAAGGAGAAGAAAGAATAGAGGAGAAAGAAGAAGAAGCGAAAGGAAGAGAAGAAAGTCAAGCTGAGAAAAACATAAGTCACAATGTAAAAGAGAAGAAATCTCTGTCTCCGGCAAGAGACACTGCAGAAACTGTCAAGGACTTCTTGACAAAAGAGATGTTGAAGATTGATGAACCGGAGTTACTTCAAGGTCCATTTAACTTTGACTCTCTCTCCCTGGTTCAAACAATGAAGATAGCTTCATTTGCCAATGCAAAGGCAAAAGAAAAACTCCTAAAGTCTCACATGGAAGATTGTAAGCTAATAGAAGCTGCATCCAGTGTTTTAGAAAAGATCATGCCATCTTTTCAGAAGGATCACTCAGCCTCCTCATCAGGTAATCTTAAATCTCTTGTTAGTTCAGTCAACACTCATTTTGAGTCCTTAGAGAAATTAGCTAAGGAAAAGGTCCGGAAAGAGTTTTTGGATAAAAGATTCTTTGAAGTACTAAGTCTAATATCAAATGATAGAAGAAATATGGATATAGGGATAAAGAGCTTAGAAAATGCTCTTAAAGATGGTGGGGAAATATATAAATTTTGTATATCATGGTCCAAAGCAACAATGGAGATTAAGAAGAAAATGAAAGAACAGGAGATCCAACTAACAAAACTTTCTCAAAATTTTGATCCATTTACCTCATCCATAGTAAATCAAGAATGTCAGACCATTGTAGTCTTGGATGAAATTAAGAAGCTAGAGAAAGAAAAGAAAAACAGAATTGGCAGGTTAAATGAGCTTAGAAGAATAATCATTCCTAAGTTGGAGGCCATGCATGAGGCCTTAAGTGATGCTCAAACCACCGCCAAGACAAATGATCTGACAGATCTGAAGAAGGCTGAAGTTTTTACATTCCTGTTGAGTGGTCACATATCAATTTTGGACAGGATGAAGCTGAGTTGGGCAACCAAAGTTGTACAATTGAAAAACACTTTTGCAGATATACTAAAGTATATGTAGAGTGCAACCGGATGATATATTTATGCGACTAAGTTAACTTTTTGCAAATTTTGGTGTGCGGACCCCACCCTTTGCCATTGATGTCAAAGAGGGAGTGATGAGCAGTGAAAAATGTTGAATCCAGCTAAGGGGGAGCTCCAGAAAATATACATAGAGACTGAGCATCAACCAAGGGGGAGTATAGTGTGACACTTAGTCATTTTTCACTAAGTGTTGCCATCAATGCCAAAGGGGGAGATTGTTCGCAAGAGACACTATATGGATTCATGAATGTTGTCATTGATGGCAACAAAGTTCATCCCACACATCCGCAGGACATGGTGTGTCTATACTGGAAGTCAGATTGAAGAATGTTGTGGTCCGGTAAGCAAGAACAGAGTATGTGGAAAGGTTCGACAGTCAGGTCCGGATCTCTCAGAGGAAGTATCTTTGGAAAGTGCAGACTTGGGGAAGTCAAGAGGAGTACCTTGACTAATAGATTCCAGGAATTGAGCCTCCGATGATGAAAGAGTAAAGAGATATAAGCATTCAAGTATTAGGGTCCGGTTTGATATAACAGACAGAGGAAGAATTGATAGGCAAAGCATCAGAAGTTATTCCGGATGAGATGTTGATGGTGATAAAGATTCCTGAGGTATATTTCATGATTGGCTGACTTATTAGATGACTTCTATAAGTTTCTTTTTGATCTGCTTCACTTGGAAGCAAGGATTCAGCTGACAGACTAAAGTTTGAGATAATATTGACTATTCCAGATGCCGACTAGAAAAGTGTTGAAATCACTTGTGCGGATATATATACAAGACGGATTTAGATGTGAAGGTGTGTGTGGAGTAAGTGTTGAAGTGCGAGAAAAAGTAGAATAGTACAAAAGGTAGAAAAATAGGTTCAGAATGTAAAAGGACAGCAGCACTTAAGGAGAGTAAGAATGAAGTGCAGCAGATCAGTCTATTGAGCTTAACCGAAATTGAACTTTAGCATGTGTGGATGCTTCTCATCAGTTCAAGTTTTCTTTGTGTATACAGGAAGTCTTTTGTAGGTAGTGAGCCTCTTGTGAGCAGTATGCTCAGGCAGTGAGCCCTAATTGGCAAGTGCCATTTTGTATTTCTATTATTCTAATAGAGAATACTTTCTTGGTTAATCACCCCGTGGTTTTCTCCCTTAACAGGGTTTCCACGTCAAAAATATTGTGTCATGTGTATTTCCATTTCATGGTTATGTTTGCTTGTTTGAATTGATGTTGCATTAATTATTAAGAAAGTTTAGAAAGCTGAAATAATTAAGATAACTGATTCACCCCCCCTCTCAGTTATCAACAGAGCCTCTCCTTGTAGAGATTAGAGAGTTGAAGGAGGATAATAGGAGATTGAAGGAGGAAAAGGATAACAAGGTTAAAGAGGTGGTCACCAACTTTATCAAGAACAAGGTGACAAACATTTTGACTAGAGTTGATGAGACTCAGAAATCCTACTCACAGTTGAGACCAGCCTTTGAAAAGCATGAGTTTGACAAACAGAGACTATTGAGCTTAAAAAAAATGGTTACATAGAACTAAAAAAGTCAAAGAATTTCTGAGGTGTGCCAGGTATGATTCCAATGCACCTCCTGACATATAGAAGGTGCTTAACATGTTAAAGTGTTTTCAGGATGTGGCTAGTTTCCAGTTGAAATTTGATTCAATTGTGAAAGAGAGGTTGCAGGGTTTTGAAAGGTTGGACACTAAGTGGTCACCTCCTATCTTGGATGGTGATGCCAAAACAAAAGACTTGGACAAGTGGAGAAAGGACATTGTAGACAATTTTTATCGATTAATTCCCACTTGTTGTGATGTAATTGAAAGTGATCCAACTATGAGTATGCAAGTACTAAGCTTAACGTTGGACAATCTGAACACTCTTGAAAGGGGTCTTTCTATGTTCTGTAACCACGTAAAAATTATGTTAGATGCCAAGTATGTCAGCCATAATGACCAGCTTGAAGAAATACTTTCATTCCCTTAGCCGATAGAGGAGACATACAATGAGTGGAATGACAAATATGGAACTAAGGATTGACAAGCTTTTGTTCTTTGTATTTGTAACAATTTGAAGTACAATGTATTCAATGTTGATAGCACATTCTTGATCTATAAAGGAACTATCTTGCTCATTGAGTCATTTCATAGGGTTGGTTGTTTTAGACTTGGCAAATTTTGATGGAATAATAAGATACAATCTTGCTGGGTGGCATAAGTTTACCAGTTTCATATTTTTTTTAAATGAGCAATGCTTTGTTGCATGTATATGGTTATCTGTCTCCAAGTTGTGTGTGTTTTTCTTCTGAATCTAAATAGCTCAGGGTTATTCAGGATTCTGGAACATGGGCTCTATGTGTTGAATGTTTAATTTTGATGTAATCTATTATATTATCATGGGAAAGAATATGTATGGGAATTTTTTGTAACATAATGATATGCCAGGGGCGTAGGTGCATAGCTATCCCCCAGCTGTAACAATTTATTTTAATTAATATCATTGAATGAATGAATGAAAGTTGACGTCCAGACCAAAAAACTGTGAATAATTTTTTTATTAATATTAAATAGAATGTAATTAAATGAAAAGTGTGACTGTAATTAAATGAATGAAGAAATGTAGATTATGTTTATTGTTTATATCATAAAATACTCGTTGTTCGATGAATATTTGATGGATGGTTCTAGTTGCATTCCGAAATGAAATGTATAGAATGCTAGGCTTGCAAACTTAAATCTCCAGAATCACCTTAAACCCTTAGATTTACAAAGATCAACGGTTTAGAGATTGCTGTGAGTTGTCAATGCAGGACAACTGTCAGACATGTACTAATAGCGACACATTGAAACTTGACTTGACATTTCAATTCACTAAAAAAGTCACTTCATATAAAAAACCAAACTTTCTAGTTTCTACTTTTTAATGCTAAGTGATTTTATTTTTAAGTGAGAGCCGAGAGGGTCAGCACACGGGGCGTCGGGGAGATTTCATAGTGCCTGTTGCAGTGCACCAGGGAGATTTTAGATTGCTCATTGCAATGCCATTTCCAACAAAGTCTGCAAGACAAAACATAGAAACCCTAGGTTACATTTCATCATTTCTTAAAATCTTATTTTGTCATACTTTTTTCTTAAAATCTTATTTTGTCAAACTTTGCATTTAGGGTTGAGAGACTTAAGAAAATTTTCACACTATATAAGCATCTCTACCACCACTAGCAGACCAAAAAAAGTTTTTGGGAAAGGCAGAGCAAGTACAGATAAAAAAATAGATTATTCTGAATTGCTTAAAACCTCAGGTTTGACTGATGAATACCATGATATTTATGATCCTAACATGTATGGTAGATTTACCTTAGAACTCAAATTTTCATGTGAGAATAATGCTGCCAAGAAAAAGAAAGTTGATAGTATCAATGCACCATGGGTAACTGGATTAGGGCGCATGATGTTACATGAGGTTTTCCCTTGCCCAGAATTTATCATGGTCTGTGCCCACAATCATGATGGTAATGTTACTAATTTTTTGTTCACGCTGAAAATTAGTTGGACCTAGGTGTAATTGTTCAGAATGAATAATAGAAAACTTCAAGGTTATACATTCTTGAATGGTTGACACTTTGACAAAGCTGAAAAAAGGATCCAGTTGTCAGGATAACCCATCAGTCCAATCAGGACTGATAAGTTATCATGACAAAAGAGTTAATCATCAATGGATCAATCATTCAAGGAGATACAATTGTTCTACAAAGTTTGATTTTTTAGGAGTTATAAGATAAATTGATTATTCAGATTAATCAGTTTGGAATAAAAGAGAGAAAGATGTATTACACTGTTATTTCATGTCATGTTTTGAACATATATCTAGGTATCCGTTACTTTATCTCATGCATTGATTAAAAAGGAAATACATATACATCATATGCATCAGAGAAACTAACTGATCATGTTTTAAAGAAATGTTCAAATATGTCCCACACAAGCCGTGGGAATAACTAAACTGAGCAATTGCAGACATGCAAGCTATATATCTATTTGATAAAAGAAAAGGGAAAGAACATATGATAAATCTAAACATCCATCATTGCCTGATGATGGAGGTTATTGTTGAAGCTGGTCTTCAAGGTCTTTAGTCTTCACACTTCCATCCAAGTCACCATCTAGTTGAAACCTGCAAAATTTTATGGGACAACCCCGTTAGTGCTCCGGATATTTACAGTTATCACATACTTTTATCAAACAAAGACATCTACTTTTCACATCATGCATTCAGATAAGAATTCAGATCAGATAATGACACAGATCAAGAAGAAATCATGAAGGAGATCAATCAATGCTATTAGGTACTTTTTAATGCTAACTTGTTTGTTCACTGTGCAGGTATAGGACAAATTTTGTTGCTGATTTGAAGATAAATAAACATGTGGATTAAATGTGGCTCCCACAAGGGTTGAGCCCAGCATGTTTCTTTTCATTTTTTTTGAAAAGAGTACTAGAGAAAAAGACTGGATGCATCATTCTATTATATATCATGCATCATCTAATCAACTTACATAAGGAGAATGTCATCATGACATCATTACAGTTGATTGGACAAATCAAAACTATATGACTGAATCAAGATTAACAAAAAGACAAATTCAGAAAAAATCAGATTACAGTCATCTCAAGAGTAAGACAAGTTTTTAGATTATGTGCCTGATAAAGAAGAAGAGAGATAGAGCAAGGAAGATACAAAAACTTGTGTAAAAGTTGCAGAACAAGTCTCATGAAGAGTCATCTCATTATGAAAAAGGAGAGATGAAACAACATTGCATACCAGGTATTTTTCATGTTGTCTAAGATGATCAAGTTTAAAACAGCTATATCACATTCAAAGTTACAAGTGTCTCATAAGAAGTAGTCAAGTAAATGCCACATGAACAGCAGATAGAATAATACCACATGAACAGCAGATAGAACAATGGGAGACATACGACTTAATCTCTATGCTAACTTGACTGCCATCAAATAAGACTCCACAATATGTTTGAGATGTGTGTGCAGTCATCGAAAAGAGAAGATATAAACTTTGTAAAAGACTGCCACCATTGCCTCAGAGTTTTCAAACCATCAAAAGATACATGAAGATCAAATGTTGCATTCGAAATGGAATAACATGTTCAGACAATCAAGCATCGAAGGATGAAGTATGTAATACAAGTATATACCCCGACACATTGAATGGGCCTCAAACATAACAGTCAGGTCAACCTTCAAGATCAAATGAAAGAAAATTATAAATGTATTTGCAAGCTACAGAAGATAAATCAATACAGAGATACAATACAGTATGCAAGCTGTAAGCTGCAAGAAGACACAGCCAACAGTTATGAATGGAGTTACAAGCTACAGAGGATGCACACAGAAATGTATGCAACATAGTAAGGAGGGAACACATTCATGTAGTCAAGAAGTGCCACATAGAGGTAGATGCACACATTGCATTCATGCAAGATGCAATCAAAGAGTAGGTGCAGTCTAAAGATATAATGATGACATAAAGAAAAACACATTGCAAAGACAAGATAGTCACCATCACCAGTACAATCATCATCACCAGATCAAGCATAGCAGTGACCTATGAAGTGGTTTAAATGAGCAGGAAGCATTAATGATACACAATAATGATCATTGCCCACCTACAAAGAAGTATGAATAATGATAAAGATATGAACAACTAGAACAGGTATGAAGATGCATGAGAAAGCTAACAGGTAGGGATTACAATATGCAAGAAAGATAGTTACAAATATAAGGATGCACGAAGGCATATCACAAGAGATGAAATAAAGAAATATATCTGTGCTACTGAAGCCTTGAAAAAATAGCAAGAAACAAACAAGAATGCATGTTATCCAATACACAGTTGAGAGATAACAATGAAGAAGAAGACAACTAATCTCTATGCCATGATATACATCCATTTATAGTTGAGACAGTCCTACATTCAAAAAATGATGATACAGCCACATAGTTCATCAACCTTGCACTCATGCAATATGAAAAGATAGTCTACAGAAGAGCCTTACAGTATGATACAAGCTATGCTATAATGGTGTAGATGAAAGTAAAATGTTGCTATAATGGTGCAGATGGAGGTAAAATGTCACACCATTATATAGAATATCAAAAGACTACTGTCATGACACAGATTAACACATGCTTCTACCCATCAGCCACAGTGAGATGTAAAGCAAGTAAATCATCAGCAAATGTGTATAAGACAGTCACAAGGAGGTGAGAAATATTAAGAGAAGTAGAGCAAGAGCAAGAAAACTCATATCCAAAACCTCAAAAACCTAAACTCTTGCCAGCAGTAAGAGATAGAAGCACAATCAAAGTGATGCTGCACAAGCAATATACCATCAGTGCTTAAGAAATCAAACCCTAAGTGATGTTCTTGTAGGCTCAAAGAGAGATTTCAAAGAGGAAGCCATAATACAGTCATAACCTATAGAGAAGAGTAGGAAATGAAAAGGAATGTATACCCATATGCCAAATTCACAGGATTTCTTCATAGATACACTAGTTCTTTTATTTCTTACAAAGCAGAGAAGGAGATCAAGTAAGCAGTGCCCATAGCATTATAAGAAAATTTGTGCATAATGAAGTTGAAACCCTAACTTCATAACTTACAAACCCTCTAGGTGAGTTATAATTTTATGCCTATTGACAAAGACAAGCATAGCCATGGCAGGTAGAAGTTCTGGGTATGCAAGAGAATTTGAAACCCTAACCCAAAACTCCAAAAGCCTCAGGTTTTTGCATTATGAAGACACATCAAGATAAAAAGAAAGATACAGCCATGGCCAACACAGACTCAACATTTCTTGTCAAAAATCACAATGCCCACAACCATCTACAGCTTATCACGCGAAAAGGAGTGAGACATCAAAAGAATGAACTACAGAGATGATAGCAAGTGATCACCTCATTGCTATCAAGAAGGAAGGATCTTCACAGCTTCACAGTGGCCTCAAATTTCCAAATATATAGGAGGAGACCGTTGAGAAGGAAATCACACAGTGAAAGAATGAGGGCATTAAAAGAATGTACAACAGTAAAGACTGTTATAACAAGTGAAAAGGCCGTGGCCATACAGGTGAAAGAAGCTACAACATTCAAATGCTTAATAACAAACAGAAGAGAAAGGTTACCTTCTTTCCAGCTAGTGAGGAGTTCATGGAACGACGATGCATTCAAAACAGTGAGGGAGAAAACTAGAGCCACCATGGAGCAACTTCAAACCCTTGGCCAACATTTGTGCAGAGCTCAAAAAGAAGGAAACCAAAAAAGATGAGTGAATGAGTGAAATTAGGGTTGGTTCCCTATTTTGGTTGAAGTTTCTTTCCACTCAAGTGTTTTTTTTACTTAAAAAACCAAATGATTACCTTATCCAAATTTGTTGTCAGGGTCAAAATTTTTCTAGCAATCATAACACATGGTGGCCGACAACAACCCTTTGGAGGTTGGTTCTTTTTAAAGTCAAGAGGCTGATATAATATATGGGGAGGCTCCAAGCCTTAAGACTATGCATGATGGATCTCCTTGGTGGTTGAATGGTGGAGACAACAAGATACATCTTTAGGTCCTTTTTCTATGCCCAAGCATCCAAGGATGGATCTCAATATTATGCATGGTGGCTAACAGCCAAGGTGATGGATGTTTTATGACATGATATGCATGGATATAAAGTTTACAAAGGTGGCAGATAAGTTGAGGTGAGCATCTATAATGATGTAATGTTTATGCATATGAAATACATGGAGGTTCAAGGGTAAATTTCTTTATGCATGGAGGAGATGTACCATATGAATGATAGGTGATATAGAAATTGCATGGTGACACCATTGATAAAGGCAACATATAATGGATTTTTATGCATGAGGTCAAGTTGCATGGTGGAGTTATTTTCCTTCCTTAACTACAAATATTGCATATGGGGACATAAGGAGATTTAAGAAGTGGATATTTATGCAAATTTTGTCTTGTGCATGGAGTGCTACATGAGTGACTGGTCCTTTTATTTTCATTGCAGAGGGAGATTATTTTTTCACAAATGTATTGGAGTGATAAGGAAATGTGTATTTATTCCTAAGTCCTATTTTTGCAAAATAGGCAAATGTATTGGAGTGATAAGGAGTTTTTTTTCTTCTTCTAATCATGCACGATTTTACACATTAATTAATTGTAAATAAATAATAAAGTAATAGTCTATAAATTACTTTATTATTTTCCACAAATTGTAAAATCGAAAAATAGACAAGTTGTAACCAATAATAGAGTAATATTTTATTACTTTATCATTTACTCACAATCAATTTTGCTCATGCAAAATCATGCAAATTGATTAGTTGAGTTAACTAGGCCACCTAGGAGGTTTTGCATGACTTTTAGGAGTACTTTTAGGGTCCTTGGTCAAAATTTTGGTCAAACACATGGAGAAGCCCAAATTGAAGCTATTTTTGCTCAATTTGAGGCAGTTTTAGACCCTAATTTTGAGGATTTTTGAGGTTGCTCGGGAATGAGTATTTTTAGAGGTAGTTATCTGCAAGTCCTATTTTTTGCATACCTCTTGGAGAGAGCAAACCTATTTATTGTAAAGAAAAAGTTTTTTTTTGCTAGTTATTGATTCTCATTCTGATTCAGACAGATTGGAGAATTCTTGTAGCTCACTATTACAATTTTATTGAGAGATCGACATGTTACAGGTTATCTTTTGTCTTTTGCAAAACTTTCCTTTGTTATTTCAGATCAGTTGAATTACCTTTCCTTTTAGTGTTGAATGTTGAAGTGATTTTGATGAAATTTTGTTGTGTTTTATTATTAAAACTTCAAAATTATTGTCTCACCTCATTGTTTACGGCATTAAAGCATAAATTTATCATAGTTCTTAGGTTGTGTTAACCAGAAATAGTCTTTTTATGCTGTGAAAAAGTATTTTCGTTCATAAAAACCTATTTTCAAACCTTAGAATCACTTTTGTGATATTTATGCCAAGTCTAGATTGTGTAGAAGTCAGATTTCTGAGCAAGCATTGTGAATCAGATTGCATTATTTTTATCTATATCAGGTGCATCACCATTTTACACTTAGAGTTTAGTTAGTTTCTTTCTTCCCTTTTTCCCAAAAAGTAAAAAATGTACATCTCAATAGAACATTTGAAGGGAACTAGCCCACAATCTGGAGGTCTAATCTCGTCATAGGGCACCCACAACCTGAGATTAGTCCCATGTTACATAGAATTGCAGTGCTTTAACTAGCTTTGCATACGGGTGCAATTCCCAGTGATAACAGGTAACAAAAGAGCAATTGTAAATAAGGATACCAAAGAAGAAATTTTATCCATTAATGCAGAAGAATTTGGAAAAGTGTTGGGGTTTACAACCCAAGAATTTGGAGACATCCACATTGACCCAGAAAAGAATGCTAGTGATTATGAAGCAGTGGATGAAAAGAGCAAAAAGTATTTCCTAAATAAAATAGTTAAAGAAAAAAACATCTTGAAAGATAACCATAAGCCTCCTTATCCTTTGAAATTTTTTAAATCATGGGCTCAGGATACTATTTCCATGCTAGCATCTTGCCTCAGACTGGATAACAATTGGGAAGTGGATGCAAGCCTCCTTGAAATGGTATATAATATACATTATGGTAATGGTGTACATGTCAAATATAAATTTATTGAGCACATTGTAGAATCCATGCATAAACAATTTTTAATGATTAAAGGAGGTTCCACCAAGACATTTAGGTTCACAACATACTTGTGCTATTTTTTTCTATTCAAATTTAGTGGAATGTTTCAAAACAACAAGCTTCAGATTCAGCCCTATAGCAATGTTGAGGAAAATAAAATGGCTCCAGTATATGATTGGACCACTAAGATAAGGATGCATGATTCTCGAAGGAACTACAATCATTTTGTAGACTACTTTTTGGCTCCATTGCATCAAGCAATTACAAATAGTCCAATGCCTAGATTGCCTATATCATGTAGAGATTTCATTCAACTAGGAAAAGAAATACAATTGGCTGATTGGTACTTATTGGAAGAATATATTGTGCTAAGATTTTATGGATCAGAAGTAGACCCATACAAACTTCCAATACATGTGACAAAAAGAGTTTTTGCATTGGAATATGTAAGGCAGATGCAGAGTACTGATGAACTACACTTTGTTGGTCAGCAAAAGAAGACTTTATTTCTTTCTTTACCTTTTTCATGTGGAGGGTTCACATTCGAGAGAAAAGCATTTAAGGTGGCACAAAATCTTTTGAAATTTTTTAATTTTGATGTTGTCTATCACTGGTAGTATGATCCATGTGACACCATTAAAATAATGATTGTGGCCAATAGGAATGCTACAAGTAGAATTCAACATCAAAGTAAACCCTTGCTTGAAAACTTGAGAAACAAGGATTCCTAGGATGAGGTCAAGATTGCAATGGAGAAAACTACTGCTGAGAAAGGTATTTCTTTTGAACAGTTGTCAGCAAAAATTATGGAATTGCACTAGGTCCGAATTACAGGAGCATCAACAGAGAATGAAATCAAGAGGTACAACAATTTTTATAGAAAAAGTGATAAACCATCTATTAGAGAAAAAATGCCAAATTTTCTAGATGATTTTGTTACAAAAAAATCTTGGACACGGTCAAAAATTGCTGCATTTTGGTCTATGAGGAAGGATCTAGGTGAACTGAGAACTGATGCAAACTATGGAGAAATCGATGAAGATGAAGAGTTTAGTGAATTGTGGAATATAGAGCATCCCAATGAATGTGAAGATGAAGAAACTGAAAGTGATAGAGATGATGAACCTAATGATGATAGGGATGAACAAAGCATTTACAAACTTGGTTTAAGTCATAACACAAAAAAATCATATACTTTAGGAGCAGTCATAGCTGAAAAGTTGGGTTATCAAGGTGGTGGTTTGGGGTCCCAAGGACAAGGCATTTGGAAACCAATAAATGTAGTCACCACTGCCAGAAAACCATTTGATAAACGAGGCATTGGAGTTGGATCAGCTGATAAAATACACCAAGGCCATACAAGTAGAATTGAAAGAATTAATTTTGTTACAGATTCAAATCCTAATCCTCATGGTCAGATGCAATCACAACTTGGACATGCCCATGGTGGAGAGCCTAGTGTGGCTGGCACTGCCACTGGTGGAGAACTTAGTCAACATGTGCTACAACAACAAGTCCAACAACAAGTTACACACAAGAGGACACTAATACAAGATACCACACAAACACTCAGTGATCAAGGGACACAGAAGAGACAAAGGATTATGGCAGGTCCACGTCCAACTACTAGTTCCACTACAAAGGAATTATTTCTAGGCACTCCCCTAGTTAGTGTGGCTATAACAGAAATTGCAAGTACTCCTATTCCTTCACCATTCAAGCATTCCCTTATTCCTGTGTCCCCAGGTTTTGATTACATTCAAGAGTTTAAAAAGAAATTAGAATTGTATAAAAAGGATAAGAAGCAACTGATGGAGAGTGTGTCTATTGTAACTTTAGATCCTACAACAACCATGATATTACCCATATTTGACACAAATACATAAATCATGGAGTACACAATTGTTGTTCCCACAGTTCAAAATAAACCAGAAAATCAGATGGATCGATTTGAATTTCAGGTGAGCAGTTTGCAATTTGATTTTTCTGGATTAAAAAATACTAACAAAATTAATATATCAAAGAAGAACAATGAATTGGTGCACACATCATTGCTAAAGCATGATAGAGAAAAAAAAGGTGCAGAATCAAATAGAAAAATTATAGGCAGATTTAGCAAATGAGAAAGCAAAGAAGAAAGCAACAGATAACAAGAGCAATGAATTAGAAAAAAGAATAAAAAAGTCTGCCTCTACATCAACAAGCAAAGAGGATAAACAAATAGAGGTGGAATTGAATGGACTGAAACAAGAGTTAGATGAGATCAAAAAGAAATATAATGAGGAAAAATCCACTTCAGAAAAAATAAGACAAAGCATTGGGAAAGCAAATGAATAGTGGGAACAAAAATTGGAGAAAGAGAGGCAAAAAAATGGAACATTGACCGCAGAGCTTATGGAAGAAAAAATTGAAATAAAATCTTGTCAAAAAAAGTTATCTGAATTTTGTAGACAAACAATCAGGCACATGAAACAAAAGATCTGGGAAGAAATAATGCAAAGGTTTGATCAATTGTGTGAATTCTTTCAAGTCATTGATGCCATGAGACTACATCTTGATAAGTTGAGCAAATATTTAATGGACAACACAAATTTGCAAGTTGTAGAAATAGTCTACAAAGCCAATGACAATGAATTGATTTCAAAAGGCATTACTAATCAGATTGAAGCCACAATGAAGGTGACATCTATCATTAAAAAGTGTTCAAGAATGCGTGAAACAACAAAATTTGTGATTGAGGCTGCAACAAAGATTAAGGAGGATGAAAAGGTAAGGAACTTGACAAAGCTTGGTTTGCCATAGGGTTTTGACACAAATGACCGATTCGTTGGAAAGGATAATTTCAGAAAGAAGATGGAGGATGCAAGGAAGATTGATTTGGACCAATTTCTTGGGAACCCAGCTGAGGCAAACTTTTTTGGATTTCATCAAACAACTGATACTCTTGAATGTATCTTTGGCTGAAACATTCAAGTCAGACCCAGGATCCAAATTGAAATTTGATCATACATTGTTAACAAAAATTCAAGTCAGACAACATCATCTAGAAGAAATGACAATTCCACCACCTGAACAGTGGAATTTGCTAAAAAAATTGTTAGAATGATTTGATATTGATATTATGAGTTTCAACTTTCTGAGTTCCAACTCAACTCTGTGCAGAGTTGTTTTTGACTCTTGAGAAAGATTTTTCATTTCCTCTATGTACTCTTTCATTTAAAAATCAATAGAAAATTCAAATTTGTAATGTGTTGATGTTGAATTATCTGTATTATTTAATTTATCAATTGAAAATAAATTATGGTTTCAACTACTAAATACACATTCAACGATTGCTGATGTTCATTGTTCTATATCCTACTATTGTTAATATGTTAAACTAATTTTATTTACCACATCAAATCAAAAACCAAAATTCTACTTTACTGGAAATTTTATGTTTTATGCACAAATAAACTTTAGCAAGGAAATATAAGCATCGAGTTGAATGATGAATCACTGAGTACATGTAAAACTTATCAGTATGACAAAATTAAAATATGAAATAATTAATAATATGTTAATGTATTCAATTTGATTCACAATTTCAAGGAATACAAATTTAAAATATCATCAACTATAGTTTTGGAATATAATTCATGAAATGTAGTATAAATACCTAAAAACTGCTAATTCACTTCCATTTCCCAAATCGAGTCAGGGTCCTCAAACTGACGTTCAGATAAAGAAAAAGAGTCGTCTTGATTCTGAGTCTGGTCTTCATTTTCTTCGTCTTGATTCTGAGTCCCAAAGTCAAATTCATCCGTCATTGTGTCACTGTCATTTGTCCCACCACTACCAACATTTGAACTTGAAGTGTTGCACAACCCTCTTCTTTCACATATGGACTTCCAGATTGTAAGTGCCCTTTCATAAGGAAATTTTTTGACATTATATGCACGTCCTAATACCCTCAAGCAATTTTCCAAATTCTTGTCTAGTTTGTTTCTTATCTTTGATTTCAAAAATGCCAATGCACTGAAAACTCTCTCATCTTCCACTAAACCCAATATCATTGTTTGACATAAATCAACAAGTTTGAAATATTCTAATATCGAATCACACAATATTTCACTCTGACCCAAGTTTTTCCAGGCCTTTGTTATTGATCCCATTTTGAAGGGATTCTCCATGGCATTAAACTGGTCTATCATACTTCTTGCAAACCGACTACATTGTCCTTTAATCTTATCTCCATCTATAATTCCTTCTATTTGTTGTCCATTGCATTCTACACTTTTCAAAAAGTGTGCGGTCAACCTAGTTACGTTTTGATGAAAAAAACTTGGGCTATCTCGGTGGCCTTGAACCCAAAATTGAGGATACACAATAGACATGGCATCAAGTATTTCATCTCGAGGGAATTGATTATAAATATCTGTTGAAAGATTGCTTGCAATTTCCTTCAAATTACTACTAACAGATTTAACAATGCCATCAAAATCATCCTTTCTAATAGGTACTTCTCTAATAGAGCTCTTGACTGTCTTACAATGGTGCATTGGTATCTCAAATCCACATACAAAGACACATAACTCCTTGCTTGCATTAAACTGTAAATAATTTTCATGATGATTCAAATATATAATTATCTGCCACCTATAAAAATTTGGGCTTTGAGAAGTTAGATCTAGATATAGATTATTGAGGGCCATGCATGTCATTCTACGTAGTTTGCTATACTCCTAGCTATACATAGTTCTGTCTTGGGCTTTCTTCACAAGATTGTTCATTTCATCCAGCATGGGGAGAAGACTAGCTAAAGTTAAGAGTGTCTCTATATCACTTAACCTATGTAAGAGGTCAGGAGCTTTGTCTACTGTGTTGCGATGCTCGTACATTGTTCCAATCAAGGATGAATATTCTGAAAGAACTTGTTGAGCTGGTCCATGCAAGGAGATTCATCTGGTATCAACATCCTTAAGAAGCTTGTTTCCCATTGTTATTCCCTCAATAAAATTTTGAAATTCTAGAAAGCGTTTGGGACTTCGGCAAAAGTATGCATGGAGCTTGCGGACTAGATTTTCAACTTTTGATAATGTAGGAAACTTGCTTACAATTTTAAATGCTAAATTCATTCTGTGGGCCATGTAGTGAATGGCAAGTATGTATGGTGCACAAGTAGTTTGTAATTTTGTGAAAAGACCAGTCCTATGACCTTGCATTACTATAGCTCCATCAGCTCCTACACACACCAACTTTTTGGCAATTGTCAAGTCATCCATACCTGCAATTTGATTCAAAGATTCTTAACTAGTTCAAATATATGTTGTGATGTTGAACTATCCTTCATTTTATGAACACAGAGTAGATGAGCTCGGCGTACATGTTCTTTTACAGTATACACATGCATACAGACCCAAGAAGTATTATCTACCACAGTAACTTCATCTAAAGATAATGCAATGAAATTTGACTCTTTTACATTCTCCTTTAAATCTTGCCTTTCCACTACAGCGAGACAGTTTGCCCATTCCCATCTAGTGTTTATTGACCAATGTGTGCTAGGATAGTGAGGAACACTCAAAAAAGATAATAAATTGCTATACTCTGGGTAGTCTGTCATAGGATGTCTTCTGGACAAAATATGAAAAACAACACTCATTTGAACAGTTTTTGCCAGTTGTGCTCCTTCCATTGCTTTTCCAAATTGAGCCTTGATTGTACCTCCACTTGCAGCAAGCTTCATCATTCTTTTCTTATGTTCATCATATTCTGTATCATACTTCACATGAGACATTCTTCCTTTGATTTCATCTTACTACTAATGTTTCCTTTCCATCTATGATTTGTTTTTCATAAACTTTACCTATATGCTTTTCTATAGTGTCATGATTTAGCTGCAAATTCTTATCTCTTTTACATTTCCAACTACAAATCACACACTTGCATTTTGTTGGTTGTTCATCTTTGTTTGCTTTCTCCACTGGTTCAATGAATGGGTACTTTGACACCCAATCAAGCTAAAACTTCCTTGACATTTCCCACTCGCACCCCAGTTTTGAATCTTTTGATTTGCCTTTTCTTTTCTTCTTGCCAACATCATCTACAGTGCCAACATTTTCTTTTTCATCCAAGTCAATTATCTCAATCTGGCTAATCAGGGTATCCCTTGGAACATCTTTGGCGGTATTGCCATCCTCATTCTGGCTAACTAGGGTATCCCTTGGAACATCTTCTATGGTATTGTCATCCTCAGTCTAGCTAACCAAGGTATCCCTTGGAACATCTTCTGCGGTATTGCCATCCTCATTCTAGCTAACCAGGGTATCCCTTGGAACATCTTTTGCGGTATTACCATCCTCATTCTGGCTAACCAGGGTATCCCTTGGAACATCTTCTACGGTATTGCCATCCTTATTCTGGCTAACTAGGGCATCCCTTGGAATATCTTCTGCGGTATTTCCATACTCATTTAACTCAATGGCAATCCCACCTTCTGGTGGTGGTGAGGTATTGTGAATGGCTTCTTCATTATTATTTGGTGCAAGAGTTGATGGTGTAGCTCCATTTTGATTTGATGGATCAGAAACATTACCATTTCCAAAGTAAGACTGTATACTAACTCCACCTTTTCTGCATTTTGTTGGCCTCCCAATCCCTTCACCACCCTGAGGAGTCTTACCCTTGTCGTACTTGCGGCTCAACATCTTGATCTCCCACTTCGAATAAAAGCTGGAAAAAATGTCTTCTTATTTAAGGACATACTCATAGTCTATAGAATATAGATCCCATTCCCTACTAAATATCTTCTTTAAGATTGAATCAAGAATGGAAGAGAGATAAAGAAATCTTAAAACACTAATACTATGAAGAAATGATTACTCACCTTTAAGTTTAGGTTTTCACTGACTTGATATTTGCTAATGCAGGAATGCCTATGTTGTAAGTTTGTAACTTTGCCTATGATCAACTTCAAGGTGCCAACTCCAACTTCCGAAATCCAAATCGAGAGCTCACAAGTTCATAACTAAACAAAATGTGTAAGAATAAATCAGAGTTTTGATTGTATTTATATCAATCCATATTTGGCGAATTCCATGGGAATTCTATATGGTATATCAAAAAGATTTGGTGAATCCCGTGTGATTATATAAGGAATACATTTAAGTGTCAGCGAATCAAACCTCGACGGACTACATACATTGAAATTTCCAAGGTGAATATGGCCATAAGATTAGCATGGAGGTGTCATGGAAATTGGCGAAATGGACCCTCATAATCAACTACTTGAAAATTTTAATTGGTGAAATGGGTCCTCACGTGTAGTGACCATGTAATGGGGTTGGTGAAATGGGTCCTCACGTGCAGTGACCATGTAATGGGGTTGGCGAAATGGGTCCTCATGTGCAACAGCCATTTAATGGAGTTGGTGAAACGTGTCCTGATACACAATGTTGTTTTAATAGTATTGGCGAATATATAGGTGATTTAGTACTTGCTTCTAAAATTCCAGGCAAAAATATTAGTTGGCCCATTTGAAACGCATAGTTTGTTATGGTGAAAATCTTATTTCATTGATTCTCATAAAATAAATTGATGGCGAACTGATATGGATTTGACCGATAATACATAAAAACTAGGCGATTTGACCACCCTATTGGATGTGATTTATTCACCAATTCTGACTTGGCCGATATTCACCACTAAAAAAATCTCTGGTAAAGATCACATATACACATGCACACATATATCTCTAAAAAAATAATAAACATGAGATGAGACCGAATATTATATGCCAGAACAACTACGATTAGCAAAATAATATGGTCAAATCCAAACATACACAAATCATACACAGAGCATACACAAAACATACATGGAAAACATAAGCATACAAGGTATGATGCTCGGGCTAGCAAGTTGCATTATGCTAGGAATCAAACCGAAAACACACATCATGAACCATATGCTAGTAAAATCCGTTGTTTACTAGGTGGTCATGAATGCGTGGTGAAATGAAAACATCATAGGCTAGTAAGATTTGTAGATTTACTAGGTGAGCTCCATGTCAATAAGTAGCAAATGAAAGCATTACAAGCTAGTAAGATCCACAGATTTACTAGGTGAGTTCCATGTCAACAATATCTGAAATTACAAGCCAAGTAAAACACATTTTATGTTGGGTAACTCTGGTAAAGTGCTACAAAGATGATCAAAAAGTGTTGTGATAGCAAGACCAGCCACGTGGTGTGTGAACAAAGTGAAGCGCATAGCAGAGTGTATGCCCCCACCTTAAAGTAATTATTAATACCATCATGGAGCAATTTCCTTTAAGGTAGAGAAAGCAATACATGCAAAATAGGCACGAGAGCTTTCAGGAAGCATATGCCCAAAATATATGTTTCCAAAAGCTACATCACGACAAGGGGTTGCCCCCATGCATGACACTGAGCAAAGTAACATCATACAATAGCACTAAGGGATCTACTTGACTGGAGTCAGTATATGAATGGTTGTATAAAGGGACACTCATTTTCAAAATTATCATTATCCTCCAGCTAGTAGAACTATGAAGATGGAGGAATAAATATCACATGAAATCAAAGAAAATAAACTTTGGGTCAACAAAGGAAGGATGTTAAATCATCCAACGCTTTGCATGATCCCCAAAAGAGATAAAATTGTATTTATGGAAAATAGAAGAATGAAGATACATAAAGAGGAATGCCATGACATATGCATTCCCCTTGTATCCTTGCACCAATAAGAGCATCAAGGGTCATCCAAAGAGAACTAACAAACATAATACATGCTAGGCAACACATATGAGGAATAACAATAGATACAAGCATAACAAAAAAATTACACATAAGATGAGTGTACCACTCTTATGAGTCAAGCTATAGCAAATCATCTTCTTCCCAATCTTACTCATCATAAAGGGATGGGGGATGAGATGCTAGAGGGACTACAACAAGTGCAGTACAAGGAGTGGCACCTGGTTCTTCACATGTAGGATCATTCACCAAGGAAGAATCCTCACACAACCCTCTAGAGGCCAAGTCCATCAATTTTGTGAAAATCAAGGACAACCCTAAAATATTTTCCAATGGTTTGGGGTGTCCTCCGAATCACTCTCAGAATAAACCACAATAGGTGATATAATAGTGCTAACTGTGGTGTCGTGAGCACTATCAATCACAGAGGAAGAAGAAATAAAGGGATACCACATACTTGACAGGTGTTTAAACATTTGGAATGGTTGATATGGATAAGGCTCACACTTACGCTTGGGTAAGGGAGGTGGAATGTCAATGTCAATGGTGGTGGGACGCAAGACATCAGGGAACACCTAGTGTCAGGTATGTTGGGATGGAACCATTTGCGATAGAGCACTACTTGAAACAACTTTGTCATTGGGATAGACTAATGACTCAACAAATGGTTGGGTATTTGGAGTAGATGGAGGGATAGTACACTCTGTAGACGGCGCCAAGGATACTTGGACTGTAGGAATGGTCTTTTCAACCTGCTTGATCATTACAGAGATCAATAATAACGAGTTAGAGGGCAGAGCCAAGTCAAGGGATGGATGCATAGGAGAAGGATTAGAGGGAAGGGGTTTGATTCCTGCAACAAGCTGGCGAGCCATAGCACGACATCATCTCTTGTGTTGCTTCACATTCTAATTTTGTCTTGTACAATTTAGAGCATTCTTAGGGGGAATCAAGGTGTTTCCCAACATGGGTTACTTTTCTTCCTCTACTCAAGGAGCAGGAGGAGGAATATAAGGAACTGTTGAAGGTTGGGAGACAATGGGAGGAGGGTTTCTCAAGGTGGACTGTTATTCTCTCGTGGTTTTTGGAATAGCCGGAGGTATTGAGACATCCACAGGTGATTGAGAAACCATAGGGGAGAATCTCTTGTGCAATGGATTGCTTTCCTCTAGACTCTAAAGAAGCAGGAGAACAAAAGTAATCCTTAATGTGTGGGGAGGAGGCCTAGGCTGTGCAAGGAGTTTGCCTCATGAACCTGGGTAGAACGGCAGAGGTATAACCTCAACATAGATACCAGACGCTCAGGGTCGGGGAAGGGCTCTCGATTCAGGTTGTGGTTTGTTCACCACTTGCAGAACATAGGGAACTAATGTCGTAGCCGTAAAAGATTGAGGGACCTTAAAGGCAGCAGCTGGGATAGCACACGAGGAAGCATCAACATACAATTAAGCAATTCGACTGGCTTTGAATTTATGATAGGAGATAAACAAAAAATCATTGTGAAGGTGAACAAGCTCAATTGGTTGTGGCTAGAAGTAATCAAGCAAAAAATTTCCATGAAGAGACAAGGGCTTGAACCCACTGTGATATACAATATGTACCTGTCCCTGAAATGGAAACTTTAGACGCTTATGGATTATGTAGGGGGTCACCTTCATGGAAGAAATCCATGGATAACCCAACTTCACATGAAATTGATTCGAGGTTGGAATGATAACGAAAGACACATCCAAGACTTTTGGTCTGACTTGGATGGAGAGGGTCAAGACACTGATAGTAGGGTGAGTGGAACCGTCATGCACTCTAATCAAGATTTTCAATTTCTTATACTTATCTCGGCACAATTCATGCACATGGAGGAATTCTTCTGTAACTACATTTGTCAGGCATACAGGATCAATGAGTACTCCCCTTCTGGGTTTGTCGTTAATCCCGGTGGTAAAGTAGACAGGACCATCAGGTGCATGAATAGAGGCATCAATGTGGGTAAAGGAAATGGTAGGCTCAGGTTCAGGTGGCTCTTGGAGAGGGAAAGCATCTATCAAGGAAATTAGGTTATTTAGGTTTTTGTCTTGGTGGTCATAAGTTATTGAAGTAGGTACTCTATTGAAAGATGGTTCCATAAGGTTAGCAGCATGGCGGGGAAGCGAATTTGTGTAAATTTATAAGTTTTGGTTTCACAGAGCTACGAATTTATTCTCTTTGTCATTTTCACCAGCTACCTGAATAACATTAGACTTGATGAAGTATTGAACTTCATGTTTAAGACACATGCATCACTTGGTGTCATGTCCAGGAGTTCAATGATATTGACAAAAGGCCTTCAGGTTGAATGAAGGAGGTAATGGTTTGGAAGTGTCAACAAGGTGAATGGGTGGAAGCTGGATGAGGTTATTATTAAGAAGTTGCAACATGATGGAATGGAGAGATTCAGAAAGCTGGAAAAACTATCAAGTCCTTGGTTTAAACTTATAAGGGGTCTCAACAGAAGGTGTTGTGGCCACAATATGTGATTGAATATTGTTTGAAGAATTAGAGTAGATTTTGATAAAGATTTTGTTTTGTTTGCAGTGTATAAGGATACTCCTTTTGTTTGCAGTGTCAAGTCCATGCAAATGATACAAAGTCACTTTAAAATTCATATACTTTCTATTTAATACACCCTTTTATTTTATTTATTCTCTTTTGAATTACTAAAATATAATACTTTGTTAATTTTTTAACCATGTTATTTTTGGGGACATAAAGTTGACTTTTAAATTTTAAAGTGCCCAACAAATTACATTACATTGGATATATGTTATCCATCTTGCCTTTAAACGTGGAGATAGAGCCCGCCACATCTAAACATCGGGGCCCATCTGCTGACTTGAAACTGGAGCACGTGAAACCAAAAAAGAAAAAGAAAAACCACCGAAAAAACTAGTGAACAGAAAGAAAACCATTGAAAAAATGGATGACAAAATTTATTTCTATCATCTTGCGTGCTCTTGGGAAGCCCTGTGCCATTGATCTCCATGCTAGGCTGGTTCAGGAACACCTTCAGGATTGACTTTCATCGATGTAAAAAGATAAAAAAATGGTGTTCATGGACAACAATTATATATGAACAGTGGACAGTGGTTGTATAGCTTGCATATGCCTTATTTTATTTGGGAGATATGTAGACATCATTTAATGCAGATGGAAGAGAAAGGGCATAGAAAGGACATTTCACATGAAAAAATGTGCACTTCATTTTCAATCTCATCTGGAAACCAAAATGTACACACTGACTCTTCATTTCCAATTCATGGGGAGGTAGGTGTTAGTTAAAGAAAAGCTTGCGAGTGATTACAATCTACATTCTTTATCTAACTTACAAGAATTTCTAAAAATTAAGAATTAGAAAGAAAATTGAGCTTTAGGGAACGACCCAGTGTGAATAAAAGAGACATAAATGTTGTCTGCCAACTTTAAATTCCATATCCATCAGCTGCATTGACTACATTTTATGTCAACTACTAGCCTGTAAATATCTACGGGTGGATCAAAATATTCAGAGTATTTTATGGCATTAATAGTCTACATATTAGCAACATAATATTTCATTAAGAATGTTTTTAAATGTTAATTATAAAAAATATATTTTATCACATTCTGCAATCCATCGTAAAAGATGAAGAAAAAGGTAACATGTACCAGGAATTGTCAATTTGTAGGTCGTAGCGAGAGGGTAAGTTGTGCTAGTTCTCATGTGCAATGGACAAGAAGTGGAGAGGAAAGACATGACAAAAGGTGAAGTGTAGTACAAATTTGAGTGCCATGTCGGTGAGCATAGTTCTAATGTAAACGTCAAACTCTCACCGACACGGCACTAAAATCCATACTACGCTTCACCTTTTATCTTATATCTTTCCTCTGCTTCCTATCCATTGTACATGAGAACTGGCATGGCTTCCTCACTCGCTATGACCTGGAAATTGACAATTCTTGGTACATTTTGCTTTTTTCTTCATCTTTATGATGGATTGCAGAATGTGATAAAATATATATTTTTATAATTAACATTTAAAAACATTCTTAATGAAATATTATGTCTCTAATATGTAGATTGTTAATGCCATAAATTATGTTGAATAATTTGATCCACCCATAGATATTTCCAGGCTGGTAGTTGACATAAAATGTAGTCAATGCAGCTAATGATATGGAATTTAAATTTGACAGACAACTTTTATGTCTCTTTTATTCACATTGGGTATGTCCCTAAAGCTTGATTTTCTTTCTAATTCTTTATTTTTAAAAATTCTTGTAAGTTAGGTAAAGAATGTCAGACTATAATCACTTGCAAGCTTTTCTTTAACTAATATGTACCTCTCCGTGAATTGGAATTGAAGGGTCAATGTGTACATTCTAGTTTTCAGATGAGATTGAAAATGAAGCGTACAAGTTGTCATGTGAAATGTCCTTTCTGTGCTCTTTCTCTTCCATTTGCATTAAATGATGTCTACATATCTTCCAAATAAAATATGACATATGTAGGTTATACAACTGTTGTCCACTGCTCATATACAATAGTTGTCCACAAACATCATCTTTTATCTTTTTTACATCGATGAAAATCAATCCTAAAGGCATTCCCAAACTAGCCTAGCATGAAGATCAATGGCACAGGGCTTCCCAGAAGCATGCAAGATGATTGAAATAAATTTTGCCATCCATTTTTCAATGGTTTTCTTTCCATTCGCTAGTTTTTTAGTGGTTTTTCTTTATGTTTGCTAGTTTCACGTGCTCCAGTTTAAAGTTAGTAGATGGGCCCCAATGTTTAGACATGGCGGGCTCTATCTCCACGTTTAAATGCAAGATGTATAACATATCCAATGTAATGTAATTTGTAGGGCACTTTAAAATTTAAAAGTTAACTTTATGTCCCCAAAATAATATGGTTACAAAATTAACAAAGTATTATATTTTAGTAATTTGAAAGAGAATAAATAAAATAAAAAGGTGTATTAAATAGAAAGTACATGAATTTTAAAATAGAAAGTACATTGGGTAAAAGGATACTTGTTTTGTTTGTAGTGTCAAGTTCATGCAAAAGATACAAAGTCACTCTAGTTCCTTATACCTTGGTGCATAATATCCTCTTGCTATATCAAATAAGAATTGCTCTACATACTATACCAGCATAATCATATCCCCTCTCTATCCACTATATCCATTATGATTATAACTTATCCATTTCCAAATCTTATTCTAAACCATTCTTCACCTCTCGGCCTATCTTTATCCACTGTCTATTTTACCTATTTCTTTTAACTTAACAATTCATCCTAACTATCCATTCCTAACCTTTAACTTTATCCACCCTCTCTCTTGTATTCAACCCCTTTCATCCATTTTGAGAGCATATCCATGTTCTTCTAACCTGCCTATCCTCTTGAGGGGGAATCCCATCCTTACATTCATTCCTCCTTGTCACTCTTTCAAGTGGTTGGGGCATCCTTTTCCTTCATCCATACATGTTCTTCTTCCCTTAATCGCAACATCATCTCAAAGAGGGGCAAAATGTAGACACCTAAAATTGACCATGTCTTGCAACATTATCTTTCAACATTACCTTATGTTTCCTTGCATCACCTTGCGACATATTTTCTTCCAAGTCCCTTTCATGACCCCTTCCATCATTCCCACTAGTTAAATAAATTATATTTATTTAAACCACCTTTTATCCATTTATCCCCTTTTTACATCAAATTAAATAAATCTTATTTATTTAATCCCATTTTCTTCCATCATCCAGTTTAAATAAATTAAATATTTATTTAAATGCCACATGTCTCTCATAATTTAAATAATTTTATTATTTAAATTATTTATCCCACTCACATCCCTATTTTAAACCTCCTTAATTATGCGTCATAAGCACTTCCTCTCCAAAAATCAATTAAATAATCTCATTTCGCCACTCCCATCCTTATTTTAGCCACCTGTCATCCTCATTGAATGAGCGCCATAACCACTAACTTCAACTTTTAATCCTATCTGTCCACCTCACACCTCACCCTTCTAATCTGGGCCATCCATTTGATTCCCTCTCCATCTATAAATTAAACCTCTCATTTCAATTTCAGACCCCCAACAATCTTTCATGTGCACGTTCATATTATCATTCTTAATATATTTTGCTTCCATTTCATCCAAGCTATGTTGGTTTTGTGAGCAATCTACATTGCATAATCAATAAGACAAATCCAATGGAGCTTGGATGCACTCTATTCCGTCCTATCAAAAGTCTGAATTTGTGCAAGGGTTAAGGTATTTTTGTATTGTTTTATCTTGATGTTTGTTTCTTTGCATGCTTTTGAGGTCTTCAAGTCTTCAATATGTTTCTTATGCAAAAAGAAAGATTTAAACAAATTGCAGATTCATTGATTTAGAAGATTTACAAAGGAATTTTATTGAATTAAACTTGTTGGAAATTCTTAAAATTAGTAGGAAGATTTGATAGGTTATTTGATCTAAATATGGTCTTTAGAATATTGAAAATATTAATTTTTTGTATAGGAAGAAAACATAATAGAAAACTTGGAAATTGGAAAGAGACTGAAAAGAAAATAGAAACCCATTTTAGTTTAGACATATCTCTTAGGTATTTTTGATTTTTGGATATATGGTTTAAAATTAGGGTATAAAATTTACTTGTGTAATTTTATCTTTTATATTTTATTTTATATTATTAAAACAAGATGACTACTTTTTAAACTGGTAAAACTGTCATGGGAAAAACAATATGTTGCGACATCAATAACTTTTATTTTTTGATCTGAGTTTCTCTAAGATTTCTAGGGAAGGTGCATAATTTATTTTGTGAAATCCTAAAAAAAACTTAGCCATATCCAGATTGTAAATCCTGAGATATGTATTAATTAGTGACTGTCTATCTCTGCTGCTATTTTTAGAGTGATGTTTTAATTGAGATTATATTGTCATTATAAAAGTATGTTAAAGAAATTTAGAATGAAAATATTTTCTGGATTTTTAGACTCTGTATTATCTTTCTAATGCATTTTAAAATTTATAAAAAGGTTATGTTTTGATAAAGTTATGGTGTTTTTAATGAAAACTATTTTTCTGCAATATACATGCAAGTTGCTAGCATGAAAGTCATGTCTGGTATATGTGTGATCTCCCAACATGGTTTGGTGACTTTGTGTTTCTTATTAAGAATGTTGAAAATTCTATGTGGATACTATTTATGAGGGTGTGAGCATGAGTTTGAACTTATTCCCTATGCTTCCCATACACCTAAGTATAGTGGTCTTATGTTTGAGAATCCTTGGTGGATTTGTATATGATAGTGTTATTATGTGTTGAGTGTTTTATTGATTACATGTGTGGGATGAGATTATCCTGTTTATGCACATGTAAATCCAATTTGGGTTGGTAATGTATTATCTCCTTGGGGAGATGTATCTATTTTTATGTGGCATCCTTTGTGTCATGATTCTACTCATTTGAGAAGGGAGGTGGTCATATGAGTAAGCGGTTTATGGGGAGTGATCCTTGAGCTTCTCGACACTTGATTATCATAAGGGCCAGGATGATTGATATCTTTAATTCCGTTGGAGGTGACAATATTAAAGGAGGAGAGGTTGGATGCCCTAGTCATGGGTGGATACATCCTGGCATCATCTTCTCTACTTCGGTCCCAATACATCAAGATTGAAGACATTATCCCCTTAAGAAAATTGGCTAAGGAATTGAGCTTTCTCTTTCTCACTATAGGCATGAAATCACGTGAAGCTCTAGTTCTCTCGATGGCAGAAGGTCCATAGGTTGTTTATGCATTGTTTTCGCTATCTATCACTAGTAGCTAGGATATCTTTGAGGATAAGACCCGTGGCCTGTTTATTAGCGTGCATGTTGTACTACCTTGAGGGGTTGGGTAGGGTGCTCTGTGGTGGTAAAGTTAACCTTCTTGTCTTATGTGAGATAGTGGTACTTGGGTACACTGCATAGTTGGGAGATGCCCTATTGATGGGTTATGGGGACCAAGTGTGTGTGTGTCATGGTTGTGGATTCTTTGTGTGATTTTGTTAGATATGAGTTTTTATTGTTGTGATCTTGTAATGTATGATGTGATTGTATTCTATGCTTGTCTTATGTACTTTCTTTATGTGTGTTTGTTTTATGTGTGTGACTTGTATATTTGAGTTATGGATGTTCTAATTGTATGTTTTTGTATGTTATTGCTTTATGCATGTTTGTGTATTCGAATTGATGTTTTATGTATATTCGGATACTTGTGTTGTACTGGGGTTAGAATGCATGTAGTATGGGATGCATGTAGTTCTACCTTAGGCATGTGTTCCTAATAAGACAGATAACATCATGTGAAGAGATATTTCATAGTATGGGATGCAGGTAGCAATTCATGTGTCTGTTGGATATGGTCTTGGATGTATAGTTCTAAGTCAAATCTTGTAGGGTTAAAATGACGTGTGGTTACTATTGATGGTCATTTGGCTTGTCATATATTTGCATTCATAAGTGTATTAAATGATGGAAATGATGTGTTGATGCGAATTTTGTAATCTATTTCTTGTATTTAAATTTTTTTGGATATATGGTTTCATGTGTATTCTTATATGTTAATAAAGGAATGAACTAAATGAGATAATCACTAGTATAGTATTGTACCACACCTTGGATTATGGATGGTGCTTCTTTTCCTTGACTGATGGATGGGGAGGAAAGGGACATCCTCATGGTGGGTTCAAACCCTTCCCCGATCAACAATAAGAGCATGGGATATTAGAGGATTAGCTTGTAGTGTTGAGCTTCGAGTTCTTCAGATATTGTTCATGGTACATATTGTATATGACCACTTATATTTGTGGTGGTTGTTTCATATCTTATTACATTTATTATCATTAACGAGGGTTATAGTATTTGACCCCTTGTATATCTTGGCTATGTAATTAGGCTATCTTCATTGATGAGTACTAGATATGTACTTGGGAGACTTTCATATTATTTTAGATATACTCATTGTTGTACTTCCTTATTATATTTAATGAGTTGGAGTTATATATTAAGTGAATCTTATTTGGATATCTCTTGCATGTTTTGTACATTGTTACATATTATTGTATCATGGAAGTAAATGGAAGTTGTTGGAAGTTTATCATGTACCCTTTTGTTAGTATTGGGTTGTTTGTTTTGGTTAATACTTAAGAGTTTTGAGGTTGCATTTTGGAGGTTGTTATAGATGCATGAACATGTTCATGATTTTCATAATATAGTAGGTTCAAACTGTTATGATTATTGGACATTCGACTAGCATCGTAGACCTCTATTTCTACTAACTATCTTGAATTCACTATATTAAAACTATAGGTAGGAAAATATAACTACATTTTACACCACTCCAAATGATAGAAACACATGCAAAACACCTATAATAGTCAACAAAATTAAAACACATATTTTTGGTTGATACAAGACTTCTCTTTGACCTAGGATGCTCTTGCATCACAATGTGACATTCAATTTCCAATGCTAAAAGTTAATTTAGAAGTTGACATCTAGCAAGTAGATCATAAGTGGCACCATCCTCCAAGGAGAGTCAAATTTGACATGCAAGACTCAAACAAGTCTCCTACAATCTAGTAATTAATCATGAAGACTCAAATAAACAAGTCATGCAAAATTATCCTTAGTTGCAACTCCTCATGCATATGAGCACACCAACTGAGATCTAAGTATGGAAACAAAGGTGGCACATGCAAATTACAACTCCCTCAAAGATCATCTCATTCAATCTCCTCTTTCTAAGCATTTGCAACTCAAGTCAACACCTTATGTGAATAGTGAAGACCTCCACATGTTTAGGGCACCAATTTAAGAGGGAAAATGGTTGGAAATTGAATTTGAATTCCCTCCTTAACGCTTGATATGCCAAGATTTAGAGAAAAATGCAAAATATGAACAAATATTTTTTTGGTTGATGTTGATTGCTTAATTTCTCAAGATGCTCTTGCATTAAACACCTAGGGTAAGAAAGAAATATGAGCTCCTACTCACAAGTTGGTTTGTAACGTCTAAGAGTCCTTCCTCTATCTCTTCTAGCTTCTAGTTGGGCCATGTCTTATCTTCCTCCTCCAAATTCCACTCTCCACTTCTACTCCTCTTGTAGATCTTTCTCCACCATTATAGAGATCTAAAAGATAGATAATGGTACTTTTTTTCAATCATGTTCTTTAATAAAATATTTGTCTTATCAAATTTTCCACAACAAATTTAAAGTATAGGCGAAGAAGGTGGTTTTGGAGGCAGACCCATAATCCACCTTTATGAGCAATTAGGGCAATGAACCTTATATCTAGTTGGATGCCTCCCACAACATTCGATGTGACTCATTTTATTAAGGTCCATGGATATTTTTAGTGGTGAATCTTCACCAATTGGCGAATAGTTTGTTAGACTTAGGGCAGACAACTAAGATGGGGGGGTGAATCAGTTTGTCTAAAACTTTCTTGCAATTTAATCACTTAAATTATTTTCTTAATTCAGCAACATAATAATGAATCAATCATAGAAACATAATGCAACAATTCAGAAGCAGAAACATATTAATGCATATGCCACCAAGATTTTGACGTGGAAAACCCGGTTAAGGGAAAAACCACGGGGTGATTAACCCAAGATTGTATTCTCTGTTAGAAGAATAGAAAGAATAAAATGGCATATGCTAATTAGGGCTCACTGCCCAAGCACACTGCTCACAAGAGGCCCACTGCCTACAAGAGACACACTGTCTACAGAATAATAAATATCACATACTTGAACTGAAGAATAGCATCTTCACCATGCTTGAGTCAGTTCCATTTAGGCCCAATACTTCTTCTCTGCCTTTTGCTTTGCTCCTCTCTACCACACTCTCATCGCCACACAACACACCCTTGAAATGACTTTACAACTCCTTATTTATACAAGACATCGACTTAGGAATAACCATCCAAGTCAGCATACATTACAGAGCAAATATATAAATGCAACATGACTAATTACAAAAAGACTTCACACGGATCAACACACTATCAGCCACCTAGATCTGAAACTCCAATATTCCTTTAGGAACACGCCATTCTTCACAGAACATCTCCAAGATCATCCGCAGGATGTGTAACTCATCCAGTCGGCCAGACTTAGGAAGAACATCATCATCCGGAAGTAATTCTTCAATTACGAGGTCAATCTTCAATGCAGACCATCAACACGATCTGGACACAATCCAAAGACCTCCACAAGCTTTCCTAAATCACCAAGAACATCCACAGTACTTCTGCTTCCTAAAATCATCCTCTCCTTCATTCGGAATCTCAAGAACACAGTCTGTCATCACTGTTATATTGGAATAGATGCCTGTGGACCTCCAGACCACAAAGCAATTGAGTTGACACTTCACATTTACTTCCTAAACATTTCATCAAATCCGCAGAATAAGATGTTGCATTTCCGGATCTCATCGGACCTGTCTGTAACACTCTGTCACCTCTGAACATCTGTCAGAACCGGTTTTACTTAAGTGGCCATAACTTCTTCAGATCTTCATGTGGACCTCTGAATTCTTTACTGGATCATCTTAAGGCATATATCTACAAACCCTTTGAAGCGCATCCTCTGATCTTCATCTTAGCTAGGATCTTTACCTCACCGTCTTCACTATTCTTCTCTGTTCTTGATTAGGACTAATTTTCTCAATATCCTCAGCACACAGCTCATCCAATCCTTATCATTAATGCAACAGAAGTATGTTGACATCAATGACAACACCGGTTAGGCACATACTTGCAACATAGTTGAAATCAGGGCTTCCAAAAATGGTGAATAGTTTAGGCACTAAATCACCTGATTTTTACAAAAAATTAATTTAGCCTTAGTTAATTCGCCTAAGAATTGTTTTTTTAAACTAATAAGTTGAATTATTTCGCCAGATAAATAATGCATCATTAGAGCTGATTCGCTAGTAGTTTATAATATAATTATAAATCTTAATCATATTCACTAGTAATATTATATTCCCGCCATTAATTTAGGGCAATATTGCCATTACCAATAAATTATTATGTATTTTTAGGGGGGTTTTCGCTTTTAATATGGATTTTACTCATTATCGTTGATTATGACTTCAATTTGACGATTCTTATTTAATTCTGCGAGCTATTAGCACACGTCTTTTAAAAGGCTTTCTCAAGCCCAAAATTTCCTTTGGGCCCTTGCTTCAATATTATAGAAAACAAAAATATATATAGGGGGATTGCGCCAACCAACTATGCAAATTTTTAAAGGAAAAATTTGCCATTGTAATTAATTTCTTTAGTGATTATTCACTAGGATTCGCCATTATAATTATGTTTTTTTTACCAATTATTCATTAGGATTCGCTAGGATTTTATAACAATTTCCAATAATGTGTATGGATTCGCCAGGAAAAATAATAAATTTTTCAAAAAAAAGGAAGATTCGCCAAGAAAATTATAGCACTTAACTAGGATTCGTCAAGATTTTATAAGTTTTTTTAGGGGGGGAGGTTCCTTAATGTTATCATTGTTGAGGTCAAGACTTTTCAAAGTTTTGTAGTTTTAGAAACCCTTATAAAAGGCACTCTAAATTTTACCTACCACCCCAAAGGACCTCTCTTGTGGTTATAATGATTAGGCCCCTTTGTCATATAATGATCAATTTCATTGTCTACCATTTAGCCATTTCATTGACTCACTTTTATCACTAACAACTAAATGGAAAAGAGCAAATGAGAAATAAATGTTAGCCCTTATTGTATACTACCCAACTATATTAACAAGATTGAATAGGATGATGAGCTAAATGACGCTTCACCTCCATCTATAATTGAGCTTGCAACTTCTCTAGTTTGACAATTACTTTTAAACTCTACTCATGTTGCTCTAGCTTGACAATTGCTTTTGAACTCTAGTCATGCATTTACATGATCTTATGGTCTAATAAATTTAATTTATGTAAAAAAAAATTTATGTTAGATGTAAACATTAGGTACATAAATAATCAACCTCTTTCCACTAAAAATCAAGAATTGAATCTATTTTGTCAAATTCTACTAAAGTATTCCTAATGAACTATTTGTGAGCCATTCAACTTTAACAACAGAGCAAAAGCCTCAATTTTTTAAAGTATGATTAAGCATTAAAAAAAAATCCTTGAAAATAATAAATTTATAACTCTTCCATCATAACTTTTCCACTAAAAGTTGCACACTCATTCCTAAGCCTAGTTTAAATTAAGCCTCAACAACAAAGGAACCTTTCCATCTAGAGTATGAGGTATTTCCATTCTTTTATATGTTTAAACCATATTCAACATTGCATAGTAACAAAAAATCTATTAAAATTTAACCTTTAAAGAACTCTGATGAAATGAACACACCCATGATCCCCTATTCCCTCTCCTTGAAAATTGAATAAAAAAAACTAGTTTCTACATACATTAATGATTTCTTCCACTTGGAGAAACCTTAAATTCAATCCAATGTGAAGATTACTCCCTTGCTTTGATTATTTCTAATTTTTATATAACACTTTCCATTAGATTATTTGTTAAATGAATAAAACGTGAACTTGCCCAACATTACTCTGTAGCAATTGAGCTTGCCCTACATTACACTATGACACTCATTAGACCTATAAAAGATGAAGCCGGACCTAGTCTCCTACAATCTCTCACAAATCAATCTTAACTAAATCAACAAAATGAATACCTTTCAATCATTAATTCAAACCAAACAAAAATCTTCACATAAATCTTGAAGTTTTTATTTGAGAAGAAATGTCAAAACAAATTCAACCCCTCCCCCTTTTCCAAAGAAAAAAAAATCTCGAGGTTTTTATTTGATAGGGACCAATACATGTCAAGACAAATTCATCCCCTCTCCCTTTTTCTATGGAAAATTCCTTCTTGATGGCTCACTAGATAACTAGATAACTTCATCATTCCAGTCATCATACTTCACAATAGTTGATATATATTTTGCACAGATTTTCATCATAGTTCACATTAAATATATATTTTGCACAGATTTTTGAAGATATGATTCTATTTCACCAGTTTTATGTAAATTAGTATATTTTATTTTCAAATAATTTAATATAAATTGTACACTATTTTATCATATATATAGCCTAGTCTTTAAAGCCCTTCGGTACCATTTCCAATTTTCTGTTACATATATACATGGGGCCTAGTTTTTAAAGCTTTTTTTGGTTCCATTTCCAATTTTCTGTTCACCCAAACTCCAAGCCTCATGAAGAGTGAAACTCATCACCTAAATCGTTCTTTTACTCCACAGCAACTATTACCAAGAAAGAGTGGGAATGGTCTACAACTATTTTGTACTCTAGGGTATGAGAAAATAGGTATCACAGTCTACAGGAAAACTCAATGCTTGCCCCCTTGAAAAACAAGGGTGAAAACAGGGAAACTTGTGATCAAAATTACAACTTCAGACAAAAGCAACAGCCCATTTAACCTTGCCTTTCTGGTCATCATATTCTGATTACTGCACTGGTCATTTCAATCCCTGTTATCCCATAAACTGTTTTGATGTCCTGGGGCATTATAAATTATAATCAATCAATCAATATATCATACCTCTTAAAATCAAACATGCCTGTTCTTATACAACAACAACAGCTTGTATCATATTTACACAAATCTAATAACCAGAAAACATACACATACAATCTGATTCCAACCCACATGGACATCTCAACACTCATTCATTCCTAAGATAGGATATCAATGACTGCAGCATCAGGAGGAGGATGATTAGAGCTAAAGCTCCTCTTCTGCTGTTGTGGGTCATATTTGGGCTGAGCACTGGCTCTGCAAACAGGGCAGAGAGGTTGCTTGGAAAGCCAAGCTTTTGCACAGTCAACATGGAAGCAATGCCTGCATGTGGGCATAAGCAAACACCTCTCTCCATCCTTGAACTGCTCCAAACACACAGTGCATTCTAAATCTTCACAGAGAAAAAATTCATCACCATTCTTCATTACATTCTTCCTATCATACCCATCTCCATCAAGACTCATTTTTTTATGGTCACTGGTGCAGATGAATGTGGGGAGCTTCTGAATATCAGAAACAGAGAGCCCAATCTTTGTACCGCCATTATAATTAGTACTATCTGCCCTGAATCTCATTGCATAAAGAGAAGCATACCAGGCAAACCACATGTAAAGCAGAACCAAGACAGCAGATCCACCACAGAGCATGAGGAATGCCAGAAGAGCTTCCCATATTCTTCTCTCGACAGTGTGCAGGGGCGTTACCATGGCTGGAAAGAGGTAAGAAAAGGAAAGGAAGATGCAGAGACAGGAAAGCCCAAGACAACCTATATTTGCTTATGTGTGGCGGTGAGAAATGCAAAGAAATAAATGAAATTTATGTGATGTGATGGATTCATGCAGGGGAAGGCGCCAGGTATGCAAAGTAAAATAGTAGTGGGAGATAAGAGTGATGATGGAAATGCCTCGTCACCCCATGTTTTGAAAAAATCTATTTAAAATTATTGGTTAGGATTAGATTTAGTCGAACTCACAATTTCAATAGTCTATAAATTAGGAAAATTTTATAAAGCATTTCAATGTTATAGAACTTTATTAGTTGGCAGGTTTTAAGTTCAAAAATTGTTGTAAAAGTTGTGTTATGTTGGAAAATAAACATTATTTTATTTTATAAATTTTTAATAATAAATTATGATTTTTAATTAATACATGTGAAACACTTATTCTACCTATATCACAATCGGAGTAAAAAATAGGTCTATGGAGAATGAAATCTCTGAGCATCTTTTACATAAATTTACTTAAAATAGATATGCTAGTAATTATGTTTTTCTTTAACATATGATATGAAACATTTGTAAATCAATATAAACATAAAATGAAAAATAAAGAATCATTTAATATTCATCAAAAGTGCCATACATATCATATAAAATGTGAAATATGACATTATTTATCTTCTAAGAACTTTAATCTCTCTTCCTCAGCGTTTTGTTTGAAAAGAAGTTTTCTTTGTTCATCTTTTTATAGTGATTATATAAATTGCGACAATATTCTTAGTCCTTCCAAGGACTTTACACAAGATATATCCACACATGTCAACCCTATTCTTTCTTTTTGTCCTATGTCAATTGTGGTTTTTGAAAGAGTTAAAACTTGTGATTTGTCTATTGTCAATGCCCAAGCAAATTGTATGGTTAATTGGCTTGTGCATCCCTTTTTGTATTGGTCTAATTGGAATTGTATGTGGAGTTTCATCTTTAAATGGTGTCCATGAGCAAATGTCAAACTCAACCATAACACATGTTTGGTTCTAGTGAGGCACTCCTAGATTTGTATATTATATTTCTAATATACCCTAGAGTTCCACTTACAAGACCTATTTCTATCCATAGATTGGATGTTAACATGACCCTTACATCCTTAACAATTAATAAATCCACATCAAGTTCATCATTTGATCTCCTCATTTTCCTTTGGCACTACCTATTTTGGTTGCAATGCTACGTGCAATAGGTCATTTCAATTAATGTAATTTTTTTTGTTGTGATTATGCACATTATCATTTGTGACAAACAAATGAATGCTATTGTCAAATTCTTCATTGGTGAATCTATCTATTCTAACATCGGTTCTTGTCATCAATAGTTTTCAGTCATCAATTTTAGATTCACATCTCTCAAATTTGTGAGAAGTTGATCATGAAACCTTTTTGGCCCTCACTTTCTCCTTCTTATCTAAGTATCTTATTCAAATTAACAATAGTTTTGAATTCTTCCCACAGTAGTTTTGCACATTTGTTACTATCATATGTGGCATATCACTAATAAGAGACAATTGTCCCAAATATTTAACTAAAATCATAAATATACCTCCAAAACTCATGTTTACATTTTCACAAGCTAATTTCATCAATCAATACCTATTTCATGTGGCAAATCTCTTCTTGGAAATTTGTAAGTCTTGTTCCTTCTAATTCAGCAAAATTCATGATTGGGATTTGAATTCATGAATGGATGGTTGAGACATCAATATTGAATGTTGCAACTCTAGTTGATGTAAGTAATAGAAGTTGAGAACACTTTGAGAATTTTACATCTTGAAGAGCTTCATGAATGACACCAATTAGATATGATTTTTTTGTTTCTGTTATTCCTTGAATTATCATGCATAATGACAAAGTAGTTTGACCTTGATTATAATTTGTGTCATAATTATATCAAGTTCTTGTTTTTGTTTAACACCCAAGGTTCCATAATTCATATTTAATGCTATATCATCATAAATGAGAAACCCATTATCTTTCATGGTGCTTATGAATTTTATCTCTTCATTTGTGTATTCTTGATCTTGATATTCATTATTCCATGACACTTTTCTATCAATATATCTCTTCTTCGGACCAACATATTTATTTTAGTAACTTCCATAATTTTATTACCTCATCATTAAGTCCAATAACTCTTTTTGTATCATGAAATGACTTGTAAATTAAACAAAAAAATTCAACCCATTTATGTGATTCACGTGCAGGGATGGAGTCAAACCTTGGAAATAATCTCAATAGCTATCATACTACTAACCTCCCATTTGTTATCTATTTTTCACCTCAGATTATATGTGTAAGATCTAGTTGCCTCAATAAATGAAACACTTTCTATGAAAAAAAAGTTTATTCATGTATCCATGAATGAAATGTTTTGTATGTTTACCATGGTCATCTTCATATTTTTAAGCTACTAGTTTGAACACCTCATGTGAAACATTCAAATTGGCAAATACTCTACTTTGTATGTAAATAGAAACTCCAACAACATGTGACATAATTCTTGTGCCCCAATGCATCTTTGGACAATTAGGTAAGTGCAAGGTAATTTGGGTAGAAAATGACCAAAAAGTAGAATTTATTTTTCTTAAAATCAGAGTTTGTTATATAGTTGGGGTAAAATTTTGAAGCATTTCTAGATAGAATATTAATATGGTGTAAAAATCTAAAATCTAATATTTTGTTTCTAAACTTCAAATATGTAATTATTCTAATACCCAGATGATAAAAATTGGTTAAGGATGTACAGAAGTGACTTTTTAAAAGTAGGTAAAAGGCCAAAACATGTATGTGTATGACCCACATAAAAAATAGTAAATGCAAATATTTCTTAGAATCCTTTTGTGTACAAATGTATATGATGTTGAAATTTGGTTTCGATATATTTTATATTTTTTATCACATATATATATTTTTATTAATTATTTAGTGGGATTAAGGTATAAATCTAAAAGCCCTTGTGTATGACCCACCTAATTTAACTCAAAATAATTGTAATATGAAATTGTTTTAGTGTGTAGAGAATGATGTTTAGATTAGTCACACATAATTAAAAAATTAAAATTAAAATAAAAAGTTATTAAAAAATAATAATATATATCATTTCAAGTTTATGAGATTGTGTTTAAAAATTAATTAATAAATAGAAAAATATTTTAATTTTGCCAAAAATATTGAAAATAAAGTCATTAACTATATTGTTGAAGTCAATTTTACTAATGGATGCTATCATGACATTGTATTTATAGGTTCAAGGTTTAGGGTCAGATTTCCAAGCCTAAAAATAATGTAAAATTGCAAGGGAAAGAATTGAATTTAAACATAACACGTATCCACTATTTTTCATATCAGATATATGTTTATATAACGTATAATTGTTTATATAATAGGTATCTGTTTCTCATTTCTCATATAGTCATTGCACACCTATATTTAGGACAATATAGTAATGACAAAGTACTATACTATTTTTTTGTGATCATGAACCAACAATGACTTTATATGTGAATATTTTTATTTTAATATCTCATGCATTCTTTTTCAAGCATTATTTTATCAATTCTTTATAGGTCTTTGAAAGGATTAGTTTTAAAAGGGATTCAGTCATAAGCACCATTTTTTAAACGATCAAGCACAAACACCATTTTTAAAAGGGATTTTCAAGAAGAATTTTTAAAAGGACATTCAAGCACAAACACCATTTTCAAAAGGGATCACAAGCACAATTATCAAATTTTTAGAAAGATTTCATGCATCATTGTTAAAAGGGGCTTTCAACCATCGTTTTGAAAAGTGGTATTCAATAAAGGATCTGGGTATGTGCATGGAAATGGGGGACCATAAGGGGGTCAAAAGTAGCCAATTTTTTTTTTAAATCAATAAAAACTAATCTTGGATGAGAACTTGAAGATAGTCAGGCTTAAAATTTGAAGATGCGACAAGAAAACAATTGTAGTGCTCAAAATTTAGTTTCTAAACTACTATTTTGTTGGGTGAATATTTTGTCTTCAACTAACTGAAGACAAAATGGTTATATCAACCACAGTATAATGAGATAAATCTCTCCTCTCAGCAAGGGGAGGTTCCCTATTAACTATTACAAACTTATCTACACTAAGAACTAATTTGATGGTGAAACCATGTCATCCATTTCTCTTTTTTTAGAAATGATGTTTACAATATAAAAGAGTACTTTCACAATACAAATTGAAATAACCAAGAAACCCATGAGAGCACAAAGTCTATCATTGCTTCTTTTACTGATTTACAATTTAGAACCAAGTAGGATAAGGTGCAACTCAAAGTCCTCACCGAATACTACGACAAAATATATGATCACAAAAGATAATAGTAGTTCAAAGTTTTTCCAATATCTTTTACTTAAAAACATAAAATCACAAGCTAAAGATAATTGTTGTAGCACAAAGTCTCCAAAATTAGCTTTAGAACATCTCCTAGATTATTCACACTCACACTACAATTTGATCAAATAGATAAGATAGTATAAGGAAAAGGACATAAGAACAATTTCCAATACGCCACAAGTTATTCCAATACAAAGATTGAAAGATCACTTGCTTTTCTATTCACTTGATAAAATATGATTTACAATTTGAACACAAAGTCTCAAAATGCTCTTCAATTTGGCAAAGTTTCGCTGTAATAACTAAAAGATAAAAAATACAATAGATGCCCTCTTTATTTATAGGGAGGAGCCTAGAACAAAAATAGGAAATTTACAACTACTTTGACTTATTCAAACAAAGGAGTCCTATTTGACTTGGGACTTCCTTTGTTTCACATGTAATTACATTTTGAGAAATTACATTTGAAAATGTCCAAAACTAAAAATAAAGTACATGTGGAAATACAAAAATAAACAAAGGCACGATCACTTTCATCAAATCTCGTTCCCATCCTTCTTCAGAAAATCCTCAAACATTGTCCACATTGTTTGCATCTCAAGGTTATCCGGTCTAGAAGTATTCTCGAAAATGACACAAGTCCTTGTTACTGAATCTTTCACAGAGGTAGCAGCCTTCTCATGCTTATCCAGAACTACCTTGAGAATGTCCAAGGTCAACTATATATCTGACAACTTATCCATAGAAGCCACTGAGAAAGCTTGATCTTCAAACTCCTTTGGATCATGTTATTGAATGCTGTATCTTTTCATCTGTGGAAAGAAACTTTTGGTCTCTTTGACTGGAAATTGCAGTAGCGAGGGAGAACTAAGCATTTGCATGGGCTTTGAAGGGCTAAAGTGTGATTAGAGTGAAAAACTGAGTGAAAGTGGGCTAAAGTTAACAACTTGAAAAATTTCCCAGAGTTAGAAAATTTTCAGGGAGTGAGTGCACAGGCGGCAAAAATCGCCGCCCTTGCATGTGGAGGAAATTGCTTTTGTGCACAAGCGGAAAAAATTGCCGCCCTTGCATGTGACAAAGGGACCAACATGCACGGGCAGCAAAAATCGCCGCCAGTGCATGTAAAGATGCAATGGAGGCAAAAATCCCCGCCATTGCATGTGAAGATGCAATGGAGGCAAAAATCGCTGCAAGTGCATATGAAGATGCAATGGAGGCAAAAATCGCCGCCCTTGCATGTGAAGATGCAATGGAGGCAAAAATCACCACTAGTGCATATGAAGATGCAATGGAGGCAAAAATCCCTGCCAGTGCATATGAAGATGCAATGGAGGCAAAAATCCCCGCCATTGCATATGAAGATGCAATGGAGGTAAAATCCCCGCCATTGCATATGAAGATGCAATGGAGGCAAAAATCCCCGCCAGTGCATATGAAGATGCAATGGAGGCAAAAATCCTCGCCATTGCATATGAAGATGCAATGGAGGTAAAATCGCCGCCATTGCATATAAAGATACAATGGAGGCAAAAATCCCCGCCATTGCAAATGAAGATGCAATGGAGGCAAAAATCACCGCTAGTGCATATAAAGATGCAATGGAGGTAAAAATCCCTGCCATTGCATATGAAGATGCAATGGAGGTAAAAATCCCCGCCATTGCATATGAAGATGCAATGGAGGCAAAAATCCCCACCATTGCATATGACAAAAATTTACTAACTCCTAAAAAGTGAAATTTTTAATTTGACTTGTTTTACAAAATTTAAGAAATCGACACAAGTTGACATTCGAAAGGATGTTCCAAGGCTAGGAGACCATGCATGAGGGCAAATGTGATTCACCTCATTTTGCGTGGTTAGAGTTGTAGGCTACAAAATGGACAAATTCCATAGGGGTCATCCTACAAATTGAGCTCAACTAAATTTGAGGATAACATATTTCTTTTTTAAAATGGTGTAGATTAAGAGGTTCAAATAGGAGGAGCACACTGTTGTCAAACTAAATTGCACCCTTGAGAGAGTGATAAGGTAACTCTCCCTTTAGTTGACATAATGGAAACACTCCTAGGTTGTGGGTGACCTGTATGTTGGAGTGAATCTCCAGAGAGGGTTGGTTCCCCTAGTGTAACACCTAAAAACTAGAATATCCTACTACTGTTTGCAAGGAAAAGGGCATAAACTAACATAAAATTGAACGTTAAAATAGAAAAGGAGGTAATGTACCAGATCTTTTGTGACTTATACTTGTTTATATTGGCAAGAGACACTGTGTGGCTTCATGAGTGTTGTCATTGATGGCAACAAAGTCTATCCCACACATCCGCAGTACATAATATGCCTATATTGGAAGTCAGATTAAGGATTGTTTTGGTTCAGTGAACAAGAACAAAGTATGTAGCAAAGTCTGACAATCAGGTCTGGATCTCTCAGATGGTGTAACTCAGTAAGTTGCAGACTTGGACAAGTCAAGAGGGCTATCATGACTATTGTATTCCAGAGATTTAGCCTCCGGTGACAAAGCATGAAAAAGATATGGGCATCTGAGTGTTGGGTTCTAGTCAGGCAGAGCAGACAGAGGAAGAACTGACCAACAGAGTATCAGACTTCAATCTGGATGTGCAAAAGGTATTGATCAAGCAATTTGTGGCATTATACATTGTTGGCCGACATGATTAATGACTTCTATGCCTAAGTTTTTGGTGCACATCATCAATCAAGTATGGATTCAGCCGACTGAACAATAACTTGCAAATATCCTAAGTGTTCTTGTTGTCGACTAGAAAGTTGTGGGAAATCCTTAATGTGGATATATATACCCGATGGATTCAAGCTTGTGAGGGTGTGCAAGTGATAGTATGAATGATTAAGTGCGAAGAAAAGCAAAGACAAGTGCGAAGGTAGTAATTCAAGCCCGGAATGTGACAGGAAAGTAATATTGAGCAGAGGAAGAATGAAATGTGCCAGATCAATATACTGTGCCTAACCGAAACTAAATTCCTACATGTATAGATGTTGTTCACTAGTTCAAACACCTTGGTATCATCTGTAAGCATTTGTAGATTGTAAGTCTCTTGTAGGCAGTGGGCCTCTTGTGAGAAGTGTGCTTGGGCAATGAGCCCTAATTGGCAAGTGCCAAATTTGTACTCTTATTCTTTTAACAGAGAATACAATCTTGGGTTAGTCACCCCGTGGTTTTTCCCTTAACAAGGTTTCCACGTAAAAATTCTTGTGTTATGTGTTAATTTATTTTTAGTTCTTATGATTGCCTTGTTTTGATATAACACTAAATGATAAGATAAGAAAATAAAGTAAAAATAGAAAAGTTATAAGATAACTAATTCATCCCCCCTCTCAATTATCTACATTGTTTCCAATAATTGGTATTAGAGCTAAGTTCCTCTGAACAAGCCTAACAGCTTGAGGAAGATCTGGGAATTTCAATGGATGCATATGGTATGAAAGAACAACTTCAGTCTACCCTAGATGATCTTGAACAATCCCACTCTGAAGTCAACAATTTAAGAGAAAGACTCAAGCAAGCTGATGATTTCATAAATGAGCTGAAAGAAAAACTTAGTAATTCTGTGAAAAAAGAGAAAGGAACTACTCCAGAAATTAGCAAATCAGAATGAGGTCAATAATGCTGATGAGGATCTGAATGAGAAAAATAAGCTATGTGAGAAGCTGTCAAAAGAAGTCATTATGATAAGGCATGAAATAGAATTAGGGGTTATGAAATTCACCCAATAAGTTGAAGAAAAGAGAAAGATTGAAGATAATCTAAAATAATCCCTTAGGGAGAAAACATAGGACTGCCACAAAATAGACAGAATAATCAGGCATCTTGAATCTGATCTTGAAGAAGCCAGAGATAATGAAGAACAACTTGAGAACCAAATAGACACTCTTAAACAAGATCTTCAATTTGCAAATGAATACAAAGAAAAACTCAAGATAAGCTCAGCCCAACTTGAAGTTCTTCTTGAAAGTCAAAAGAGGGTAGATGATAAGCGTGGCTTGGGATATGAGAAAGGTGAAAGCTTTGGATCCGGTCAGAAGAACTTTGGATCAGGAAATCAAAGAAACAGGCCTAGAAGACCTCTGATAAGACAACCAAACGCTCAAAGATATCCTCCCTTCAATGGATACTACTTCAACTTCAAGAAGTTTGGTCATAAAGCAATCCAGTGCAGAAACAGAATGAATCAAATCAATCCATCCTTCTCCGGTCAATGTTTCAGTTGCAAAAGGTATGGTCACAAATCTCATGAATGTAGAAATATGCAAATGAATAATTCTTTCAATGGTAGATGCTTTGTATGCAATAGAATTAGACATAAGGCTAATGAGTGTAGATCAGGAGGATATCATTCAAATAAGCAAAGAAATGTTGTGTGTTATAATTGAAATGGATCCAGTCACATAGCCAGATTCTGCAGAAGCAGGAGTCAAAATAGAAAAGGTCCGGTGGATCATGATCAAAAACAAGATAAAGGCAAAGGTAAATTAAATGCGGATGAAGTTCAAAAGGAGATGAGAAAGATTTGGGTAAAGAAGAGTACAATGAATATTGGGGATGGATTCGCACCGGAATCTGGTGTTGATATTCCTTCTAGAAACTAAAAAATAAGCTTTGGCTTAGGGGAAGCTATAGAGAAGATCCTTTTCCCCCCAGCCAGCTAGTGAGTGCCTAAATTCAGCACATTGAGTCAGAATAAGAGGTTGTGGTTTAAAGGGTTTGAGGAGATTCATTTAAAATTCATCCAGTCAAAATTTGACAAATCCGCATGCAGATTTGAGGAAGCTATGAGGAGATCCTATATCAGCAGCTATCAGGTAAAGCATAATTTCACAGACACATCCGATATGATCCAGAATTGAAATGTTTTAATTTGCAGACCTATGGCATGTTTGAAAAAGGTGAAGATATGTTGTCAACCCTCATAGACAATGATTTTAAGATCCACACAGTGATTCAAGAAAATCTCTCTCAATACAGTGTAACAGGATGACTTAAGTTGTGTATTTATTACAAATGGAAATTAGGTTTTTTTTGGGCAAGGTTAAAAGGTTTCTCATCCATCATTTGCAACACTTTGCACTCATGAAGAAGGGAGAAGAGCTCTGAGAAGAAATCCAGTAAAACACTCAAACTCAGTTGAAGATCAAATCCAAGTGCAATCTGTTTTGGTAGTCGCTCCAAACCTTAAGGCGTGAAGAGGTATTTCTTTTGTAAATCTCTCCAATCTTCGTTGATTAGAATGGCTACTCCTATGGTTGTAAATTTTTCTGAGAGACCAAGGCCAATTTTCAAGAAACATCCTCACAAATCTATTGAGATTGATCCTTTGGGTGCATTTTCCTGTACCTCGTATGGCGTTCTCCATGTAGAATACGTTAGGGTTTATATACATGCAAACATTAAGGACTTTGGAGACCTGAAATTGATGAAACTATACCACTATCAGTTAAACAGTGAGAACTTTGATCTAAAACCAGAGTTCCAGACCCTAAAAGATAAGCATTTTGCACATTGCATACATTTTCTGTCTTTTGGAGAGGAGGAATGGGTCCGGTATATCTTAAGCAAGATCCATGATAACTTCATGTGGTTAGTGAGGCCTTTCAAAATAACCAAAGATGCCATCAAATCTGTAACTAGTTTGTACTCCATTGGTGGGTTGCCTACTCTTAAGTCTGTGAAGAATAAAACAGTATCTGAAGCCACCGGTTCAAAATTTGATAAGAGGGCAATGACCATTGATGACATCACTGACCCGGATGTCAAGTTTGCCTCAATTGTGATTGGTTACAAGATTTACCATTCAAGTAGAGAAAACTCTATATCCAGTACTTCCATCTACACTACATACCAGATGCTAAGAAAGAATGCAGATTATGGCCTGTGTGAACTCCTATTGAATCAGTTGATGGAGAACCTGCAAAAGATCAAGAAAGATAAAAAGAAGTCTTTCAAATATGGTGATTTGGTGTTATGCTTATTTTTCTACTTCATGAATGAGTTACTAGGCTCAAAAGGTCTGATCTGGGAAAATGACAAACCGGTTGCTATCCAGATCAGGGATTACTTGTATGAACTTGGTGACACTCAAACCCAGAAGACAGCTCTCTGGGGTTACTTCAAAAACTTCCAAAGCATGATGCAAGCAAGAGAAAGAATTCCCAAAACAATAATGGAGAAGTACAAAGACATAGTCTGCTTTATGGTAGATACTAATCAGTGCTTAATAGAGGCAGTTGAGCCAAGGACAGTATGGATATTTCCCATGGGCTATGAGGTTGATGGAAACATATTGGAGACTCATCTTCAACATTTACTGAGTCAACCCAAAGACCTCAAAGCAGAGAGGTTTGGCACTTTTGAAGAATTAAACATAAAATTGCATGTTGAACTAAGAAGGCCTGAGATAAAAAGAAAGGTGAGAAAAGAAGTTGAAGAACTAGCTAAGAAATTTGGCATCACCAGAGAAGCTGTTATTGCAAACAAAGAAAGAATAGAGAAAACTAAGAAAGAAAAAGAGGAAGAAAAGAAAGAACAGGTTCTGGTAGAAGCCTCCACCCAGACTAGAACTACCAGGAGTTCTACCTCTGGGAGCTCTAAAGCTACAAATCTGGAAGCACATTCATCTGCAAAAGAAAAGAGAAAGAAATCTAAGGCCAAAAGAGCTTATGTGAGTCTTAAGGATGATGATGAGACTGAGTCAGATGTAGAGATTAGACAATTGAAGAAAGCAAAAGTAAATCCTCCCAAGGTTGATGTGGAGCAGAAGTCAGTAGAGTATGTTGAGAAGCCTACTCTTTCTATTGATGACATCATCAAGGTAGTTATTGTGGATGGGAACCTGCAGTCGGTGACATAGTTCTATGATGAATAGAATAATGCTGACAAGAGAATTTTGGAGGAAGCTACTGTAAGGTATTTGAATATCTATAACAAAGCATTCATTGAAAGAATTTCATTAATTCCAAAGAGCCTAGAAGATGTATTGGAGCAAAGAAAAGAGAATGCAAAGGCAAAAGACTTGGAAATCCAAGAGTAGATAGTGATATAGCTATGTCCCTCTATCACTCCAAAACAAATGGACATGGTTTTTAAGGATTGTAAAGATGATTTCCAAAGCAAGTCCTGGATGAATAAACTCATGGTTGGAGAAACTGACCAAAGAGCAAATGAAACAAAAGAAATTCTTCAGAATGCCTTGAAGAGATTTAATCTTCCCATTATAGAGGAAACAAATGAAGAACCTTCTAACATGGATGTTGAAGGATTAAAGAAAAATGATGAAGAGTCATCTAAGGCATTAGACTCCTCTATTCCGGAAGAGGAAGGACAGGTGGAAGAAACAAATATCAATAAGCAAGTCATTCCAGATGCCCCCAAAAGGAAGGAAGTAGAGTTGGCAAGAGACACTGCAGAGACAGTACATAATTTCCTAGACAAAGAAATAATGGAACTGGATGAACTTGAGTTAATTCAAGGGCCACTAAATTTTGACTCTCTCTCTCCAATTTAGATAATGAAAGTAGCATCTTTTGCTCAGGCCAAAGCAAAAGAGAAACTTCTAAAATCACACATGGAGGATTGTGAGTTGTTGGAGATTGCATCTGGGATGCTGGAGAAGATTATGCCAACCTATCAAAATGATCCTTCCGCCTCTCCATTCGGTAATCTGAAAAACTTAGTCAATTATGTTAACACTCATTTTGAATCCTTAGAGAAATCAGCAGAAACTAAGGTCTGGAAGGAGTTCTTGGGAAAGAGATTTAGTGAAGTACAAGGGCTAATTGCTAATGATAGAAGAACCTTAGGCATTGGCATAAAGAGCCTTGAAAATTCTCTTAAGGATGGTGGGGACATATACAAAATTTGTCTAACTTGGCCCAAAGTGACAGAGGACATTGAGAAGAAAGTGAAAGAACAAGAAGGAAAACTGTCAAGTTTATCTCAAAATTTTGATCCCCTTACTACCTCTCTGGTGAATCATGAATGTCAAGCTATTGCTATAATAAATGAAATTAAAGAACTGGTTAAAGAGAAAAAGAACATAATGGATAGAATGGGTGAGCTCAGAGGGATAATCATCCCTAAGTTAGAGGAAATACATGATGCCTTGACAGAGGCACAAAATACAGTCCATACCAGTGATCCAACAGACTTAAAGAGGGCAGAAGCATATGCGTTTTTGTTAAGTGGACACATCTCCATTTTGGACATAATGAAGAGGAGTTGGGCCATAGAAATCATACAGTTGAAGACAACCTTTGTGGATATACTTAAGTATATGTAAGTATAACATATGATTTGTATATACTTATGCGGCCATGTATATAATAATTTTTGCAAAGTTTTGGTATGCAGATTCCACCCTTTGCCATTGATGTCAAAGGAGGAGTGAAGAGTAGTGAAAAATGAGGAATCCAGCAAAGGGGGAGCTCCAGTAAAACATTGCAAGAGACATAGCACAAGAAAAGGGGGAGTTACTGGGACACTTAGCCATTTTTCATTAAGTGTTGCCATCAATGCCAAAGGGGGAGATTATTGGCAAGAGACACTGTGTGGCTTCATAAGTGTTGTCATTGATGGAAACAAAGTCTATCCCACACATCCGCAGTACATAATATGCCTATACTAGAAGTTAGATTGAAGATTGTTTTGGTCTGGTGAACAAGAACATAGTATGTAACAAGGTCTGACAATCAGGTCCGGATCTCTCAGATGGTTTAACTCAATAAGTTACGGACTTGGACAAGTCAAGAGGGGTATCATGACTATTATATTCTAGATATTTAGCCTCCGGTGACAAAGCATGAAAAAGATATGGGCATCTGAGTGTTGGGTTCCAGTCAGGCAGAGCAGACAGAGGAAGAACTGACCGATAGAGTATCAGACTTCAATCCGGATGTGTAAACGGTATTGATCAAGTAATTTGTGGTATTCTACATTGTTGGCTGACATGATTAATGACTTCTATGCCTAATTTTTTGGTGCACATCATCAATCAAGTATGGATTCGGCCGACTGAACAATAACTTGCAAATATCCTAAGTGTTCTTGTTGCCAACTAGAAAGTTGTGGGAAATCCTTAATGTGGATATATATACCTGATGGATTCAAGATTGTGAGGGTATGCAAGTGATATTATGAATGATTAAGTGTGAAGGCAGTAATTCAAGCCCGGAATGTGACAGGAAAGTAATATTGAGCAGAGGAAGAATGAAATATGCCAGATCAGTATACTGTGCCTAACTGGAACTGAATTCCTGCATGTATAGATGTTGTTCACCAGTTCAAACACCTTGGTATGATCTATAAGTATTTGTAGACTATAAGTCTCTTGTAGGCAGTGGGCCTCTTATGAGTAGTGTGCTCGGGTAGTGAGCCCTAATTGGCAAGTGCCAAATTTGTACTCTTATTCTTTTAACAAAGAATACAATCTTGGGTTAGTCACCCCATGATTTTTCCCTTAATAGGGTTTCCACGTAAAAATCCTTGTGTTATGTGTTAATTTCTTTTCAGTTCTTATGATTGCCTTGTTTTGATATAACACTAATGATAAGATAAGAAAAGAAAGTAAAAATAGAAAAGTTATAAGATAACTGATTCACCTCCCCTCTTAGTTATCTGCATTGTTTCCAATAGTTTGGCCATACACAAGTTGACCATTAAGCTAACTATATCATGCACAACTCAACTTTTGACCTATTTTTATGCATAAGTATTTCATAGAGAGGATTTAGAGTTTTCAACTACATTTTGAAGGAATATCAAATGGTTTTTCATAGCTAAATAATGTATAAACTCACAACACAAACTATGACCTGCATATCATATGTATTCTTACATAAAGGTACTGGAAAATGAGACTTGAAATCAAGGATACATTATACTACCACAAGATCGCATCAATCACTTTCATAATTTCACACAAAATAGAGCTTTGAGAAGGCAAAAATGACTTGTTTATTGATAAAAAAAGGTACCATACAACTGAGTACAATTTTGAAGATGATAATATTTCTTCTTAACTTAGAGATTATAATGCTTGTTCTTCAAAAATTGGATTAAAATACTTAAGTCCCTTACAATGAATGAATTCTTTCTCCTAGTCTAGGTGTCCATCTTGCCCATGAGACCATATGAGAGAATCTACGAAAAGTTTTTAAGGCATCAAATGAGTTTGCTTTCCTTGACTTGGTTGTTTGACCTCCTCTTGGGTGCTTGGAAGACTCCTCCGAGATTTTGCTCCTTGGATGCTCTATAATGGGGTTAAAGGGTGATGATATTGTTGCCTTTTGACTCTTCCAACTGAAAATGATCCTAGAAGATCTCCAACTGCTATCTGCAATCTCCTAGATTCTTGCAATTGTCCAAAACTACCTCCTAGATGCTTGCATGACTACTCCATCTCATACGAACTGCCATAAGTCTTCTCTAACCCCATCTTTAAGATAATAGGACATGCATTTTTAGGAGTTTGAGGTTTATCAAGACTCTTTGAGGTGTGGGAGAGATAGTTAGTCCTTTTAGGACTCCAAACCATCACTTGAAATCATCCTTTTATGCCCTTTTCTCTGTCTATTCTTCATTCTTCAATGCTAAAGAGCACTTGTAGATGTTTACCGTACCTCATAATGATGATTAAAACCTTTTAAATGAGTTCATTATGTTTTTGGAGTGATGAGGAAGTCATCATTGTCTTATACAATGTCTTGTATGGTTCCTTGATGCACGATGATTGCCACTTCTTGGTATTTGTCTTAGGATGATTACAATATCCTTTGCTTGGAGGCTTGAAACCCCTGGCAAGCTTAGGATCTTTGAGGATTGATGGTGTTCACTGTGATATTGTTTAGTGGTCTTCAAGACTACATAGACCTCCTTCTCCTTTGGCAGACCTCTAACTTTGTTTGATAGACCTTGTGATTTGCACATGCTACTCTTTTACATGCACTACCCTTGAATGTCTTGTGAGACCTTAAAAGACTTTGAAGCACCATGGACTTATAGATCTATTTGGCCCTTCAAATGCATGAGAATACCCTTGTGAAGACTGAGCTCTTTATACTAGGTTTGCATCTCTACTCATTTTTCTATAGATCTCAACAATAACACATTATATAGTATCATTGTATCCATACGATATTCATAGTCTTAATCATGCTAGTGACACTTAAAAACTAATTGATAGGTCTTTGAGATCCTTAGACAAGTTTGTGAACTGTTATCTTTCCTTTCATGAGGTGTACCGACCCTTCTAAGGTTATCATACCAAATGTTCAAATATGACCATTTCTCTTGTTGACCATCCCTTAATGACTATTGTAAACATGTAGGAGCTTATTTCTTGCCTCATTCTCTATGCAGGTTATCTTAAACCCCTGAACTTGAAAATCATGATCCTCAAAACACTACACAGTCTTAAAATGTTGTGTAGGTTATTTAAACATTTGACATGTTTGATTTGATCTTGGCATGTGGGAATAGATTTTATCATGATTTGGTAGTCCATGTACTAGATTCTTGAAGACTTATATTGGTTTTGATGACCCTCACACTACCTTCTGTTAACTGTGTAGACCCTAGTGAATAAGGTATACCCATTGTTAAACAAGAGAAGACCATTTTGGATAGGAATATGACCTTAGATCACAGAGTATGACCACTATAAACATTATGAACAGGTTTATGATCTTTATGAACATGTATATGACCTTATCCTCATTGTTATCATTCATTTGCTCTTTTCATTATCTCTTTTTTACCTTAACAATGTTTGTTGTAATATAGGAAAAGAGATCTAGCCTAATGTATTCATTAAACTAGATCAATCTTTCTCTATACCACATTGGAACACAAACTAACAAGGCTTGTCTACTTGGCTACAGTCCTTAAGGGAGAGCCAAGTTGCTTGGGTTATGTTCCTTTGTTGTAAGGAAGATAGATTGAATCAATGAGACGATATCTAGGGTTTTAAGTGACCAAAATGACAAAATGAACAACTTACATGTGTTACAGACTGACTGTGTAGGAATAGACGATAGATTGGGAAGGAGAAGAGTTTTCAGAGCCTACATCTAGAAATAGGAGAAGATCTGGGAGGAATAGGGCATTGGGTGCCCTGGTCCTAAGGTTTTAGGGTAGACAAAGTCTGTGTGCGACTGTATCTACTACTTCCATCTTCCTGTTGTCTATCAGGTGTCTAAAACTCCTGATGTGACTTGTACACATGAAAGAGGGAAAATGGTTGTGCTATATAGGGTCTTGCCTCAGTCAAACCCCCATGTAAGTGTTTCCACTTCCACAACCATAAGGATAAGTGTGATAGGGAGTGTGTGCTCTTGGCGAGCAGAGACAAAACATATAACAAAGATTGTTGTAATCAAACAAAATGAAATAGAGTTACCATGAGCATGAAACCCTAGGTGAATGTATGTCGCAACATGAATCATTCACAAGGTGTTGATGAAGGAAGAAGCCTCCTTGAAAACTTGCAACAAGGGATAATACATACAACAATAAACTACATAAATAGATAGCTTGTAGATAGAGGGATTGCTAGAGAGCAATATCATAGAGAGTCCTTCGAAGAATCCTTTTTTTAGGAGGGTTATGTGTGTTCAAGAATTGTTTATATATGATTTCCAATTACTTTTTGAGGGCCCAATAGAATTGAGGCTGAAAAGTTACATCACTTAAGTTATAAGGCCGACATTCAAATATAACTTGTTTGGCCAAATTGCCAAGACCTAAGCACTAGGCACCCTAGTCCTGGTGATTTGGGCTATCGAAATATTAGATGATAGAGGATTAAGCCTTGTATCTCATAGAAGTAGTGGAAATTGCATATTGTAAACAAGGGTGAACATACAAGCCACCACCAGTGCTAAATATAGTGTTGAATTGTAAGAGGTATCAATTTTCTACACTACATTTAGCCCTCACTTTAGTGAGGGTATGATCTTATGCTCATACGCTCACTAAAGTATGGAGAAGACAAAATCTCTTTGCCAAGACATTGAAGCCATAGAATGTCACTAAGTTGGGAGTTGCACTAGCCCCCAAGCTTAGGATTCTACAAATGTACAATGCTTAGATAAAGAGGTTACACATACACAAGACATATAGCATGAATCACACATACACACAAAGTATACATATGGAAAACACAAGGCATACATGAAAAACTTGGAGCATACATGAAAAACACAAGGAAAACATAGAACATAGATGAAACATACATAGAGTACACATGGAAAACAAAAGCATGTAATCACATAAACAAATGAAAAAGAAACTTTGAGTCAACAAAGTAAGGAGACCTAGATTGGAAGGATGTCTCAATAGCTTGCGTCGTCCCCAAAGTATAAAAAAAAGTAAAGGAAAACCAAAAATAGAGGAATTCTAAAAAGGAGATAGAATAATGTAATGAGTTGATCGATTGCTTCAAGGAGAGAATGCATACAAATATACAAGGGAGCAACCAATATGAATGAGGAAGAGTACATGACTCTGGCACTAGATTTCTCTATCTCTAAGGGTCATGTAAACGAAGATATACTCATGGATCACAGGCTAGCAAGTTGTGTTATGCTAGGTGGCCATGAGTTTAAGTCATATGAAGCACACAGGCTAGCAAGTTGCATTATTCTAGGTGATTGTATACTACCAATGCCTCAGGGAGCATACAAATAAATAACGCCTCAGGGAGCATAGCACTTCAAGGAGTGCGAAATAAACAATGCCTTAGGTAGAGTAAAATAAACAAGGCCTTGGGGAGCATACTAATAACCACACCTCATGGGGTGCTATGAAAAACACCACCACAAGGGGGCACATCAATAAGCCAAAACTCATGAGGAATGAATGAATAAGGGTGCATGTATGGATGCACAAGTGAATAGGGAACATATGCCCCCCTTAAAATGTTTTAAGGTAAAGAAGAGGGGAAAGTGTAAGAGGAGGCGAGATTCTTACAAAGAATGCCTACCCCTTGAATGAACAAGTTGTCCTCCTACCCCCGAGTGTACGGGTTAGAAAAATTAAGATGAAAAAAAATTGTTATTATTAAGAAAGAAGGGAGATTGCTTCACTATGCATAACAATGAGATAATAAGAGAAAGCTACAGTTGCCATGTCAATAGAGAAGTGATTAATGAAATCTATATCAAAAGGAGAAAGAAGAAGAAAGATCTTGAAGCACGAATGGAAATAAGAGTTATCAAAGGGGCACCATCAATGGAAAAAAACAACTTCTTACCACCACAAAGGGGAGAAGTTTAGCATCATAATTGAGGTAAGTGCACCTATCCAGGAGAAGTAGAGAGAACATTATATGAGGATAGCGATTTGGTTTTAGTAAATGCTGAAGATAGAGGAGGAACATTAACAAGAGTCTGAAACATTGAGCCCTTAGAAGAGGTACCTCTTGATTTATTTTTAGAAGATTTCTTGTAGGTAGGAGGGGGAAGAAAAGTGAGAGTTGTTGTATGTTTACTTTGATTGATTATTGTTATACATGTCAGAAATTGCATGATAATGAGGTTGCTGCAACACATTTTGATCAATTTTGCTATTTTGAGTTAGTTGTTTTGCATAGTTGAGAATGTATCTAGGAGGTTGAGGTGAATTTTGAGCACCTTGAACAGTAGGAATAGGGGTAGATGGTGGTTGCAGAACATCAAGATGTAGATGTACACCAAATTTAGGTTTCACAAGTTCTTTTTGGGAACTGAAAACATAAATTGTGTTGATTTGGCTATTGTAATTATGTATTCGTGTGGGATTTGATGTGAGCTTTGAATCTTTCTTTACAGAATTTTCATTGCTACAATGGAGAATATTGGAATAAATATTAGGTAAAGTAATGTTGAGAAAAGTTGTTATGATTGTATCGTGAGTGATATCCCAAGGGCTTGAACATGCAACCAAAGGAGGAAGAGAAGGAGTCTTCACATCCTTTGTGATATTCAAGGAGCTTCGATATGCAACCAAAGAAGGAAGAGAAGAAGTCTGAACACATTCTTTGTGATACCCAAGGAGCTTGGATATGCAACCAAAGGAGGAAGAGAAGAAGTAGATTCACATCCTTTGTGATACCCAAGGAGCTTGGATATGCAACCAAAGGAGGAAGAGAAGAATTCTTCACATCCTTTGTGATACCCAAGGAGCTTGGATATGCAACCAAAGGAGGAAGAGAAGAAGTCTTCACATCCTTTGTGATACACAAGGAGGTTCAATACACAATCAAAGGAGGAAGAGAAGAGGTCTTCACATCCTTTGTGATATCCAAGGAACTTGGATATGCAACTAAAGGGGGAAGACCTGATAGGGTGAGTCATGGAATCATGATGGATTATAGTATAAATGGAAGAAGAACTATATGATGCAGAGCACACAGTGGATACAAGAAGGACAAATAAGACAAGGTTCTATTCACCCCAAAAGCCCAAAAATAAGGATCTTCATAGAAAAGTGGGAACAACAGTTAAGGCTCTTGAATTATTCTTAGAAATGGTGTTTAGACATGTATTATAAGCCATCCCATCCATTGACAAAGGTGGATCAAACTTCGAACTAGTAGTTCCTTCACAAACCTCAAGAAAGGCAAGTAGCCCTACAAACAGAGAACAGTCCCAATAACTTTTTATATAGACATCCAAATGCAACTCTCAGACATGAAATAGATACCCATTATTCCTCCCCACAACATACTCTAGAATGGGTTTTCTTTGTTTTGGAAAGTATGCCCTAACCAATAACCCTCCTAGTGGTTTTAAGCCCTAATTAGGCCTAGTTTGTGAAGCAAGTACCCTTGGATGGAACCACCAAACTCTCTGGACCCCTTGGACACTTCATATGGATGGAAAAACAATGTATTTCAAGGGTTTTGTGGTTAGGATGCAAGACAATTTCATTCTATGCTTGTTTTCCCACTTCAAATGCAAAGATAACAAGGAAAATGCTGCTACAGTCACCTAGGGCATCAATTTAAACACACCAAAACAACTTTTTCAGTCCTGAGCCTTGGTCAACATGTCAATCACTCCCTCTACTTCCATTTTATTGAGTTTTAGAGGATTCCCATGGTGGAATGAGGTTTTATGACATTTTTCCTACCAAAACCCTAGTTAACCTAGTTAATAGAGCAGTTTTAGAAAAAACATGATATCTTCCTCTAGGAATCGAGTTAAGACCTCCTACCAAATGCATTTGAAAGTTAACTCAATCCTCTTTCCAACCATATATGGCTTGCCCCTGTATATATCTGTACAGAACCATACCAAACGCTGCAACAAGACTGTTATAGGAGAATTCTGGAAATTGCAGCCACTAAAACGGTCATAACTTCCTCAATATTACACCAAATTTGATGAGAAAAAAAGGAAAGGGAGGGTGATTGAATATAATTTCATTTGAAATCAAAAATAAATGTTCTCCTGCTTGTACTGAGCCATACCATGCAAGAAAACAACAAATTTCTGAAGTAGAATACAGAAAACAGTGTCTTTTATCATTCCATGTTCAAATCTCCAATCACCCAGGACTTCACAAATGGATACAAGGCCTTTTAAAGGCATTACAACATGACCTTTCAGTTTCTAACTTCCTTGGAATGAACTAAGAGCCAAATGACCCTTCAACTTCCAAATTTGCATCTTTTTTTCAATTTTACATGACAACCTTTACATTGTATGCAATATTTTGCATTTTTGAACCTCCTAATGACCTAAACACCTAATAGTGACTTGATTAACCTTATTACAATGTTGAACCATTAAAATTTAATCAAACTCCTATGGAAGTATCAATTTGTCAAGGTGCTCCTGCACCATACAACTAACCAACAAAGATTTCCAAGTCCCTTGGAAATGTATCTGCAAAACAAAACTCTTTTTCTGCATCTCTGTTTGTCTTTATCTTCAGTCTTCTCAGCTACAAACTTCAAATCTTCAGATCAATAGAAAGGTGACCAACCAATCAATAGAACAAACTACCATCTTCTTAGAGCATCTTCAGGCTCCTTCTACTCCCATCAGTGGAGTACTCTTCAGGCTGCAACATCAAGTGCTTCTTCAGGTATCCATCTCTCTCACTGCTTCACAACAAACCAACTCACCAAACCATTCATCTCACCCAACAGCAGATCCTAGTGATGCGCCTACCACTCTCTCCTTAGTGGTTTCTATCTACACCCTTATCCAACCTAATCTCCATTGGAGAATGGTCATGATAAACCTTCTCTTGTCTTCCCACACACACAACCTCAGAAAACATCCTTCTACAACTAGATGGATAAGCACCTACAACCAAACAACTTAGCAACAAAAACAATGGTCACCAACATAATCTTTCCTTTAGATCTTCACCTGCCTTCTCAGTGACAGGAACAAATACAATATCTCCTCCCAAAGCTTTTGCTAGCTCTGATACCAATATGATGCAGAGCGCACAGTGGATACAAGACAAGGTTCTATTCACCCCAAAAGCCCAAAAACAAGGATCTTCATAGAAAAGTGGGAACAACAGTTAAGGCTCTTGAATTCTTCTTGGAAATGGTGTTTAGACGTGTATTATAATCCATCCCATCCATTGACAAAGGTGGATCAAACTTCGAACTAGTAGTTCCTTCACAAACCTCAAGAAAGGCAAGTAGCCCTACAAACAGAGAACAGTCCCAATAACTTTTTATACAAACATCCAAATGCAACTATCAGACATGAAATAGATACCCATTATGCCTCCCCACAACATACTCTAGAATGGGTTTGGGTTGTTTTGGAAAGTATGCCCTAACCAATAACCCTCCTAGTGGTTTTAAGCCCTAATTAGGCCTAGTTTATGAAGCAAGTACCCTTGGATGGAACCACCAAACTCTCTGGACCCCTTGGACACTTCACATGGATGGAAAAACAATGTATTTCAAGGTTTTTGTGGTTAATATGCAAGACAATTTCATTCTATGCTTGTTTTCCCACTTCAAATGCAAAGATAACAAGGAAAATGCTGCTACAGTCACCTAGGGCATCAATTTAAACACACCAAAACAACTTTTTCAGTCCTGAGCCTTGGTCAACATGTCAATCACTCCCTCTACTTCCATTCCACTGAGTTTTAGAGGATTCCCATGGTGGAATGAGGTTTTATGACATTTTTCCTACCAAAACCCTAGTTAACCTAGTTAATAGAGCAGTTTTAGAAAAAACATGATATCTTCCTCTAGGAATCGAGTTAAGACCTCCTACCAAATGCATTTGAAATTTAACTCAATCCTCTTTCCAACCATATATGGCTTGCCCCTGTATATATCTGTACAGAACCATACCAAACGCTGCAACAAGACTGTTATAGGAGAATTCTGGAAATTACAGCCACTAAAACGGTCATAACTTCCTCAATATTACACCAAATTTGATGAGACAAAAAGGAAAGGGAGGGTGATTGAATATAATTTCATTTGGAATCAAAAAGAAATGTTCTCCTACTTGTACTGAGCCATACCATGCAAGAAAACAACAAATTTCTGAAGTAGAATACAGAAAACAGTGTCTTTATCATTCCATGTTCAAATCTCCAATCACCCAGGACTTCACAAATGGATACAAGGCCTTTTAAAGGCATTACAACATGACCTTTCAGTTTCTAACTTCCTTGGAATGAACTAAGAGCCAAATGACCCTTCAACTTCCAAGTTTGCATCTTTTTTTCAATTTTACATGACAACCTTTACATTGTATGCAATATTTTACATTTTTGAACCTCCTAATGACCTAAACACCTAATAGTGACTTGATTAACCTCATTAAAATGTTGAACCATTAAAATTTAATCAAACTCCTATGGAAGTATCAATTTGTCAAGGTGCTCCTACACCACTATCACCATCATCCTTCTCATGAGCATTCATGGAGATTAATTTTGTAAAGTCTTCTAATATTGAAGGATACACACCCATAAGAGCCATGAAGCTAGAAAAATCAAATATACATCAAAGGATCTCATATATAGAACATATAGAAATATCAATATCATACATGAATGCTATGTGATCTAAGACATATGGATGGATGTTAATCAATTTAGAAAATTTGTCAAAGTCTATTATGTATGCATGTAAATATTCCAAAGAGAAATAACATGAAGAGGCCATGATGAAACAACTTGTCTAAGATATGTAAAAGAAGTGATTGATCAGCTAATCAAACACAACAAAAAGAAGATTGCAAGCTAGGAGGGTTCACCCAAAATGTAAAATTTTGATAAACACAAAAATAAAGATCTATAATTGTGTTGCTTTCTAGATTAAATATATGAGATAAAAGAATATATGCAACATAACCATTTAATCAACTTTTTTCTACTAATTAAACACAACTATAGATATGAGCAATGAAATTAGTAAGTGCGAGTGTAGGATACGTCGGGTTCACCAAAATGTAAGATTTTGGTAACCACGACAATGAACTATGTATATGCAAAAGAAGTATCTAATTAATTTATCAACTAATTAGACACATCAAAGCTAAAAAAGGTTGCAAGCACGTCGGGTTCACCAAAATGTGATATAGGAAAAGAGATCTAGCCTAATGTATTCATTAACCTAGATCAATGTTTCTCTATACCACATTGGAACAAAAACCAACAAGGCTTGTGTACTTGGCTACAATCCTTTGAGGGAGAGCCAAGTTGTGTTGGTTATGTTCCTTTGTTGAAAGGAAGATAGATTGAATCAATGAGACTAGATCTAGGGTTTTTAAGTAACCAAAATGACAAACAAACAACTTATGGGTGTTACAGACTGACTATGCTAGAACAAAGGATCACTAGTAGAATTTGGCAAATAAATGACTAGGTGACTAAAACTTTTAGTCACGACAACTAAAAATGACTAAATTCTACTAATTTTTTGCAACATGACTATAAATGACTAAATAAATGACTAATTTGATCGTCAGGTAAAACACAACTAAATAATTAGTGACACAAATAAAAATTAGACAATATGATTTAAGGCAAGAGGTACTTTTACCCTTACAAACTAAAAACCCAAGAAAATGAAATCCAAATTTAAGATTTTCCCACGTCAATATCACCATGTAAAATGGATTAAGTAGAGAGTCAAAACGCTATTTTTCTTTATATCGACATGGGAAAATCTAAAGTAGGAAAGGGAACAAGAAAATGGTGAGTTCAATAGTTTTGGTATATAGTCTGTGTGTTACTTGGCGAAGAAGCATTTGTAGGCAACGAAAAGGGAAGAGGGTTTTCAGTGGTTGTGTGATGGAGTGTGTGTTTGGACTAGATGGGGATGGGTTTTCTCTGGTTGTGGCCAATATGTCTGCCGTGTAGAGCATTGTAGTGCAGAAGACGTCTGAGGAAAAAATAATGCTCCTCGATTCTCATAAGCTCATGCATGCTAGCAGTGAGGGTGGAGATAGGTACACATTCATCGCACTTTAAAAAAATACTATAATCCTTTTCATTTTTTTTGTTTCTAGGGTTTTGTTTCTACGTGTGATTGGTTTCTAAGATTTTGGGACATAAGCCTGGGTCTTGTGTGATATCTAGTTTAGAATTAGGCTTATATTTGGCTTATATCCCACAAGACCCAGGCTTCTTTAAAAAAAAAAAGAATAAATCACTTATTCATGTAAGTGCAATTACATATTTCCATGGGACTGTCTTGAGAGTAAAATTAGGAGCCCAAACCCTCTATTATAAATTATCATAGATTGCAATGACAATAAATAGAGGGTATTTTTTTTCCTCTCAAGAGCTTCATCCATAAAGTACTTCATCCCACTACACTAATTTTTTTTTTCAAAACTGCTTTAATAGGACGTGAAATCTACAAATTCATTCACAGTAGCCAATCAGCTCAAGAAAATAAGGAGAATGCAAATGGCTCAGAAGGTCCACCTCAACTCTGAATTCACATTCTCCTTGCTTTCCACCTCTATCAAGCTGTTTGATGGCCACTATTCTGCCATCAGGCAAGACGCTTCTGTACACTAACCCAAATCCTCCATTACCAATAACATTAGCAGGGTTAAAATTGTTTGTAGCAAATTGAAGTTGTCTGTAAGTGAACACCTGGGCTTCTTTGTGTGTTATAACACAGATGGCAAGGACATGAGGATTGATGTGATCTAATGATAAGCTTTTCCTCAAATCTGGGCTACCGTTCTCACTGGGTTGCCTTGATATATTGCCATTACTGGGATTTTTTGAGGATCCATCAATTTTCCTTGCTATATGGCTTCTTCTACCTACATTGCTTCTTCTATAGTAGTAGAATCCAAGCAATAATAATCCCAGAGAAACCAAGCTGCAAACTGTGGCTACTATTACAATAATTGCATGGATTCTATGTGCTCCTCTATGTTGATCAGCATGTGGCTTATGCCATAATCTTAGTATGTTTGCAACAATTTGCATAGGCAATACTCAAATTGTTTTATTTTCTAATTTAATGTTTATTTTTGAATTGATTTTCATGGTATGAATTGAGCTCATAAGACTTGATTTATCAAGTTTGTGAGGTTTTCCATCTTTTAGGGTTTTGACCAATATCTTCTCACATTTTGGATTATTCAAGATTAGTTACATATTTACATTTTGTGCTATTACTGTTCAACATTGGCCACATCTATCCTCTAATCTGTGCTGCTAGAAATGAGAAATAGGAAATGAGATGGCATTGGCAACATGATGGGAAATTGAAATAGGTTTAGGTTGATTTATGCTTAGGCACAATAAATGCTTGTACATTTAAACACCTATTTAAATATGCAATTTATGGTGCAAATTACATTTGCAAACAAAAGGCATAACACATCGTCATCTCCAAGCACACCCTGCCATCTGCCCCAACAATGTTTGGCTCCATCAATGTTCCAAACATTACAGACAATCCTCATAGTCATTCAGTAGTCTACATTTGCAATTGAAGGAGGCAGTGCCATTTCCTTTTAAGGTTGATGGGTTTCAATCTGGAGACTTAAAGCCTTACTACAACCCTGCCACATGGAGTCCCACCTATAATTCTTTCCCTATTTGTCCATATCAACAACTGTCTACCTCAACACTTAGCTCTTTGTGAAAACCACCTCAAATGCCTAGGTTAATTTACTCTGCTGATGTTGATGTTAGAAAAGACAACAAACCTTCTATGGAATCAATGCAAAGTAAACAATCTCAATTCACCCCTCTAAAACAAAAGACATACTGGGCGGAGTTTTTGGGTTTTCATGCACTTTTATAATTTTTACTGGACTACGAAGGAACCCTAAAATTCTACATGTTTATATTATGGCAGAGCTCATGAAACTAAAAGTCTTGTGTGAAGATTTTGACATGACATTGAATGAGTACTACAAAGTGCCTCGTAAGATGCTGGATATTTACAAAGCCAGAAATGCGTGCTATAAATACTTTGATGGCTTAGATCAAGAAGCAGCCTCGTGCCACGTGTTGACACCTTACTCATCAATCAATCACCATTGACCTTTCTCATGGTTCCATCTTTGTTCGTCATTCCCATGCTTAACTACCATACCACAGACCCCATTGCATGACTGTCGTGGTGTTGTGGGTTATACACCACATCACCACAAGGCCATTCCATTGACCATTGTGGGAAGATGGTATGTATACCACACTACCGCAAGGTCATTCCATTGACCATCGTGGGATGGCAGTATGTATACCGCACTACCGCAGGCCAGCTTGATAGACCGTTGCGAGGTGGCAGGTTTTTCACCGCATTACAGCATAGACTGTCAAAAGACTCCTACGGGATGGTGATTAAGATCGCCAGCTCACACCTCTCTTATCTGCACTCAACGGTACTGTGGTAAACATTGGATTTGATAAAAATGATGGGACTTTAGGGTTTGATAGACCTTATTAGGGTTTAATAGAGCTCTTAGGGTTTACAAAGACCTTGAAAATATTAGGCAAACCTTCCTAGGTTATACATATCCCTAAAACCATTGACAAACCTTCTTAGGGCTATAAAAACTTTGAATTCTTGAAATACCTCATGGTGATGGGGATCTTACCCCTGTATGCATTGCCAACATTACCCATTATTTTTGGGAATGAAGATCATTTGGTGATTGATTTTTCTTCATTATGTCTCACTTGATAAGCTTTTGGTACAACATCCTATGCTTTACCCTTCCACTGTCTTTGATCCCTTTGTATGGTTACTCTCTGCCTAGTTGACATTTATTTCTCCATATGATGCCACAAGTACTCCAAAGATAATCACATTCACCAAATGCTTCACAAACCCTTCATAAAAGTTTGACAGACCTAGAAATGTTTGGTAGACCTTTAAATAGCTTCAAAGACTCTTCATAGCTTAACAAACCTAATGAATGACTACAAACCTTTCTATTGTTGTCTTGGTTGGGCCATGTACAAGCTTGTTATGGGTTCCATAGGGTTTCTAGAAGTTTATCTATACATACTTTACAAATGTCTCATAAACCCTTAGAAAACTTCACAGACCCTTAAAAAGCTTGTGCATACCTTTAATGACTTGATAGAGTTCCTAATGATCATGCAGAATTTCTCATGGTTTATGCAAGGTCTTCAAGGTTTTACAATATGTATTTTAGACAATCTCATGCTTTACAATAGATCATAGACTCTTAATGATTTGATAAAGTCTTTTAAGGTTTAACAAGGTCTTAAGATTATACAGAGCTTCAATAACTTCTGCATGCTTTTAAGACTCTTTACAAACATTACAATGGTTTTCACAGATCCTAAGAGAACTTCATAGACCCTTAATGGTTATACAGAGCTTCTTTGAACTACATAGACCCTAACATAATTTGATAGACTTGACATGGCTTAAAAAGACTTTTTGATAGTTAGGTAGGCCTCTTTACACTTTGTAGACCTCCTTTAAGCTTCCATAGTCTCCTTAATGCTTGATGGACCTCTGATCTCTAATGATTTTTAGACTGTTTCTAGGTTTGACAGAGCTCTCACCTTGATTTAACACCCTGTACAAGCATGTATGGCTCTTTTGGTCTTGTAGAACTCCTGCAGATCTCCTCCATGAGCATACATTCTTGAAATAGACCTTCTAATGCTCTACAGACCTTCTAGGATTGTGATACTTCTATCATAATGTATGTATAGATGTGTATCACCTATAGAACATTGTAGGAGAATCACTGTAGAAGATGAATAACTACTCTATCACTGAGGATGACATGGTGCATGTTCTTTTTTTATATCATACGTCCTTCTTTCCCTATGATAAAATCAATGCAATAATCTTAAATTAGATTAGGTGTTTTTTTGGAACCAATGAGGATAGTATTACTAAACAAAAAAATAAGAATCCCTACAGCTCTGGCAATGACATTCTGTTCACGTGGTGCGCAAAGAGAAATTCTTTGGCATTTAATATGAGAAGAAACCATTATTGAACACTAATTCAAGAGTTAAAACTCTAGATAAAAATTAAAATTTATTCATCTTGCCTACAAATGCTGGACACAAAAGTTGCAAAGCAATCTAGCATGCAGTTCACTAGCAAAAATCTAACTTGCAGGTGGCATCACGTTCAAAGAGCATCTACATACTTTCCCGCTCTGCAACTTTCCCACCTTTACGTTGTTTGAACTTGCTTTGCTCATGGTGGTTGTCAGCCTTGGGGGGGCCCTTGCCCCCCCTCTAGGCCCTCTGGTGGATCATGTTGATGTTTGTACTGCCTCGGTCAATACTCAAGAGCACAAATCTCCAGCCTCGGGGTTGGATCCCAAGGCTTGGAAACAGGCACTGCTAGGGGAGATTGGTAGGTCTATCGAAGATTCTTCTATCCTAGTGCAGTTAGAGCCTGTGAACAGAACGGACTTCTAGATCCCATATCTGATGATGGATAAAATAACCTTAGCCTTGGAATTATCTTTGGTAGGTAAGTTCCAAGCCTTAAGGCCCAACATCGACATGGTTCGGCGCTAGGTGGCCTCGAGATGGCATCTCAAAGGTAGCGTGGTTACAAGCACCATGATAGGTGGTCTCTTCCTTTTTATGTTCACTGCCAGAGAGGACTTGGTAGCGACTTTGGCGAGTGGCCCCTGGATGTATGGCAAACACAACCTCTGCTTAGGGTGCTAGAAACTGGGGTTTGATGCGGCTATGGAATTCAGTAGGTCAGCTCTGGTCTAGGTTAGGCTTCTTGGACTTCCGCTGGAGTTCTGGGATGAGGAGATCTTCACATGGATAGGGAACTCTTTTGGGTGTTTCATCGCCCTGGACAACACCACTAAGCATAAAACTAGGTTAGTTTTTACTAGATTCTATGTTAGTGTAGATATTCATAAATCTCTACCTAATACCATTAACTTAAAGTCTAAATATGGTAGCTGGCAGCAACACCTGGTGTATGAGAATGCTACCATTTTTTGCCAAAATTGCTCCAAAAAAGGGCACCTTATCAGTGAATGTAAAAACCTAAAGAAACAAAAAGATAAAGAGGTCTCAGAGGAGGAGAATATTGTGGTGGAATACCCATTCAAAAAGGACTTGCTTGATATCATCAAGTCCCCTCTCATGACAAAACAGCTGGAAAAGCTCTGGACTCAGGGAGACCAAGAAATTGATCTTCCAATATCAACTGCTAAGGCCTCACCACTCCCTTTGCCTCAGATTTAGAGGGATTCTGAAGCTGAACAGCCAATTCAACAAAGGGGTAATTCTTTGGGCTCTGTCAAGTCAGAAGATGGGGAGATCCTTACCCCCAATGAAAAGAATCCCAAGCCTCAGTATGCTGGTTCAAGTGCTAAGGTGTATGAAGGAGGACAGACAACAGATTCAGGTACTAAGGTGTTTAAAGGAGTTCAGACAGTAGTGTAGACAAGCATAGATAAATTTATACTATCTCCCACAAGGGTTCTTTCTCTTGGGGCTAGTATGAGTAACCAAGAGGGGTGGATAACACCCAAAAAGAAGGAGAAAGGCCACCACAAGAAGTCAGCTAATGTGGGGACAGAGGGAAAGGTAGGTAGACTATCCCAAAGAGAAACTAGAAACAAAGAAGCAACCAAGGAAATAGCCATTGGGAGACAAAGCACACTGGAGGCTATCTCTAGAAGACCATGTAAATGAAGGTCATCTCATGGAATGTGAGGGGGCTAAATAGCCCCCAAAAATAGTCCATGGTTAAGAGTTGTATTTTTGACAATAAGGTGGATATCATCCTTCTCCAAGAGGTTAAGATGTCTGAAGATAACTTTAAAAAGATAGCTAATAATATCTGGCCTTTGGCTAACTACATTATCAACCCTTCTACTGGGGCGTCAGGGGGCCTTGTTACTATGTGGAACAAGTATAACATTTTGGGTTGCTATTGCTCACATAGCAAAAATAGCTTGGAAGTTAAATTCACTATGAATAAGAAAACTTGGAAGCTGATCAATATATATATGCCCCCAACACCAGGAGTACTAAAAATGACCTGTGGGATGGCTTAATCCCTAAACTTAATGTTGAGAGAAGGACTTTGTGGATGTTGGGGAGAGATTTCAACACCCCGCTTTTCCCCTCGAAAAAATCTAGGGCCATCTTGGGCTACTTGGACAATATTCTAGACCTGGCAGACTTCCTCAGTCAAACTGGGCTTATGGATATAGAGGTTAATAATCAACTCTATTCCTGGACCAACAGAAGAAGGGGAAACTAGATGATTCAGGTGAAACTAGATAGAATGCTTGTCTCTTCTAATTGGGACATGGTGCAACATTCTATCCTTACTGTGCTGCCTCACACCATCTTTGACCACAATGCCCTCCTCCTTTCTTGGATTGATTGTGCTCCCAAGGGGCCTTTCCCATTTAGGTATGAAATTATGTGGGCCTCCCACCCAGATTTTAGGGACTGCATTGTTGACTGGTGGAGCATTCCAGTGCATAGATCTCCTATGTTCAGACTCACCCAAAAACTTGCCCATGTCAATCACAAATTTAAAGGATGGAACAAATTCTACTTTGGGAACATGATGAACTAGAAAAAACACATTATTGACAGCTTAATGGAAGTCCAAGACAACATGGCCAAGGGAGATGTGAGTGAGGACACCTTTAACAGGGAAGATTCTTTGCTCAAAAATCTTAAGGATATCACCAGTAAAGAAGAGATCTTCTGGAAGCAGAAGTCTAAAATTCAATGGCTAAAGGAGGGAGATAGGAACTCTTCTTTCTTCCACCAGTCTACCTTGAAGCATAAAAAGAGAAGCAAAATCACCAAGTTGATTGATGAAAACAACAGTGAAATTCTTGAAGACAAGGAGCTGGGAAGCCTAGCCTCCAACTACTTTAGAAACTTTCTGGCGGAGCACATAAACAATCCTGACAAAGGTCAGGAGGACAAGCTGTTGGACAACATTCCCTCTGTCCTCTCAGAGGAAGATAACTATAGGCTACTAAAGCCTATTACTAAGGAGGAAGTTAGGGCGATTGTGTTCTTTATGGGGGCCTTCAAAGCTCCGGGCCTAGACGGGTTTCCCTTGGCCTTTTTCCAAGACTTCTGGGAGATTGTGGGTTATGATGTCACTACAATTGTCAAGGACTTTTTTCAGGACTAGAAAAATTCTTAAGCAGATCAACGCCACTTTCATTGTGCTTATCCCCAAGAAGAGCATCACTAAGTCCATGTCTGATTTATGATCTAGTAGCCTATGTAACACCATTTATAAGATTATCAAGAAACGTTTTGTCCTCAGACCCCAACTGCTACTGGATAGCCTTATATCTGAATGCCACAAAGGCTTTGTCCCTGGTAGACAGATTATGGATGCTGCAATATCCACTCACAAGATCATTCACTCGATGGATATAAGTAACTATCCGAGCATGGCTCTCAAACTAGATATATCTAAAGCCTATGACAGAATCTCCTGGGAATTCATGTTTAAGGTCCTTAGGAAGTTCAAGTTCCAAGACAGAATTCTTACTCTGATAAAGGAATGTGTTACTACTGTCAAGTACTCGGTCCTAGTCAATGGAACTCCTCAGGGGTTCTTTGATGTTGGTAGGGGTCTTAGACAGGGAGATCCCCTTTCTCCCTACCTCTTTATCATTATGGCTAAGGTCCTGGGTAGAAACATCCTCTCCCACTTGGATAATCATAACCTCAGGGATGTCAAAGTTGAGTCCACCATGGGACTGCCTGTTGTCCAATAGTTTGTTGATGATACTATGCTCTTTGAGGTGGCTTCAGTGGTTGAGGCTAGAAGATGGAAAAATCTACTGAATACCTATGGGAAAGTTTCTGGCCAGTGCATTAATTATGAAAAGAGTAATGTGTTCTTTTTCAATACTGATTTGGAGCTACAAGTTAAAGTGAGAAACATCCTGGAATGCAACAAGGCCAATCTCCTGGCTACCTACCTTGGTCTGACCCTCATGGTCAAGGAAGTGACCTTGGCTTACCGAAACACTGTTTTGGAAAGAATCCAAAAAAAGATGGAGGGATGGAAAGGTAAACTCCTTAGCCAAGCTGGCAAACATCAACTCTTGAAGGCATCCCTATAGGGCATCCCCACTTATTTTCTACCCCTCTTTAAAATGCCTAGATACATGGAAGAGAAATTAGAGAGGATCCAGAAAACCTTCCTCTAGACTGGGGTTGAGGAAAAAAAGAGGATCTCGCTGGTTGGGTGGGATAAAGTTTGTCAGCCCAAACTGCAAGGGGATTAGGAATCAAAAAAATCTAGGTGATGAATAAATCCTTACTGGCCAAGATTGGATGGATCTTACTGAAGGAGGAGAAAGACTAGGTGCATATTATAAAAGCCAAATACCTGCAAAATGGGAATAAATTAGGGTTAATGGATAGGGAGAGCCTTTCCAAAGGCTCTATTATCTAGAACAAAATGATCAAAACTATAAGCACTCCGTCTCAAGGCATCAAATGGAAGCTAGGTAAGAGAGACAAAATCAGGTTCTGGGAGGACAATTGGCTTGAGGAGGGACCCCTATCTAACCGGAAGAACACCACTACTAAGGAAAGAGTTAACCATTTTGGAAGCTTTGTCAGCACTTACATTATTAGCCAAATCCACAGCCAAAGGTGGTGGAAGAACCTCTCTGAATGTTGGTACAATAATCAGTCTGAGAATCAAGAGTGTCAGGCTTTGCAAGTGGAGTTGAACAAGTAAAGAATTCTGATATTTCCTAGAGAAGATGAAATGCTCTGGGGGTAGGATCAAAAGGGTATCTTCTCGGTCAAATTAGCTTACAATCTACTAACCAACAATGCACAGGTGAGCTAGTTCTAGAAGAGTGTTTGGAACAACAAGATGATCCCTAAAATAAACTTCTTCTGGTGGTTTGTAGCACATAATAAAATCCTTACTACCGATAACCTCAATAAAAGGGGTTTCCAATTGGTCAATAGATGTGTTCTATGTCTTAAAGAAGAAGAGCCCATTAAACACCTTCTTTTCCATTGTGATTTTTCTAAAGAGATATGGGGAAAAACTATAGAGAAACTTAACCTAGATTGGGTCTTCCCGGATAACTTCTAGGATTTTGCCCAAAGCTGGTTCACTCCTTTCTCTCACCCTAGGATTAGGGAGCTTTGGAGACAAATTCCCCCACACCTGGGGTGGAGTGTGTGGAAGGAAAGGAACAATAGAATATTCAGAGAGAAAGATAGAATTGCTAATGAGGTCTTCTACTCCTTTAGCAAGTTGGTCTCTAAGAACATATCTTCCAGCACTCTTCATGTGGCTGAGAAACCCCCTACTCAGGTGGAAGTTCTGATTGCCAAGAATTGGGGACTGATAGTGGATATGACCAAGATTGACATTTCCAGAAAGATGGCCAGACAAAACACCTTCTGGAGACCCCCTCCCATGGACTGGATCAAACTTAATTTTGACAGAGCTGAAAAAAAGAACATTGGGTTGGCAAATGGTGGAGGGATTTTCAAAGATAGTCAGGGTGTTTTCATTGTTGCTTATGTGGGTGGATCGGTATCCAGTCTAATAATGTGGCGGAGGGATTGGCCCTATTGTGGGGGCTCAAAATTGCTCACTCTATGGGAATGGACAAGTTACAAGTGGAAGGAGATTCAAAAATTATTATTGAGGCAGCTCTTGATAGGTCCATCAGTGGTTGGAAGCTGAAAGATATTACGGACGACATCATCTGCTTATTGTCAGGGTTTAAGTAGAAATAAATTGGGCATGTGTACCGTAAAGGTAATAAAGTGGCTGATGGGATGGCCAACCTAGGGGAGAGCTTGGAAAAGAAAGAATAATTTACCTATTCAAATTCAAAACCTTCTCAGAAAGGAGCAATGTCCTGCCCTTGGTCTTCCATGTTTGCATTTATAAACCCCACTATCCCCTAGCCTAGGGAGTACTTTAGGCGCCAAATGTGATCTCATCTTGATTGCCATCTGGATTTGAGGACTTGTCATTTGGGTGGTGTGACATCTTTTGTCTAGCTCAGACTTGTTAGAGATTGGGTCTACCACTGTACGAAGGATTGCCTTCACATCAGTTGGATGTGGAGGCCTAAGGTGGGGTTTCACATGGCCAAGCATGTGAGTAATGGGGATATTAACTTAAAAACTCTCCACAGATCTTCTAATTATGACCAATTAACGAATACCAATTATGAAAGGAAAGGGCATTCTCACTCACATATCATGAATTTAAGAAGGTACGTCACCCCCAGCTGGCGAAGGGACACTCTACTCATTAACTTGAGTGAGAGTATTGGTATGCAGGATATTATCTACAAATTGAAAATTTCTAAGTTACCCGCCACTTTTTCATCTCTAGTTTGTCTGTGAGAATTTGGTGCAACTTGAGAATGGGGGGTGATAGGTCTCGTACTGAGCCTGAATCTTGTGAAGAGTTCAAACACAATGAGACCCTTTGGCACATTTGTCAAGAGGACGGGGTGGCTTCCTATCTAGAATGCCTGCAAGGGCATGATGAAAACCTCTCGATGCAGTTCCTACAGTCGTTGGAGGGTAGACAAGTCAAGGTGGGTGGTGTGGGGTTCAAAATCTCGGAGGAAGTGATCAGGATAGCGATGGGCATGTCTACTGATGGTATCAAATACAAGAAAACAAGCAAAGTCTCTGATCCAGATGGTATGGCCTTATTTTTGAAGAAAGGTGAGGTCTTACACAGTCTGTAGGAAGGGTTTGATATAGGCAAATATTGCCAAAACCATGGGATGAGGTGTGCCACATGATTATCAAATACTTCACTCTCGAAGGTAGATTCAGACACTTTTTCTACTATCATTTTGCTCTCTTAAACCATTTTCGTCGTAGCAAGTCAATTAGTTTTCCTTTTTTCTTGCTCTCATCTCTGGAAGCCTCTATTGTGTTTTCTATTAAACTTCATGCCATCGACCCTAACAAGCCCCTAATCTTGCTCCATCAGGGGCTCATCTTCAGGCTCTATAAATTTCATTTAGCCCTCTATCCCCCTAAAGCCCTCACAGCTACTTGTGTTGACCCTCCTTTGTCGCCCTATTCCAATCCTAAAAAGATTAGCCTGGTGATAATTACATAAATCACCCCAGAGAAGTATACCAAAGCCCTCAAGTTTGGAAAGAAAAAAAATGCCACTGGTAAGAGCCCCGAGCCTAAGACTAGTGACCAGACCCCTAAGACCAAATCCAAGATTTCAGCCAAAAGAAAGATTATATCTGGTGATTCCTCCCATAAGACCCCACAAAAGAAGAATAGGGTTAGTTCTGACAGCGGAGATAATGCTAAAAATATTGCCTTGGTGGTGGAGGTTAACTCTGAGGAAGGTGACGGTGGGAGTGACAGTACTGAAGATGTGGAGTTTACAATGACTGATAGTAAACCCTGGGTGTCATCGGCTTGCTGTTAAGCATAGTCCCATTCCCTAAAAGAAGGTGGTTGTTGAGTCGGTGGAGGAAGTGGCGGACCTAGAGGGTGCTAGCATTTCTGATGACAAAAACAACAAAGGTGATACGATGGTGGGAGAGGTTGAATCGATGGGTGGGGACATTTTCGACAACAAGGATAACAAAAATGAGATGGTGGAGGGGGAAGCTGATGACAGCCCTAGTAATTTTCTTGAGCTTAATGTTTGGGGGTCAGACTCTGTGAGCTTGGAGAAAGTGGTGAAGGATGCTGGCAAGAAGAACAGGGGTGGTAAGAAAGCCATCAAGGACAAGGAAATGGAAGCCCTCTCTGGTAGAGTATCCGAGCTGGAGAGAAAGTTCAAGATTCTGGCTAAGTTCTCTGCGAAAGTCATGCACCGGTCAGCCACCACTCTTGTGGTCCTCTAGGATGTCAAACTTACCAGCTAGGTGATGAAAGATAAAGATTTCAAGGAGTACCAAGATCTCTACTAATTCTTGGCCGACAATTGGGACTAGATGTTCAATTAGCCTTTGGGGCTTTTTCTGTGCTTTTTATTGTTGGTTTGCTGTCGGTTTGTTGTCAGTGTGTTCTGGTCTAAGGTTTTTTGGTTGTCTCTTTTTGTTTTGGTCTGTTTCTCTCTGATGGAACTTTGATGCACCTTTTTGGCTAATGTTTAATGGGATCGGCACCCTTCTTTGCCACTTATTTTATCCAAAACAATCTAACTTGCAAAACTTGTCTAAAGACAAAATATGGCCTCCAAAATGTCTCATAGAATGTTGTTTCCTGCTTGGAAAATGAGTTCTATTGGGTCTCATTTTGCAAATTTGCTTTAATAGCATGGGGGATTTCTTTAGATAGGTATTTTTGGTGTAGCTTTCATGATTCTTTTTTTCTGTCTAGGGAAACATCCAGGGATTACACTATTCTGGGAATTTCCACCTACGGCATGCATGCCTATATACCATTGATGCATATATGTGTAATATATTGTTTCAAGTTTTTTACACTAATTTATGTAGATGTACATGGATGACTGGGTGGATGGACTAAGAATTTTAAATATTAGTGTATAAACATGCATGCCTATGTATTACATACACAATCATAAATGTCTTGTTATTATTTTGTATTATAGTTGTACTTTTACCCTTTTTCCCTCGATGCCTCCCTTTTCAAAAATGGCTACTATGATTGGGTGTAACTATTTCAGCTCGTGCAGATGCATAGTTTTCCTAGTTTCAATGTATTAAAATTGAAGATTCTAGAAGGATCAAGGATCATAATGTTGTTAACTTTATTGTCAGTAATAAGGTGTTAAGGACCATTTCCTTATTTTTGGACAATTACTAGAATTGATGTCTATTTGAGATTTACACAGTGGTCTAACACAAACATGGTATAGTATGAAAATAATTTCATTGTCTCATTTATTGACTTTGTTAAGAGGGTCTTATGCCCTGCTCATTTTAAAACATGAGGTGATTATGTCTAAAGTCTTTTGTTTGGATTTCATGCTTTCTTAGTCATTTATTGAAAGTTGAAACAATTGTATCTATTAAATTTGTTTTTAATACTAAGATTAGTCATGCTTCTGGGTTTAGATTAGTTTGGTGGCTGAAATTATTGTACAATTTCCAAGAATGGGATTAATGCAAGTAGCTTTGCCAAATTTTAGTGGTCCTCCACTAGCAAGACCTAGTCCTACTTTAGGACCTCTTAATGGCCAGTGGACATCACCTTCACAACCACTAGTTCCTTATCCATTTGTTGTTCCAGGTAAATAATCTCCTTGTTGATGGTGAACTTTTAGTTGTATTTCACCTATTATGAAACCATACATACTTAAGTTTGTCATGCTATTCAAAGGTAAAACTTTAAATCCTAAATGAAACATTATGGGCTGATCTGTAACTTATATAATTATTGAAAGATTGGAGTAAACTATAAGGCCTTAGTTGCTTTTGGTTGAATCAATATCCAACAAAAGTAGTGCATGCTTGCTATAGCAATGAAGTATTTTTTGAAAATTTAGGTCATTTCTTGTGGGTTGAGTGCTTTTGTAGAGTTTGTAGCCCAGGGCCAAGGCTAAAAGATTGAGTTTGGGAAAATCAAATCAAAATAAATATGACTAAATATATGACTAAATTAACAACTAAATATACTACCAAATTGATCAATCAAAACAAACAATAAATAAATTAAAATGGCTTAGTCAATAATTCGATCGCGTTATAAATGACTGACAATAAACTACTAATGGTCACGTGACCATGTTCATCCATTTATATGCAGTTTTTAGTAGTTTTTTTAATCATATATTATTGTTTTTGTACTAGTGGATAGATCGAGAAGGAGCAAAGTTGTCGGAGCCTACAATTGGAAATAAGAGCAAATCTAGGAAGACTAGGGTGTTGGGTGCCTTGGTACTAAGGTTTTAGGGTAGATGAAGTTTGTGTGTGACTGTATTTGCTACTTCCATCTTCTTGTCATCTGTTAGGTGTTTGAAACTCCTGATGTGACCTATACACATGAAAGACAGAAAATGGTTGTGTTGTATAGGGGTTTGCCTCAGTCAAACCCTAGTGTAAGTGTTTCTACTTCCACAACAACAAGGATAAGTGTGATAGAGAGTGTGTGCTCTTGGTGAGTAGAGGCAAAAAATTTACCAAAGATTGTTGTAATCAAATGAATTGAAATAGAGTTACCATGAGCATGAAACCCTAGGTGAATGTATGTCACAAAATGAATCATTCACAAGGTATTGATGAGGGAAGAAGCCTCCTCGAAAACTTGCAACAAAGGCTAATGCATACTCTTAAGTGTGAAAAAGATGAATGATGAAGTCTAGCATGCACACTAAATCAAACCCTCTTCCATAATAACATTCTAGGACAAGACCGAGCTGAATCACTACCAAATGGAGGTGGACTCAGCTACAGATCTTGTGCTCAAGAGTGCTATGGAAAGATCAGATTTAATCAAGCCTTTTATTAAACCCTAGGTCAAATATGCATTAAACCCTAATTATATGATGATCGGAGCATAACTAACAAACGGTGATAGATACAGACAATTTGAAAGAAGCACTAAGATTAGTGAATAGAGGAGAACCTAATTCCAAAAGAAAAGGTATGAAAGGATGAATTTGCGGGCACCCAAGTCTTGGAAGTGAGAATCTGCCAAAGGTCTGAATTAAGGAAATGCCGTAAAGACTGCCCTAAAGCCATATCTAGATCCTGAAATGGGTGGAGGACAATTTCACAGGTGCCCAAGTCTTGCATAGAGGAATATTCTTGAAATGTTGTCAGATCCCAAAACCCTAATCCTTACTCAGTCTTCTCGTGTCTTAACTTTTCTGGATCTCGCACCTGTAATCTGCACATAAGAAGAAAATGGGTTTGGGGGTTATGGTGTTTAGGTACTTGCCTCAATCAAATCCTGGGATAGCATTCAAGCTTCTCAACACCATTATTTGATAGAGAGAGTGTGCCCTAGTAGGGAAGAGGATAAACATAAACCAATATGATGAAATCAAATGATGATGAACACAAATGATATCACCTGTGCAATGAAACCCTTATGAGGATGAATGCTCTTCAACTCTTAAGGAGAGATAGATGATAACTTCAAAACCTACAACAACACACAATGACAATAAAAATCTGCTCTAGAATCACAATGAATGCTTTGAATTCTCTTTACTCCAATACTTCAAGTTAGCTATCACTATCTAGGTTCATAGTAAATTCAAAAACACACTTATATATGTTTTCCCGCTAACATTCGTGAAATTAACTAAAAGAGTCGACAAGAAAAAACCCTTTTAAAGATCCTATGCCAACATCCATTTGAAATTCACCCCGACCAATCAGGGAGGACTTGGGCGCGAGCGCCGAAGTCCCAAGGCACCTTTTTGGTCTGGAGTAAGGCACAATATGGGCCCCTAATTCCCAATTTGCATTGATTTTAGGGGATTTTGCATCGAGATGAATATTTATGATGTATAATGTTATCACGAGGACCTAGGAGCTAAACAAGAAGGTAAAACAACAAGAGGACACTTTTTACTCCATAACATTTAGCCCCCACTTTAATGTGTGTACGATCTTACAATTAGTACATGCATTAAAGTATAATCGAAGCATGTCAAACACATAAAATACTATAGAGAAGACACACCCTAGGTTTAAAGGACCATTTCTAGCCCCCCGGCTTAGGAAAACATAAGAAAACACTTGACAGTCATGCAAGACACAATGAATACATTAAGGAGGCATGAATACATGGAGAAGACATGGTGCAGTCACGGTAAGAGGGTTCACGGAATGAACTATCCAGACCGTACAACAAGAGTAAACACAATAGAAATAACCCAAAGAAATAGAACAAATGCAGATTCAGTCATTCAGTATATCATAGAATTCAAATAGAGATCGGTCGGCAACATGCGGGCTTACAATTAGGGCTCACAGGCCTGATTACATACATGCGCAAGATTAGGCTTTGAAGTCCTCTCGCGAAGGAGCCAACAATCTATCTTCTAGATTATGAGAACTATGTTAACTACTTTCCTAAGGATCTATTACATCAATATATATCAAATTTGGATCAATAGATTCCTTCGCATCGGCCAAGGAAGATCACAAATTCCAATGAAGAGCTATAACGTGTACACATAGATAGGTCAGACCTAAATGCTTAGAACACTTTTGGTAAATGAATGGAATGACGTGCAGATCTCTTGGGAAGGTTAGCCATGAACCAAAGATCATTAAATGATGTGTCATTTGGCTCCAAAGATTGGGAAATGCTTTTACAAGTTTCTCCTTCAGCTAGTTGTTTGTGATTATCTAGATGCTCTGCTATGAGAAACAATCATCTTCTAATAGAGACATCTCTTCAAAATTGAAGTGCGGATCTTTGAATTCTGGATATGATGTAAATGAATGAATGTAGATACTAAGTCCAGCTCCACAAGATCTAAAAATGCTATTGGACCAGAATATAGAATCTGCTACTGACTGAACTACCTGAACTGAACTGGAAAATAAATAAACTAAACTGCAAACAAACTGAAATGCAAATGTTTTTGGTTCATGCAAGATTTCTGTTGAACTAGGGATGCTCTTGCATCAGACATTCAAGGTTATTGAAAAAAGTGAGGGGCTAGGGGAGAACCAAGGCGGCCCACCTCATCCTGAGAGATCCATGATGAATCTTCTTCTGGTCTGCCTTTCCACATCACAAGGTATTCTTTGTATTGTCTTCCTCTAGTGCTGCGTCCAACTCTACTATCCAAAATGTCTTCAATCTGCTCCGGTGCTTATTGTGGTAATTGTTTCTTCAAGTCTTCTTCTATGTTGTCATTGAACTCTACTTCATGATACTGATAAAGGCCTATAATATTGAAAATAGGTGATATACCTAATGTATTTGGTAGCTCCACTTCGTATGCATTCCCTGAATCAAATTTCCTGAGTATCCTACATGATCCAAACTTCTTCATCTTCAACTTGTTATATGTCCCAACTGGAAATCTTTCTTTTCTCAAATACACCATTACTTCATCTCCAACTTCAAATTCCTTATGTCTTCTCTTCTCATCTACCTTTTCCTTATACTTACTATTCATATTCTCCAAATGCTTCTTCACCTAATTATGCACTGTCTTCATACGATCTGCAAATTCTTCTGCTTCTGCACTTCTATTTTCCTCTGTACTGATATCTCTCAATTTTGCAACTCCTCTAAGATTCACTCTGATCACAATCTCAAAAGGTGTTCTTCTGGTACTCCTATTTATTGAATTATTATATGCAAACTCTGCTTGTAAAAGAATCAAATCCCAACTTCTGGTTTTCTCTCCAACCAAACATCTCAACAAGTTTCCCAAACTCCTATTCATTACCTCTATCTGTCCATTGGTCTGTGGATGAAAAGCTGAACTGAACTTCAAATCTGTCTTCATTTTCTTCCAAAGTGTCCTCCAAAAGTACCCACCAAACTTTGTATCTCTGTCTAAAACTATACTCTTAGGTAATCCATGTAATCTCACAACCTCCTTGAAAAATAAGTCAGCTGCATGTACTGCATCAGTTGTCTTCTTACAAGGTATGAAATGAGCCATTTTTGAAAATCTGTCAACCACTACAAATATTGAATCATGTCCTCTCTATGTCTTAGGCAATCCCATCACAAAATCCATGCTTATGTCTTCCCAAGGTCTCTCTGGTATTGTCAAAGGTTTATACAATCTAGTATTCTAACTACTCCCTTTTGTAACTTGGCAAACTCTACAACTCTGCACATATTTCCGAACATCCTTATGTATCTAAGGACAAAAGTAATTTTCACTCACCAAAGCCACTATCTTATCAATGCCAAAATGTCCTACCAATCCTCCACTATGCTTCTCCTTGATCAAATTATCTCTCATTGAACTTCTAGGTATGCACAACTGACTTCCTTTGAACAACATATCTTCTTGAATGAAATAGTCCAGCCACTTACTCCTATCTGTCACAACAGGTTGTTTACATGCTTTCCAATGTTTTGCAAAATTAGTGTCTTCCTCATACATGTTCTTCAATTCATCAAAACCCAACACTTTGACTCTCATCTTTGTCAACAAGTTTCTTCTTCTACTCAAGGCATCAACAACTTTGTTTGATTTTCCACTCCTATGCTTCAACACAAATGTATAACTCTGCATGAACTCTACCTATCTCATATGTCTCTGATTCAACTTACCTTGACTGTTCAAATATTGCAAAGCTTGATGATCTGTTTACAACACAAATTCCTTAGGAAACAAAGAATGTCTCCACTTTTTCAAGGCTTGAATTATGGCATAGAACTCTTGATCATAAACTGAATATCTTCTCCTTGCATCATTCAACTTCTCACTGAAATATGCTACTGGTCTACCTTCTTGACTTAACACTGCTCCAATTACACTTCCACTCACATCACAATCAACTTGAAATACCTTATTGAAATCTAGTAATGCCAAAACAGGTTGCTCTGTCACCTTCTGCTTCAACAACTCAAAACTTTTATCTGCTCTAGATGTCCACTTGAAATCTTTTCTGTCACCTCTCATTGTCTCTGTCATAGGGTTATAAATTGAACTGAAATTTCTGATGAACTTCTGGTAAAAACTAGCCAATCCATGAAATGATCTAACTTCTTCAATACTCTCCAGTGTAGGCCATTCAACAATTGCTCTTACTTTCTCAAGGTCTATCTTCAATCCTTCCGCAGAAATCACAAATCCCAAATATACCAACTCCTCTTTCATGAAACTACACTTCTTGATGTTTATCAACAATCTCTCTTCTCTCAGTCTCTGCAAAACTTGTCTAATATGCCACAAATGTTCCTCCTTTGTCTTACTGAAAATCAGAATGTCATCCAAATATACAATAACAAACTTACCCATGAATTTCTTAATAACTTCATTCATCAATCTCATGAAAGTACTCAGTGCATTTGTCAACCCAAAGGGCATCACTAACCACTCATACAGTCCTTCATTTATCTTAAAAGCAGTCTTCCATTCATCTCCTTCTCTGATTCTAATATGATGGTATCCACTCTTCAAGTCTATCTTTGTGAAATATTTTTCTCCACTTAAACAATCCATGTTATCATCCATCCTAGGTAAAGGAAATCTATACTTAACTGTGATCTTGTTTATTGCTCTAGAATCGGTACACATTCTCCATTTTCCATCCTTCTTTGGTGCCAACACAACAGGTACTGCATAAGGACTCAAGCTTTCTCTGATCAAACCTTTCCTCAACAATTCTTGTATTTGTCTATTTAGTTCTTCATTCTCTGTCGGTGTCATTTGGTGTGCTACTTTGTTAGGCAAACTTGCTCCAGGTATAAGACCCATGTGATGACTGATACTCCTTATAGGTGGCAATCCATCAGACACATTATCTGATATGATGTCTTCATACTCTGTTAACAACTTTCTTACCTCCTCCGGTTGTGATTCTTCTTTCTTCAATGCTTCAAGTTTCTTAGGAATTAAGGCATAACACATGTTCTCATGTCTCAAACCATCTAGAAATTTTCTTCCATCTACCAAATAGATTCTAGCATTCCCACATACTTCACTCTTAGGGTCATCCTCCAAAGGAATCAAAGTAATTCTCTTTCCATTTGCTGTTATAGTATATGTGTTCTTTCTCCCATCCTGTATAGCTTTTCTATCATACTACCAAGGTCTACCCAACAAGATATGACAAACATCCATAGGAATAATATCACACAAGACTTCATCATGATAAGATCTAATATGAAATTTCACCAAACGTTGTTCACTCACCAGTACCTTATGATCATCCTAAATCCATGCTATCTGATAGGGCTTAGGGTGTTTCAATCTTTCTAACTTTAGCTTAGTCACCATCTCCTCTGAAACTAGGTTATCTAAACTACCACTATTAATTACAACTTTACAACACTTACCTCCTGATTTGCATCTTGTCCTGAACAAGCTCTTCCTCTGCGGTGGTTCCTCATTTGTCTCTGCTTGAAATAGTGCTCTCCTCATCACCAAGGATTCTCCTTTCTCAGGTTTGCCAATAGAATAGGGGTCATCCAGTTCAACAGGTTCTTCTTTAACATAGGCTTCTCTTCCACTATTTTCTGTCCTCTTACTTGTACTACCTTGATTACATTCAAATGCTTTATGTCCTTCACCTCCACACTTGAAACAAGTACCTCTGAATGTTCTCTTATCTAATCCTCTTCCTTCTCTTCTATATCCTTCATTCCGGTATGCATTATAGTTGCCTCTGGGATGAAATTTTTTGTCATTCCTCTGGTATGCAATAGTATCTCTGTCATCCTTCTTAAGTGGGTTGTCAAACTTGTTCTACTCAGATGTGATTTGTCTCCTCCAGAAAATGTTCTACCTCTCTGAAATTTACCTCCTCTGCCTCTCTGCCTTTGATCATATCTCTTATTCAGCTTCTCTTCAACCTTTAGGGCAAGCTCGTATGCTTCTTCCAAAGATGTCATCCTTACCAAGATTATCTCTTCTTGAATGTTCAATCTCAGTCTATTGATGTATCTAGCCACTTTCTCCTTGTTTGCTTCACTATGTCCTGTCATTATGATCATCTTATGAAATTCTTTAGTGTACTCCTTCACATATTTCTCCTTTTGTCTTAGGTTTTGCAATCTTTTCAACAGTTCCAACTCATAGTCAGCAGGTATAAACTGATTCTTCAACTTTGTCGCCATCCTATCCCATTTTGTAATCTTTTCTTTTCCTCTTCTGTTTCTTTCCAACTGAACTTTTTTCCACCATATAGTAGTATGTCCTTTCAGTTTTGTCTTTTCAAATTTCACCTTCTTCAGATCTTCAATATCCTCATATTCAAAGTATTCTTCCATGTCATTTATCCAGTCAATCAATTCTTCAGGGTTCAAATTACCAGTGTAGTTCGGCATATCAACTCTAGGTCTCTTTCCAATCTTTGAATAGCTCGTAGCATCTCTACTTGATTTGATTCTTCTTCTTCATCACCTCCTAGGGTTTCGCCAGTTTGTTCAACAGATTGAAATTCTTCTTCATCATCGCTTTCAACATTAGGTCTCGGTGTCAATCCTCTTCGCCTATCTTCTTCAACAACATCCAATTGAATTCGCATTGTTTTCATTATCTCTAGTGTCTCATCTATTCGACTAGCCATTGTTCCAACAACAACTCTCCTCAGTGGCATTCTTCCTAGGATCAAGTGCAAACTACATCAATTTTGGCAATCAGGCTACAAGGTGACAACTGCCTCACAATCAGTGATCAGTTGCGACACAAGTAACCTACCTCAATTCGGTGATCTATCTGCAGCAAGATCTTATAGAATTTCCTCATGAACTTCACTCAATTCACTCCCCAAAGATTCAAACTTTCGCTCTGATACCACTTGGTGCAGTCACGGTAGGAGGGTTCACAAAATGAACTATCCGAACCATGCAGCAAGAGTAAACACAATGTAAATAACCCAAAGAAATAGAACAAATGCAGATTCAGTCATTCAGTATATCATAGAATTCAAATAGAGATCAATTGGCAACATGTGGGCTTATAATTAGGGCTCACAGGCCTGATTACATACATGCGCAAGATAAGGCTTTGAAGTCCTCTCATGAAGGAGCCAACAATATATCTTCTAGATTATGAGAACTATGTTAACTACTTTCCTAAGGATCTATTACATCAATATATATCAAATTTGGATCAATAGATTCCTCCATGTCAGCTAAGGAAGATCACAAATTCCAATGAAGAGCTGTAACATGTACACATAGATAGGTCAAAACTAAATGCATAGAACACTTTCAATAAATGAATGGAATGACGTTCGGATCTCCTGGGAAGGTCGGTCATGAACCAAAGATCATTGAATGATGTGTCATTCAGCTCCAAAGATCAGGAAATGCTTCTGCAAGTTTCTCTTTCAGCTGGTTGTCTGTGATTATTCGGATGCTCTACTCTGAGAAACAATCATCTTCTGATAGTGACATCTTTCTAGTATTGAAGTGTGGATCTCTAAATTATGGATATGATGTAAATGAATGAATGTAGATACTAAGTCTAGCTCCACAAGATCTAAAAATGCTACTGGACCATAATATAGAATCTGCTACTGACTGAACTGCTTGAATTGAACTGGAAAAGAAACAAACTAAACTGCAAACAAATTGAAATGCAAATGTTTTTGGTTGATGCTCTTGAACCAAGGATGCTCCTGCATCAAGACAGTAAAACACACAATACATGGAGAAGACATGAATGCAGTCATGCAATACACAAGGTATACATGAAGAGAAGACATGATTAAACAAATATATATATATGTCCCTAACTAGGTGATAGGGGGAGTTCATCGCTACACGCCACCATCAAAGGCACACAAAACACATGGCGTGGGGAGAGCTCATTGCTACACACCTTTAAACCACTAAAACACACAAAACACATGACTTGGGGGAGCTCATCACTACATGCCTTTAAACCACTAAAACATGCAAGGAAGACACATGGAAAACACATGGAATACACGAGCGTCATATAGTGTCATTGACCCACTATACGTCTTATACATAGCAAACACAAGCAATGGGGAGGATCTCATCACTACGCTTCACCATCTAAGACACGCCAAACACACTTGAAGATCGAGCTACGCTACCACAACTACCAAATACATGCTTAAGGGCGAATAACTCAAGATCCAACCTCGCCTCCGTAGAGGACTTTTAAAAGGATGTGCAACCACTCAAGGGAAGACACAATCCTACCTTTTGTAGAAGGGCTTTCAAAATGCAACCCCACCCGCATCCATAGACACCTTACGGTGAAAAGGAAACATGTACAAAGTATACAACCCCACATGCATCGCACAGATATCTTATAGTGAAAAGGAGGTATACGCAAAACAAAACAAAGTACACAACCCCACCTACATCTGCAGACACCTTACAATGAAAAGGAAGCATACACATACATGTTTTTAACAATAATGTCTAAAATAATTGAGCATAATACCACAATATATGCCCCCACCTTAAAGTGGTTGATCCCTCTTGTTGGTCTCAAACACATTTAAGGTAAAGTGAAACACACAAGGGAACAAGAGCTTTCAAAAGCCCATACCCCAAAGTCACAGGTGCTAACAATCACCGAATGTTCCCACAAACACACACGTTAGTATCAAATTCTAATCATCAACAATATTTGTGTGTAGAAATAAGGCAACATACCACATAAATAAACCAAGGCTACACTATCAGGTTCAGAACTGAGTATAGCCATTAGGTTATACTTTAGGTATCTCATAATTGAGTATAGCGACAAGGTGAGATACAAAACATTCCAAAGTGCCTAGAAGCAAATTAGAGTATTACAAAGGTTTGTTACAAGAATCTTCACAACACGATACATGATCACATCACAACATGAGGTGATTCTACTAGTCAAGAATCAGTAATATATCAACCCCATCTTCATATATGGACTGGGTCCATTTTTATTTTCTTGTTGTAGGGATGCACGGTCCTTATTAGTATTTATTTTTTATTGTCATCCGCCAACTAGTAGAGCCACAAAAGAATGAAACCACGAAAAAGGAGAGAGGAGACAAAAGTGACTTAAGATTACAACATGGGATGATGCCCCCAAGACACCATCCACAACGTTATGCCCCTAAGGCACCACACATAACAATTGCCATAAGAGAGAAGAGAATAGAAGAATAGAGAAACAAATAGAAGAAGTATCACAATAAAGGCAATCTCCTTGTATCCTTGACCTTACAAGAGTATCAAGGGTCATCCAAGGAGACCTAAACAACTTTTAACACAATACAGGGGAACACAACACAACACTATCAACATATATATCTAGGAGGAGGCCACCCTTGAGAGTAACTAGAATAGGTGTACATTGAGTGTGGCCAGAGGAGGGAGAAATCCTCACCTGATTCAATGGGATACTTCCTGACAGACAATCCATGTCTATCATCTCAAGATATATCTATTTTATATGAAAAGAAGATATAGAAATGTGGTTGTTTTAGTTTGAATCCTCCTTTTCACAAAACATTCCAAGGGCTTTTCAACTGAGTGCTTCTCCTATCAAGAGGAGAGTCATCTATCAGATTGGGTTACCACTTGGTTTTGTGCTGGGAAATTTAGAAGTTATCACACAATGTTGCTAATTAATGCCTTTATGCTCTTGAAACCCTAATTTAAGCAAAACAAGAATTAAATCTGTGAATTACAAAAAATGCTACCAAAATTAGACAAAGGGTAGAGAACCTTAACTCACTATGTTTTGCAGTCTAAAAAATGGAAATGTCGGGGACATTGGTGATGGCACCCTAGTCCAATGTGCTACTTTTTTTGTGGATTCCCAATCTCTTTTTGATACTAATCTCTGCTCTATCTTGAGTTTCCAGGGATGTGATAGTGAAGGACAATGTTGATGGCACCCTTGTCCCAAAATTCTGCACAGTGTCTGCTTCTTTTCAGATCTTGAATCTTCAATGTTTCCCTATCTTCCCTGTAACTCCATTTTCTCTAGATTTGATACTTGTAACCTGCAATCACAAGGAGTGTGGGAGGGGGTTGTGGTGTTTAGAGGCTTGCCTTAGTCAAGCCCTGGAGAGACATTCAAGTCTTCCGAACACCGTTGTCAAAGAGAGAGTGCATATCCTTGTGGGATAGAGGCAAAAATTCAAATGATAATGATGATAGAACTTAATAAATTTCACCTTGATGATGAAGCTCTCATGGAAGGAATAAGCTCTTCAATGCCATAAGGAGAAGATGTAATCCAACCTGCAAAAACAAACACAATGATATCATAAAAAACTCAAGTATGCATAAAGTTCACAATCATCTTCCCTCTTCTCTAGTTTGCAAATGATAACCTAAACATGCTTATATATGCAACTACAAATATTCCCACCAAGAATTTTGTATTTGAAACTTATGATGTCGTCCTGGAAACCAAATAACGGTCAAAAACTTGACATTTGAATTTAGGGCAGACCCAAAATAGGGCTAGACTAGGGCGATAGCGCCCTTGTCCACCCCCCTGTCTTTATTCTGGCATCATCAAATTAGCACCCCTTAGGTCCTATTTGTCACAATACCCAAGGGTTTTCTCATCGGGAGTCTAAATTATCATGCAAGATGCTCTAAATGCAATCTAAAGACCCGGGAGCTAAACCTTAAAGGAAAAAGCCCCCAAGGGTGCATTTTTCTGACATAACATTTAGCCCCCACTTTAATGTATGTATAAATGCAAGGCCAATACATGCATTAAAGTAAGGTCAACAAACATAGCAAACACGTCAAGCACGGAGAAGACACACCAAACATATTGAAGACAAAACATGCACACAAAACACGGAGAAGACAGTCATAGTAAAAACTACTAAATATCCAATAACTTCAATGGAAATAAGACAAATGCATGAAAACTAAAGATAATACCTTTGCAACTAGATTTACCTCATGCCTTCCATTGTTGCCTATCTTGCTTTGATCTTGTTGATTATGAGCTCTCAAAAGTTGTACTTCCTTTTTGTTAAGATGACAAAGCTAGAATGGCTATGAGGGGAATTGTGCAATGCAACTACAATGCAATAACTAAGATGAAGGATGAAGGTAATGATATGCAGCCATGGTGGATGATAATGAGATGATGATAATGGGTTTGTAATGCAAATGCAATGGAGCCAAAGGCACGCTTGAGATCTATGATGGAATTTCTGCAGAGTAAGATTACAAAAGCTTGAGTGGATGCAAAATGGGTGTGAGGACCTTACTTTTATAGGCTTAAGAGAGGCCAAGTCCAAGTGTCAATAGATCCATGACTGGAGGAATTATCTGTGATGTGTACGGTTGAGATGGAGTTGAGGGAGATAATCATGGGAAATGTTCCTACTACATTTACAAGGTAGAGGAATAAGTGGATCCATAAGCCACATGTCATTGTGCTCACAAATGACCTATGAGTTAAAGGTGGAAGTCTTTGAGGAGATTGTGGAAGAAGAACTCTTGATCTATTGGAATGTGAGAGATGAACTAGAATTAGAAAGAAAAGTGTCTTTGAGCATAAAGGTGGTTCAGAGATAATAGGACACATGTGGGTGAGGATAATTAGCTAATTAAATATTAAAAATATTTAATTATATGTGCAACATGGTGAGGTGGAAGAATGACATGGATGAGATGATGTGGAATTATGGAATTTAGGACTTTGGAATAGAGGAGTTTATGATTAATTAAATAATTTAGGATTATTTAATTAGATGAGACATTAGAGGAATTAGGGAATATTAATTAAATAAAATGATTTTTATTTAATCATTAGAAGAATAAGAGAAATGTGAACGATTTAAATAAATTAGGATATTTATTTAATTAATAGAAGAATAAGAATAAAATAAATATTAAAATATTTATTTAATTTGACTCAAGCCATTTTTAGGTGTATACAACAGTCATGCAAAACACGGAGAATACAACATTGAAGACACACAGAGCACATCGAATACAATGAATGTAGTGATTATTTTCTTTTTGATTTTTCCATATGAAATGTAAGATGCAGGCACAAGGAAAGTAAACAAACAAATCCCAAAAAGTGTAGAGGAGTTGTTCACCACCGGTCTTACACTTTTTGAGTATAGACACGCCAAACAAAATCCCAAGGTGTAGAGGAGCTATTCACCACCAGTCTTGCACCTTGAGAACAAACACGCCAAACAATTCCCAAAGTGTAGAGGAGCTCATTGCCACCGGTCTTGCACTTTGAGAACAAACATGCCATACACACACACATGCTGAAGACATGGAGAAAACACAATAGAGAAGTGATAGAGTAAAACTATTGCTAGATTCATCACCATCTCAGGCACATTACAAGCATACACTGATGATTGCACTTTTCCACAACAACCGTCGAAAACATGCTTAAGGGTTGAGTTAGTCACAGAACTGTTCCCTGCCTCGCAATGAGGACTTTTGAAAATGACAGGATAATGCAATCTCTCTAAGAAATACACCATCCCCGCCTTGCGATGAGGGCTTAAGTCAAAAGGATATTGTTGCAAGTATGGGCCTAACCGGTGTTGTCATTGATGTCAACATACTCCTGTTGCATTGATGACAAGGATTGGATGAGCTATGTGTTGAGGATATTGAGAAAATTAGCCCTATCAAAAATAGAGAAGGACAGTGAAGACAGTGAAGTTCTATGAAGCAAAAATCCTAGTTAGTTGAAGATCAGAGTATGCACATCAAGGGTTTACAGATATGTGTTTGAAGGTGCTCCAGCTAAGATTTTAGAGATCCGCATGAAGATTTGGAGAAGCTATGGCCATATAATTAAAACTGGTTCTAGCAGCTGTTTAGAGGTGATAGAGTGACACAAATAGGTCCGGTGAGATCTAGAAATGCAATATCTTGTTTTGTGAATCTAGTGGCATGTTTGGGAAGCTAATGTGAATTGATAACTTAAATGGTTCGTGGTTTGGAGGTCCACAAGCAATCCTTCTAATGTGACAGTGATGATCGACTATGTTCTTGAGGTTCCAGATGAAGATGCGAATGGTTACAGTTAGCAGAAGTGGTATGGATGTTCTTGGTGATTCAAGCAAGCTTGTGGGGGTCTCTCGATTGTGTCCAGTTTGTGTTGGCGGTCCACATTGAAGATTGAGCTCGTAATTGAAGATATACCTTCGGGTAATAGTGTTCTTCCTAATCTTGGCCGACCAGATGATTTGCACATGTTGCGGATGATCTTGAAGATGTTTTGTGAAGCATGGCGTGTTCTTCAAAGAAGATTGAAGTCCCAGATATGTGTGGCCGATAGTGTAATGATGCACATGAAGCTTTTATATCAAGTCAAGTTGTATTTTTGTAATTGCTTTGTAATAAAATAAAGTATGTGTTGTGCCAAATTTGATGATCATTCCAAAGTCGATGTCATGTATAAATAAGATTTGTGAAGTCATTTAAAAGTATTTGTTGTCAAGATGAGAAAATGGTAGAGAAGAGGAGCGAAAAGCAAAGCAGAGGTGTTGAGCTTAAATGGAACTATCTCAAGCATAGTGAAGATGCTAATCTCTAGTTCAAGTATGTAATATTTATATTCTTCTATAGATAGTGTGTCTCTTGTAGGAAGTGGGCCTCTTGTGAGCAGTGTGCTTGGGCAATGAGCCCTAATTGGCAAGTGCCATTTTTCTTATTCTTTTAATAGAGAATACAATCTTGGGTTAGTCACCCCGTGGTTTTTCCCTTAACTAGGTTTTCCACGTTAAAAATCTTGGTGTTATATGTGTTGAATGTGTTTCTGCTCTTGAGTTATTGCATTATGCTTCAATGATTGAATCTTTGTTATGTTGATGAAACATAAGAAGGTTTTAAGTGATTAAGGAACAAAAGGTTTTGGTGACAACTGATTCACCCCCCCTCTGAGTTGTCTGTACTAAATCCAACAATTGGTATCAAAGCCAAGTTCCTCTAGAAGAAGCTTGACCGCTTGAGGAGATCTAGGATGTCAATCTACAAGAAGGACAGTCCAAGGTTTGATGGAACAAACTTCACTACCTGGAAGAACCGCATGGAATATCACTTATAATGCATGGGATATCAGTATTGGAACATAACCTGAACTAAATATGTTCCTCCAAGGAACTGGCCAACAACTATAGATGAAGTCAGAGATGCAAAAAATAATCTTCGAGCTAAAGAAGCCCTACTGAGTGCCTTGTCTGATACAGAGCTGGCAAATGTTATGGGATTAAAGACTGCTTATGAAATTTGGACAAAGCTTGAAAATCTATATGAAGGAGACAAGTATGTTAAGTGCACCAAGCTGCAAAGTCTAAAAGGAAAGTTTGAAAACCTAAGGATGAGTGAAGATGAGAACATCACTTTATATATGGCAAAAATAAATGAGCTTGTATGTGGCATCAGATGTGCTCATGGAGTACTGGATGAAGATGAAATTGTTGCTAAAGTTCTCAGATCTTTACCTCCTGCACATAAACACAAGGTCGCTACTATTGAAGAAATCAGATCTTTAACAACTATCACAAGGGATCAATTGGTTGGTAAGATATCTGCATTTGAGTTGGCTGAGTTTGGTGATGCACTTCCCAAGACTGAATCTGCTTTCAAAGCTAGTGCCTCTACTAAAGGCAAATAGAGATATGGTCCAGGGGAAAGCTCCTCAAGAAAATCATCTTGGTATGAGAAAGCAAAAAAAGATCTAGAAGAGGATGAATTAGAAGCTGAACAACTTGAAGCTCTCATTGCAAAAAGACTGCCAAGAGGATCCAGTAAGTATGAAGGAAACTTACCTTTTAAATGCTTTGCCTGCAATAAGATTGGTCATTTTGCCTCAAGATGTTTGGAAAAGTTTTCAAGGCCAAACCTAATAGATCAAGGTTTCAGAAAAAGTGTTACTATGTTCAAGAAGATGATGATGGAGTAACAGATGATGAATTCAAGATAGGAAACAAATTTGGAAGTGACTGGGTGTTTATTGCCATCAAGGAAGAAGATCCAATGCCTATTGAATCTACCAATCATAAGATGATAGAAAGTGCTCTGGCTGCTCAGGTTGAAGAAAAGGATGAATGGGTTATTGACAGTGGTTGCTCTCACCATATGACTGGTGACAAAAGCAAGTTCTTAAGCTTGGAAAGATATGAAGGTGGAGTTGTAAAATTTGGAGATAATTCTGCTGGCAGAATTAGAGGTAGAGGAACCATTTCCTTTGATGGAAAGAACAAAACCAGCGATGTTCTGTATGTTGAAGGTCTGAAGCATAATCTTCTCGGTGTTGGATAGTTGGTGGACAAAGGCTATGATCTCTGATTCAAAAATGGAAAATGCAAGATCTTTGAAAGCTCTGGAACTAAGATTGCATCCGGTACACAGACAAAAGGTAACATCTTCCACTTGGTTGGTACTGGCAAAAGTTGCTTATTTGTTCAAATTGATCAGAGTTGGTTGTGGCATAGGAGAATGTGTCATGTAAAATTTGATAATATCATCAAGATAAGTAATACTTAGGCTGTAAGAGATCTTCCAAGACTGGTGAAACCTACTAACATTTTGTGCAAAGATTGTTAGTTGGGTAAGCAGAATAGAGTCACATTCAAAAGTAAGGAACAATCTTCAACTAGATTGTTAGACTTTGTACACACTGATCTCTGTGGTCCTGCAAGAATTAGGAGTCTGCAAGGAGATAGGTATTTCATGTTGTTGATTGATGACCACTCCCAGATGATGTGGGTAACTTTCTTGAAAGAGAAATCTGAAGCACTTGAGAAATTTTAAATATTCAAGGCTATGGTAGAAAATGAAACTGGGATAAATATAAAATTCCTCAGGTCTAATAGAGGTGGAGAATTCACATCCAGTGAGTTCATATCATTCTATGAGGAACATGGGATAAAGAGACAGTTATCTGCTCCAAGGACTCCACAACAGGATGGAGTAGTGGAGAGAAAGAACCAGACCATCTAGGAAGCATCTAGAATCATGATGATGGAAGTAAATATCCCTTAGATTTATTGGAGAGAAGCTGTAAGCACTGCTGTCTATACTCTTAATCGAGTACAAATCCGAGGCAATACTAGTAAGATTCCTTATGAACTTTGGTTTGGCATCACTCCTACTATGAAATATTTTAGAGTCTTTGGTAGTAAATGCTATATCAAAAGAGATGAAGACCTAGGCAAGTTTGATGCTAGAAGTGATGAAGGAATATTTTTGGGATATTCTACTCAAAGCAAAGCATATTGGTGTTATAACAAGAGATTGAGAAAGATAGTAGAAAGTATGAATGTGAAGGTTGATAAAGGCATGGAAAATCCCTCAAGGTATTATGAGTATGAAGCAGATGATCAGAATGATGACTTAGATCAAGGAGAACAAGTCCCAACTCCAGTTTAGATTTAGACTGATCCGAAGAATCCTGAAATACAAGAAGAAGAGACAAGTTTGTATGAACCTGTCCAAGAATTAGAAGTGCAAGAGCATCCCAAAACTCCCAGGTATGTAAGAATGAATCATTCTAAAGATCAGATCATAGGAGATAGAAGCAAATGTGTTCAAACAAGAAGAAAAATTGCTCAAGATTCAGTGAAGTATTGTTTGATTTCAAAGATTGAACCAAAAACTGTAAGTGAAGCGTGCAATGATGAAAGCTAGGTTAAAGCAATGGAGGAAGAATTAATGCCGATTGAAAAGAATCACACTTAGGATCTTGTTCCTAGACCTAAGAACAAAAATGTGACTGGGACTAAATGGGTCTTCCGGAATAAACTAAATGAAGATGGTGAAGTAATAAGAAACAAAGCTAGATTGGTCTGCAAGGGTTATTGAAGGAGTTGACTTTGAAGAAAATTTTGCTCCAGTGGCAAGAATTGAAGCAGTCAGATTATTTCTTGCTTTTGCTGCCTTAAGAGATTTCAAGGTATATTAGATGGATGTCAAGTTTGCTTTCCTAAACAGTGATTTGGAATAAGAGGTATACATTGAGAAACTGGATGGAATTCAATTGTTTGATCATGGAGATCGGGTCTACAAATTGAAGAAGGCATTGTATGGACTCAAACAAGCCCCAAGAGCCTGGTATGAAAGATTGGACAAACATCTTTTGAAGATTGGCTTCAACAAAGGTACTATTGACAATAATCTGTACTTCAAGATTGATCATGAAAATATCTTGATTGTTGAAGTATTTGTTGATGATATCATTTTTGGAGGAAAAGATAGTGTGTGCAAGACTTTTGCAAATCAAATGAAAAGTGAATTTGAGATGTCTATGTTTGGGGAAATAAATTTCTTCTTGGGTCTACAAATCACTCAAACAAAGAAAGGAATCTTCATATCTCAGACCAAATATGTGAAAGAATTGTTGAAGAAATTTGGGATGGAAGATTGAAATCCAATGAACACTCCCATGGCAATCGGATGTAAGCTGAGTAAAGATGATGAATCTCCTAAGACTAATCAGAAAAAGTATAGATCAATGATTGGAGGACTGCTCTACCTCACTCAAACTAGACCTGATATTATGAATGTTGTTGGTCTTGTTGCCAAATTCCAAGCTGATCCTAGAGAGTCTCATGTCATGGCAATCAAAAGAATTCTTAGATATCTGAAGGGAACAATTGAGTATGGATTATGGTATCCTAAGGATCATGATTTCTCTCTTCATGCATATATAGATGCTGATTGGGCAGGTGATGTGGATGACTGGAAGAGTACCAGTGGTGGTGCATTCTTTTTAGGTAAAAGATTGGTTGCTTGGCTTAGCAAGAAACAAGAGGCAATATCTCTATCCACTACAGAAGCAGAATATATTGCAACAGTAGGCAGTTGCACTCAAGTATTATGGATGAAACAAATACTAAGAGACATCAGAGTGGAGTATGAAGAACCTATCACAATCTTCTGTGATAATTCAAGTGCAATAAACATATCAAAAAATCTGGTGTTGCATTCAAAGACAAAACATATATCCATCAAGTTTCACTTTTTGAGAGAACAAGTGAATAAGAATGAAGTTAGACTAGAGTTTGTTCCCTCAAAGGATCAGATTACATAAATTTTTACTAAACCTCTACCTAAGGACTCTTTTGAGTACCTCAGGGAGAAGTTAGGGGTTATTACCCCTCCGGTTCTGAATTAAGGTGCACTGATGTGCATCAGTATAGTAGATCCCACAGTCATATCTTGTGATCCGGATTGGTGTTAGGAAGCTTCTACTTAGGGGGAGCAGTTAGCATGATTCTGAAGTATGAGAAGTGGTTGCAAGTATGTGCCCTTTGCCATTGATGTCAAAGGGGGAGATAGGACATGTGAAAAACAAAATGTGATTGTTGTTGATAGGGAGAGCTATGTCAGTCAGTGAGGAGAAGTTCTTATCTTGATGGTTAAAATAGTTTTTCACATCATATGTTGCCATAAATGACAAAGGGGGAGATTGTTGGAAGTATGGGCCTAACCGATGTTGTCATTGATGTCAACATACTCTTGTTACATTGATGACAAGGATTGGATGAGCTGTGTGCTGAGGATATTGAGAAAATTAGCCCTATCAGAAATAGAGAAGGACAGTGAAGACAATAAAGTTCTATGAAGTAAAAATTCCAGTCAATTGAAGATCATAGTATGCGCATCAAAGGGTTTGCAGATGTGTGTCTGATGGTGCTCCAGCCAAGATTTTAGAGATCCGCATGAAGATTTGGAGAAGTTATGGCCATATGATTAAAACTGGTTTTGGCAGTTGTTCATAGGTGATAGAGTGGCACAAATAGGTCTGGTGAGATCCAGAAATGCAATATCTTGTTCTGCGGATCTGGTGGCATGTTTGGGAAGCTAATGTGAATTGACAACTCAATTGGTTCATGGTTTGGAGGTCCACAAGCAATCCTTCTAATGTGACAGTGATGACCGACTATGTTCTTGAGGTTCTAGATGAAGATGTGAATGGTTATAGTAACTAGAAGCGGTACAGATGTTCTTGGTGATTCAAGCAAGCTTGTGGGGGTCTCTAGATTGTGTCCAGTTCATGTTGGCAGTCCACATTGAAGACTAAGCTCGTAATTAAAGATTTACCTTCGAGTGATGGTGTTCTTCCTAATCTTGGCCGACCAGATGATTTGTGCATGTTGCAAATGATCTTGAAGATGTTTTACGAAGCATTGCGTGTTCCTCGAAGAAGATTGAAGTCCCAGATATATGTGGCCGACAGTGTAATGATGCACATGAAGCTTTTATATCAAGTCAAGTTGTATTTTTGTAATTGCTCTGTAATAAAATAAAGTATGTGTTGTGCCGAATTTGATGACCATTCCAAAGTCGATGTCATGTATAAATAAGATTTGTGAAGTCATTTAAAAGTATCTATTGTCGAGATGAGAAAGTGGTAGAGAAGAGGAGCGAAAAGTAGAGCAGAGGTGTTGAGCTTAAATGGAACTGTCTCAAGCATAGTGAAGATGCTAATCTCCAGTTTAAATATGTAATATTTATATTCTTTTGTAGACAATGTGTCTCTTGTAGGCAGTGGGCCTCTTGTGAGCAGTGTGCTCGGGTAGTGAGCCCTAATTGGCAAGTGTCATTTTTCTTATTCTTTTAACAAAGAACAATCTTGGGTTAGTCACCCCGTGGTTTTTCCCTTAACTGGGTTTTCCACGTTAAAAATCTTGGTGTTGAATGTGTTTTTACTCTTGAGTTATTACATTATGCTTCCATGATTGAATCTTTGTTATGCTGTTAAAATATAAGAAGGTTTTAAGTGATTAAGGAACAAAAGGTTTTGGTGACAACTGATTCACCCCCCCCTCAGTTGTCTGTCCTAAATCCAACAGATATGCTTGATATCTTGCCTCCACAGAGGGCTTAAAATAAAAGGATATGCTCAGTATCCCACCTCCACAGAGGGCTCAGTATCAGAGAGGAGAACAAGTACCTTAGGGACAATCATGTAGGAGGGTGCCCCCAATTCACCGACCGCAACGCTATGTTTGTAAGACACGACACACAACAATGAAATTAGAGGAGAGGAAATATAGAAGAATGATGATACAAATAGAAGAAAGTCACAATAGAGGCAGTCTCCTAGTATCCTTGACCTTACAAAAGAATCAGGGTCATCCTAGGAGACCTAACAACACATAACACATCACGGGGGATACACATCATGAGAGATAAAGGGTTAGAGATACTTACTTGTAGAGAGTTCCATGCTAGAAGTTGTCATTGAGGAGGTCATCATCCTCCCAATCCTGAATGCTAGATGAAAGTGGTGTGTAAGGTACCAAAGCCCAACTATTGTTCTTGTTTTCAACTTGTTCATCCTTAAGCTCTTCTTGATTTGTTTCAATGTTAGGTTGAATGTTCTCTTGTTCATTTGTGATCCGTTAGGCATAAGCTTGTCTTCTCCTCCTTTCTTTTGCTAGTCTATTTATTCTTGTCTTATTGCTTATTTCTTCATTGTTATGTTTTTCCATAGCTTGTATGGTAGAGGAGGAAGCACCATGTTCAAATCTCATCGGTCTTGGTGGAATATTTTGTTGTCGATGAAAGCCTCCCGATCCATGTAAGGATGACAGGGGGAGGGACCTCATAATAAATTCCATCTCTCCATGGATGAGGTAGGTTATGGAACCTTTCCTTATCCACATTTCTCATGCCAAAAATTTCATCAAATCCATAATAATCTTATTTTATGCTTGTTTCTTGTTCTTCTCTTATTGGTTGCAAAGGAGACCTGGCCACTCGAGCTAGTTGTTTTGCTTTGTATTTTTTGTATTCTATGAAAGTTATATCTCTTTGTGGCTCAAGATCTATCTTAGGTTGTGGCCAAAAGTAATCAAGAATAAAGTTCTTGTCCTTAGCCAGAGGTTGATAATCATTATGACGAATAGTATGGATCTTTCCATGCAAAGGAAATTTTATACATTTGTGAATGGTAGAAGGAACAACATTCATAGCTTTAAGCCAAGGATATCTGAGTTTTACACATAAGAGGTCAGATAAGGGGATTATATCAAATGACTGATCCACAACTTTATCATAGATCGAGACCATTAGAGTTATCTTGCCAATCAGTTTCATTAAAGCTCCATTATGTGTTTTAATTCTCAAATTCAACGGTTCATAAGATTCTTGTACCATTTCATGTTTAAGGAGGAAATCTTCCATGACCACATTTGTCATGCAATTAGGATATATGATGCAGAGGCATCCACACTAAAACCTTGACATACAGCATGGATGTCCGCAACCCATCATCATCATCATATTTCTTGCTAACACTGTCAGCATCATCATATTTTCTCCTGCCGACCGATATCCTCCTGCAGACAAACCTTCGCCCTTTCGCCTGTCAGCAGCACCATCATATCCGGCTATCGGCAGCATCATCACATTCGGCAAGCGCGATCATCCTCCTGACGATCACTGTTCATCTTACCGCCAACCTCTATCTTCAGCATCATGATGTTCAACATCATGTTCATCAGCAGGATATAGAACATCCGGTTCCTCCCATATATCCTGATGACGACAACCTCATGCACCCTTCCTTCGATGCTTACATCACCCCGATATCCTGATGATGATTATCCTGATGACGATGACGTCATATGCAGCTCCTTCAATATCCTGCTGCCCTGATATCCTGATGACGATTATCCTGATGACGATGACGTCACATGCAGTTCCTTCAATATCCTGCTGTCGGCCAAACTTAACATTATCGGCCCGCGATGGTTTTATCAACCTGATCTTCTACCTTATGCCGATACGCTCCTCCTCGGCAACACCTGATGATGATCACCCCAAAACACATTCACCTTATGCAAACGATTGCATCATGCTCATCTCCACTTACTCGAATGACACCCGAAGTACCTACAGGATACACGCAGAAATATCCTGATGATGCCGTTGCGATGGATTTTCCAACCTTAGCGAATTTTGATTCGCCGAACCTCCTGGGATGACCCGATCTGCTTTCAGGGTGATCTTCCAGACTTTAACAACTAACACGACCTAGCACATACCCATGCTAGGGTCCTCAACACCTTTCGACGACTACGATCCTGCACACCTGCATGCAAACGAACACAAAATGCAGACTAAACCCTAAACTACTGTACATAGCCATTCCACCGATTCGACGAATCAACCGGTGGAATGGATCAACGAATCCATGAAACCACCAAAACAGCAAATCGATTTCACAATGGAGATCAAACAGAAAATGAACACAAACAGGATCTTTATTGATTTCAAAAGATGCAATACAGTACTCTGTCTCACTCTCTCCAACCTAGCTTCTCAACATCTATGTCTAAAACCAACCGATCCTCATGCATAAATAGGATCTCTTGCGAGTACTACTGACCCGACTCCAAGCGGCTAGGAAATCTCTCCAGGCGGCTGGGAGATCCAACCGGACCTACAGCATAACAACTGTCCTAACAACCTACCTAAAAATAGTAAAGTATGGTCAACATGACCTTATTACATGCATTGGTCTTATCAGACCTTCTTGGAAACATTAACAAGACTCAAAACAAACTAACTGCCTCATGGAGGCCAGCTGTCAGGTAGGTGCTCCTGCACCAATATATGAGTGTTCCATGCACAGGTTGTTCCATTATCTTTATCGTGATATAAAGAGGCCCTTCGGTTTCTACCATTTCTTTGTCATGAGGTGTGAATGTTATTTCAAGCTCAGGGGCTCTTCTTTTCAAATGAGGCCTAAGAACAAACCTAGCATTATTATTGTATTGAGAATCCATTTGTAAGTTTTCAAAGGAGTGTAAAATCAGATTTTCAAGAGCTTCCAAAACTTATACAAAAGGCAGATGCAAAAGTGATGTCGAATATGCTCTAAAATGCTTGATTTTTCAACTTTTCTCAATGCAAACAAATGAAAGAAGAGGTGTTGTGAAGATTTTTAAGAGGGAAATAAAATTATATACCTAATAGCAGTCCACTAATGCAAAAATACCTTTCACAACACACTTTTGAAGCAACTCTAGAAAGTCAATAAGTTAAAACCTAGTGAAAATAGGCCAAAATATGCAATTTTTCACCAAATCTCCATGCAAAAGTAAGGAAACAGGTGTTGTAAGGAAAAAGATGATGGAAAACAACTTATAACAGTAAAAATAGCCACCTAATTCAAAAAAATCCATTACAACACGCCTATAGTGCCACTCTAGATCAAACCCTAGTGCAAAGATAGAAAAAATATGCAAATTTTCATAAAATTTCAATGCGAAAGCCCAAAAGAAAGGGTGTTGTAAGGAAATTGAGAAAGGGAAGCAAATAATAATTCTAATTACAGCCAATTAGTACAGAAAAATTCCTTACAACACACTTGGAGTGCAAATCTAGCAAGACGATAAGGCCAAATCTAGTGAAAAATGCAAGTTTTCAAGCCCTAGACATGAAATTTCACAAGGAGGCCACTATGATGCAACACTACAATTAGAAATCAGACCCAATGAGTGTTTTAACAAGGTAGTAAAATATGAAACAAGATTTTGACTACAACCCTAGCTTATGCAAAACTAGGTTTTCATGAAAAATGTACAATTTCAAGCAATTTCTAACAAATTAAGCATGCAAATGCAATGCAAATAAATTGTAAATGATGAACTTCTGTATTTTGGATCAGATCTAATGCAAATAGTAGAAATTAGTTGAAATTACATGCCAGTTAATTCAAATTTTACAAAAATGCAAGCCTAATATGCCAATTTTTGCAAATTTTCCAATTTTTTCAATTTAAAAAAAAATTTCAAATGCAATATTGAAAATAATGAATTGAGTGATAATGAATTTCAGATCTGATGTAAAAATCAGAGAATTAATTAAATACAATTAAATGAATGCAAACTATGTCAACAATCAAACCCTAGAATGCAATTTTTTCAAATATATCAATTTTTTTTTATAAATTTTCAAATGCAATGAAATGAATGAATGTAAATCTATGAAACAACACTCAGAAAGGTGCCTAAAAGTTTAAAACATAGGTTCACCAAAATATTTTATATGAAAAAGAGATATAGAAATGTGGTTGTTTTAGTTTGAATCCTCCTTTCCACAAAACATTCCAAGGGCTTTTCAACCGAGTGCTTCTCCTATCGAGAGGAGAGTCATCTATCAGATTGGGTTGCCACTTGGTTTTTTGCTGGGAAATTCAGAAGTTATCACACAATGTTGCTAATTAATGCCTTTATGCTCTTCAAACCCTAATTTAAGCAAAACAGTAATTAAGTCTGTGAATTACAACAAATGCTACCGGAATTAGACAAAGGGTAGAGAACCTTAACTCACTATTTTTCATAGTCTAGAAAACAGAAATGTCGGGGACAATAGTGATGGTGCCCTAGTCCAATGTGCTACTTTTTTTGTGGATTCTTGATCTCCTTCTGACACTAATCTCTGGTATATCTTTAGTTTTTAGGGATGTGACAGTGGAGGACAATGTTGATGGCACCCTTGTCCCGAAATCCTGCACAGTGTCTGCTTCTTTTCGGATCATGAATCTTCAATGTTTCCCTATCTTCCCTACAACTCCATTTTCTCCAGATCCGATACCTGTAACTTGTAATCACAAGGAGTGTGGGAGGGGGTTGTGGTGTTTAGAGGCTTGCCTCAGTCAAGCCCCAGAGAGACATTCAAGTCTCCCGAACACCGTTGTTAGAGAGAGTACGTATCCTTGTGGGATAGAGGCAAAAATCCAAATGATAATGATGATAAAACACAATAAATGTCACCTTGATGATGAAGCTCCCATGGAAGGAAGAAGCTCTTCAATTCCATGAGGAGAAGATGTAATCCAACCTGCAAAAACAAACACAATAACAATGCTATGCTCTGCAAAACAATGATATCATAAAAATCTTAAGTATGCATAAAGTTCACAATCATCTTCCCTCTTCTCTAGTTTGCAAATGATAACCTAAACATGATTATATATGCAACTACAAAGATTCCCACCAAGAATTTCATTTTTGAAACTTATGATGTCGGCCTGGAAACCAAATAACGGTCACAAACCCGATATTTGAATTTAGGGCAGACCCAAAATAGGGCTCGACTAGGGCACTAGTGCCCTTGTCCACCCCCTTGTCTTTGTTTCGACATCATCAAATTAGCACCCTCTAGGTCCTATTTGTCACAAGACCCAAGGGTTTTCTCATCGGGAGTCTGAATTATCATGCAAGATGCTTTAAATGCAATCTAAAGACCTGGGAGCTAAACTTTAAAGGAAAAAGCCCCCAAGGGTGCATTTTTCTGACATAACAATATCATATTTAGTCTTGGACTTGTTGATATTTTATTAACATTAAGTTTAGGATGGCGATAAACTTTGGTAGGCTTCAAAGAACAGTATCCAATACTAGTCGAGTAGTTAATTATAGTAGCTTGTAAAGGTACACTGATTCCTTGTTGATTTACACCACAACCATTACCTATATAGTCACAGTTTTTGTAAAGGATTTGAAATCCATAGCCATAGAGAGACTCCATCTTTTTAGAAGAAGGCGAGGCCTCATAAGTCTCATATTTTGTAGTGTAAGAGTGTTTTCTTTGTTTTCTACTAAAGAAACCTTAGGTTTCTTAGGTATTTCCAAAGATTTCTTGGATGAGATCAAGACAATGTTTGATGCTTTGGAATTAGGGTTATTAAGTTTATATTCCCCTATAAAGGAAGGAGTAAAATCTAATGAACCCAAACCGTCACTAAGGAATCCATTCGATGGTGATGTTGAATCTTGCATAACATTATCTGTGGCAAGAGGTATTGATGAATCAACTTTTAAGTTATTCAAAGTCTTATGATTGATAACTTGTTTTTGTGTTTCAATTTGTAAACAACTTTCCAGCTTCGAAACAACTTCGATGGTATGAAGTTTATTTTCATGAATAAACTTTACTGATCAATGAAGGATAGATAGAGCTACCCCCATGGCATGAATCCACAGTCTACCCAGAATGATGTTATATGAAAGTGCACCAGGCATGACATGGAAAAGGGTAGATAATGCCATAGTTCCAACCTTTATGGGTAAAGTTATGGTACACATTGTTTGTCTACCAATGTTATCAAAGCCACGAATGTTAATTTTATTTGGTTTGATTAAAGATGTGTCGACCTTGATTTTGTGTAGCAAATCAATGCCACAAACATTAAGAGACAATCCATTGTCAATCATAACTTGCTTTATCAAACTTTTTGTTAATTGTGGTAAAGATTAGAAGAGGGTCATGTTGATTTTGAACTTCAATTGACGGTAATTCGTGTTGTTGAAACAAAATATCCATTTTTGTTGCATGCATACAATCTAACAGAGCTGCTACAACATTAAGATTAACAACGGGTAGTACAATCACCTTTTGTAAAGCCTCTTGGAGCATTTTGTGCTATGTAGGCTATGTTTGTATGAGATTCCAGAGAGAGATCTTAGTTGGAGTAGTACAAAGTTTCTCAACAAGATCATAATCTTGACCACATTTTTGAGTAAGACGAGGTGGTTGAGGAAGCATAGGTTGAGAAGTTGGTAAAGTGATCAGAATGTTCAACTATTGTTTACTTTGTTTATTATTTCACATATTGTATGCGTGAGAAACCACATTGTAATAGGGTTTTTATGACACATTTTGATAGATTTAATTTCCTTGAGTAATTTGTTTTGCAAAATTGAGAATGTAACCTGGGGGTCTAGGTGGTGTTGGATCACCTTGAATCATAATCACTGGTTTGAATTGAGGAGGTGCATTATATGCCCCATTCACAATGAGTTTAGGAACATTAGTACACTTATCCAATATTCCCTTAGTGGGTGGGATAAGTCTATTAGTGATGATTGAATTAACGTTGTTCTAACTTTGATTAAGCTCAACATCCATCCCTAAAGGATTTAATGTGAGAGACCTTTCTTCATCCACCAATGCTTCATCTTTTGAAAGGAAAGCATTGGAATGAAAGGAAGATAAAATGTTGGTAGAAGAATTGTCGATGATTATATCTTTAGTGATGTCCAAGGGTTTTGAACATGTAACCAAAGAAGAACTATTCATGGTTTTCACATCCTTAGTGATGTCCAAAGTACTTGAACATTCAGCCAAAGGAGGAATAGGATGACTCATAGAATCATCATCATCATCATATGCTTTAGATAGTAGATCCAAGGCATTTTCATGATTTATAGTAGTAATAGAAGGAGAAGAACTTTCACAATCATCTTTCTCATGAGTATTCATGGAGATGAATTTGGTTAAATCTTTTAATACCAAAGGATATGCACCCATGAGTATTGTGAAGCTATCAAAATCATGTTTATAACAAATAATTTGGAGTTCATATGTAGAACATTTAGAAACATCTTGATATCATTTACGGATGCTATGTGTTCTAAAACATGAGGGTTCACATTAGTGAATTTTGAGAAAATTTCAAAATCTAGGATATATTCATGCAAAGATTTCGAAGAGGAATAACATGAATATGCCATCATGAAATGTCTTGGAACAACAATCTACAATAAGATCTATTCATTATCAAATACCACCAATATGAGAGACTTTTCTACACCACAACACTAGTTTGAGGAAATCAGGTTTTTGTAGCTTTTGTAAAGATAAAAAACACACTAGTGTCACTACAAATGGAGTGATCAAGATGTTAAAAGTGCTGCAAAAAATGTAATATAGACAATTTTAAGATTTATTGCAAAGAAATGTTAAAGAGATGTCAAATTTCTTATGTTGAAATGCACAATGTGTAATTACAAACATGTGAATTTTTAAACCAAGGTATGAAATGATGCAAAAAATTTAAATGAATAATGAAAATATGCTATAAATTAATTCTAGATCTGAATTGAAGATGTTTATGACAGCAGCAAAATTTGAAATAAGATTTTGACTACAAACCCTAGCTTTTGAAATTGACTAGGTTTTAGGAAAAATGCAACTTTTTCAACAAAACCCTAGAAAATGAGATCTTCAAATGCAAGGTACAACACCATGAAATGATTGTATACTGTAATGTGAATCAGATCTGATGTAAAAATCATAAATTTAAATCTTTCTATCATATACAATGAAAACAATGCAAAACTATGCCTTTTCTACCCTAGAATGCTCAATTTTTTCACCTTTTTCAAGATTTTCAAATGAAGAGTGATAAGTATTCTATAAATTAATGCAAGATCTAAATTCAACTATCAACAAGATGAAAATTCTCAGAGCTATAGGTTCACCAAAATGTTAAGTGTGAAAAAGATGAATGATGAAGTCTAACATGCACACTAAATCATACCCTCGTCCACAATAACATTCAAGGACAAGACCGAGCCAAATCACTACCAAATGGAGGTGGACTCAACTATAGATCTTGTGCTCAAGAGTGCTATGGAAAGATCAGATTTAATCAATCCTTTTATCAAACCTTAGCTTAAATATGCATTAAACCCTAGTTATATGATGATCGGAGCATAAATAACAAACGGTGATAGATATGGACAATCCAAAAGAAGCACTGAGATCAGTGAATAGAGGAGAATCTAATTTTAGAAGTAGAGGTGTCAAAGGATGAATTCACAGGCACCCAAGTCCTACAAGTGAGAATCTACCGAAGGTTTGAACTAAGGAAATGTTGTAAAGACTATCGTGAAGCTAGATCTGGATCCTGAAATGGGTGGAGAACAATTTTGTGGGTGCCCAAGACTTGAATAGAGGAATATTCCCAAAATGTTTTTGGATCCCAAAACCCTAATCCATACTTAGTTTTCCTGTGTCTTCACTTTTCTGGATCTCGCACCTGTAACCTGCACACACGAAGAAAAGGGGTTTGGGGGTTATGGTGTTTAGGGATTTGCCTCAGTCAAATCTCGGGATAGCATTCAAGCTTCCCAACACCATTGTTTTATAGAGAGAGCATTCCCTAATAGGCCAGAGGCTAAACATAAACCAATGTGATGAACACAAATGGTATCACCTATGTGATGAAACCCTTAGGAGGATGAATGCTCTTCAACTCATAGGGAGAGATAGATGATAACTTCAAAACCTGCAACAACACACAATGACAACACAAATCTGCTCTATAATCACAATGAATTCTTTGAATGCTCTTTACTCCAATACTTCAAGTTAGCTATCACTATCTAGGTTCATAAGAGCCGACAAGGAAACACCCTTTTAAAGGTCCTATGTTGACATCCATTTGAAAATTTCCCCGACCAATCAGGGAGGACTTGGGCGCGGGCGCCTAAGTCCCAAGGCACCTTTTTGGTCTGGGTTAAGGCAAAATATGGGCCCCTAATTTCCAATTTTCATTGGTTTTGGGGGATTTTGCATCGAGATGAATATTTATGATGTATAATGTTATTATGGGGACCTAGGAGCTAAACAAGGAGGTAAAAAGAAAAGAGGACACTCTTTACTCCATAACACATACAACAGTAACTTGCAAAAATAGATAGCTTGTAGATAGAGGGATTGTTAGAGAGCAATATCATAGAGAGTCCTTAGAAGAATCCTTTTTTAGGAGGGTTATCTATGTTCAAGATTTGTTTATATATAATTTCCAATTACTTTCTGAGGGCCTAATAGAATTGAGGCTGACAAGGTACATCACTAAGTCATAAGGCCGACATTCAAATATAACTTGTTGGGGCTAAATTTCTAGGACCCAAGCACCAGGCACCCTAGTCCTGGTGATTTGGGCTATCCAAATGTTGAATGATAGAGGATTAAGCCTTGTATCTTACAGAAGTAATGGAAATTGTGTATTATAAACAAGGGTGAATATACAAGCCACCATGGGTGCCAAATCTAGTGTGGAATTGTAAGAGATATCAATTTTCTACACTACATCTACCTTTTATAATCATGTACAAGTTTAGGATTGAGACTGTTGTTGTAATGTTGACCTTGACATTGACATAGTTAATGCTCATTCCATAAAACTCTTTACAATCTACTTCACAAAGATTAAACTATTAAGTATCACTTCATTATCCTTGTGTGCAAGACCTAAATCCCTTTAGTTGTCCTCAATGACTGAGCAAACCATTGTTCTAACTCTCTTTGATATACATACATTATATTCTTTTACTTTCTTTGGATCTCTAAAGGCATGATCTAGCAGTGCTTGTCACTTGCTATAAAGACTAAAAGAGAGAATATGGACCCCTTACATGATCTCATACCTTAGAAACTCTTCTTCACTACTCCTCAATCTTTGCAAGGATCCTTAAAGGCGTGAAGTTTAAGAGAAAGACATAAACCCTAATGTTTTCATAGCATAGACTTCTATGGACTGTAGCAGAACATCCTTGATGACTGAGGTGGACTTCTTTGATAACATTCATAAGACAATACATTCTTAACACATAAGAATCCAATGATGCATTAGACATTTTATTGTTTGAAGGGTTCAAAACACATGTGTGAATCCTCTAATATGTGAAGTATACCCCTGCATGACCACACGAAACTGTTATGCAGACTAAGAAGAAGAATACATACCTTTATAAGAAATCAAACCTCTATATACCCTTCTCAAACCTCTGTGTTCACTACTGAAGGCTTCTTCTCTTTCATTGTTTCACTATGATAGTATAGTTTTGTCACTTCATGATAAATCTATCTTTGCCATATTTTCATACATCTTCTTTGTCAAACCTTGTCTCTATTTATACACTATCTTTGTCTTTGCACACTGTGGAGACCCCTGTATACCCTACTCCTTTGTATCTTGCTCCAACTCTTTAAGACATCTGCCTTATCCTACTAGATCATTGTGTCTCTTCTACAAGGTTCTATATAAAGATTTGAAGCACTAACAAGGATCTTAAAAGTTTTATACAGATTGTATACAAGGTTTATATCTATGTCTCTAAACCTTACACAAAACCTACATACAGTCTTCTTGAGGTTGAAAATAAGATTTATCCTTGTTAATCTCTATGTTCTTTCTTGGATCTTTGTTATTGTTCACCCTTCATACAGACTGCTAGAGTTTTTCAAGACTTGTAAAGGATTTAGCAAGATCAAACAGATCTTGGCATTCCATAATGTTGTGTGGGACTCTTTATATGACACCCTTCAACAATATTCACTGTAATACAAACCCTCCAATCCTCAAGAACACAACTCCATGTGCAAGCTTTTGCATGGAGATCCAATCATCCTTTCAAGGGTTTCAAAACTCCATTATAATTTTCTATGATTAGAATGGGGCATTTAGAATAGGTAGACAACTCTTTCATTAGATCTTCACATATCCTCTACTCTTCAGTCCGAGATCTTCATTATGTGAAAGCACCTCCACCATGCAAAAAATTGCAACAAACATGAAACTCTAGATGAAAAGACCTCAATACAAGAAACAAACCAAACCTAACGTAAACAAAGTGACCTAACTTTGATGAACCTTGAGGTTAGCCACAAAACCACGACTAGAGTTCTGAAAATATTCTAATCAAGGACTCCAAACCTTGTAACAATGGACCTTCATATAAGTCCAAAACTAATTCTCATTTGCCTACTTAAGTGCTATTGCTTCTATCCACCTTGTGAAATAATCAGTGGTTGTTAACACCCACTTATGTCCTGCACTTAAAGGTGGGTTAATCTCTCCTATGAAATCCAAACTCCATTTCATGAAGGGCTTCTCTACTTGAATTGGTTGTAAAGGAAGAGTTGCCAGATTTTGTTTACCTATAAAAAGTGCACATTTCTTACACATTTTTATCCATGCATAAGCATCTTTAAATAATGTGGGCCAATAGTAACATGCCCTTATTATTTTCAATGCTATGGTTCTTGGAGCAAAATGTCCTCGTACTGCTCCATCATGAAACTCTTGTAAACTTTTGTCAATTTGATTTGTGTCAATTCACCTCAAGAGAACACCATTAAAGTCTTTTTTAAATAATATGCTATATAAAATCACATAAGGAATAGACTGAAGTATGAAATACCTTCTTTTTGCTTTGTCTAATCCTTGAGGACACTCACATGTTTGAAGGAAATGGACCATACCTTGAGTTCAACTTGTGTGAGATGAAGGTACAATTGTTTGTTGATCATTTTGGAGAACTAGGACATCATATTTATCATCTTCTATACCTAAAAATAGACGCTCACACAAGCCCTTGCCCCTAATCAGCTTTATGACTTTGATATCCACATCATATTCCATCACTTTTGTGATCCAACCTTCTCTTTTTTCATTCAAATCTTTGCTTAAAAGAAACTCTTTGACACTTGGATGTGAGACCATTAAATGAATCTTTTTATTGGAAACCAAGTGTTTAAATTTCTTCAAACTTCTTATGACAACAAGTACTTTCTTTTCCACAAATGAATAACTTACCTCATATTCCTCCAAACCTTTGCTAAAGAAGGTTGTTGGCTATTCCATACCTTCTTCATTCTATTGTACTGACATTACTAAGATAGTATCTATGCTTCTAAAGGCATATAAGGTGAAATCCTTAGAAAAATCAGGATTTATGAGTGTAGGAGCTTGTGCTATGGCTTGTTTAATTGCTTCAAAACTACATTTTCCTTCCCTTGTCCAGCTAAAAGACATGTTATTCTTCAACATAGAGGTTAGTGGCTTCATAAGATTTGCAATATCAGGAATAAAGCTCCTAACAAAGTTGATTCTCCCTAACAATATTTGCATTCCTTTCTTGTGGCTAGGAAAAGGTAATGCTAAGATAGCACTTACTCTATCATGATCAATTGCAAGTCAATTTTTTTATACAATATGGCCAAGGAGTTTACCTTCATGGACTAAAAATATGCACTTCTTGGGATTAAGTGAAACTCCAAACTGTCTACACCTATCAAAAACTTGCTCAAGGTGAGACAAATGGTCCTTAGCATGCTTGGAAAACACTATAATATCATCAAGATAAACAAGTACAATGTTATTGATTAGTCCCTAAAATGCCATATCCATGGCTCTTTGAAATGTTGTCCCTGCATTAGACAAACAAAAGGGCATCTTTCTATAAGCCATCATCCCCCATTCAGTAGTAAATGCTATCTTAAACTAACCCTTTTCCTTAACCAAAATCGAATTATAACCAAGATATCCATCAAGAAGTGAAAAACATTCTGAACCTGAAACAAATTGCAAAATTTGTTCCATAGAGGGCAATGGGTAATGATCTTTCAAAGAGGCTCTATTCAAGTCTCTAAAGTCAACACACAACCTTATCTCTCCATTTTTCTTCCTCACATGTACAAAGTTTGAAACCCAATATGTGTGTTTGATAGGAAAGATAATGCTACCCTCTATTAGTTTGTTCAATTCTTTCTTCACGAGGGGCTCAAGTTTTGGATTCAAATGCCTTTGTTTCTTCTTAACAAGTTTAGCACCTGGCTCTAACTCAATGGTATGTTGTGCTAATTTTGGATTAAATCCTTTAAGATCACTATATTCCCAAGAAAAAACATCATTATACTCTTGACAAAGTTGAATAAAAGCATGTTCTTTTTCTTGTGTACATCCCTTGCTAAGTTTGAGAAGTTTGTCCTTGCTTATGGCAACTTCTTCATAGTCCTCATGCTTGATCACCATGCATACTTTTTACTTTCTAATCTGATCATCAGTATTGAAAATAGATTCAAGAGTGACCAAACCTTTTGGTAGTTTGTTAACTTTAGCTGAATGATTTGTTCTTCATACTGCTGTTGCAATTTATTCTGATTTTTAGCTTAGAACTCAACCTCCTCTTGCAAAATGTTTATTTTATGTTGGTCACTCGCAAAGACTTACCAATGGGCATTTTATCAAGTATGGATGGCCTTACAACCACCTTAACATGCTATTGTACTTTTTCATTTCTAATGTAATTAGAAATATCAAACTAAGCTCCTATGGAAGTTAGTCTATCATCATGTTTATTCTTTTCTCTAGTAATGGACAACACATTAAAGGCTTCAAAATATTCAATAATATCCTACACTCTATGCTTATATGACTTCAATAAATTATTTTTTGTTACATTTAGCCCTCTTACCTGATTTACAACCAGTTCACTATCACCAAACACTTGTAGACAACTTATCTTCCTCTTCCTAGCCCATTGTAGGTGACGAATAAGAGCTTCATACCTAGCAAAGTTGTTTGTACAGTTGTACTACAACCTAAAGGTTGCATAATATTTATTTTTTGTTGGAGACACCAACATCACTCCTCCACCTGTCCCATTTCTACTTCTAGACCCATCAAAAAAATTTACTAAACACCATCATCTTGTTGCTCATTAGTCTTCACAAGGTTAGGCATAACAAAATCTTCTTAATGCATGCAATAAATACCAAGACTAGATTCTTCAATATGTTTGTATGGATCAATTTCATGGCTTTCATCCCCCACGAGCATCAAGTAACAAATCAGGTATACCATCAATTTGAGTGTTGGGCTCTTAGAAAACAAGATGCTCTTCTTGGTCAAAAATAATATAGTTGGCATTGATAGCACTTGGCACATAAGGCTCAATGTGGTCTTTGGAAATAGGTTCTAATTTTATGGTGACCTTGGTGCTATATCTAGTCCTGAACAACATGTTTGACTAATCTGATGACAAATAGCCCCCAATCTTAGCTGTTAAGTCTCTAGATAAACACAATGAAAAGTAGGGTGGAAGGTCTATGACAAAGACATCTTGTGGGATTAAGAAGTTAGGAAATGTATGTAATGTTAGACTCAATCCTTTAGTGATTCCTACACTATTTATGGTTGTACCATCCAGCGGCACAACTCCTTCTGAAAGAGGCTCATACTCAAAACCAAGCTTGTCAACTATTTGTTTGGGCATGATTAAACTACTTGCTCCTAAATCTATCACGTAATTGTGAACTAAATGATTGCCAATGATCAATGACAGATAGAAATGAGGTGGTTTGACATCTTTAATTTGTTGTTCATTCTTTAGCTTAGGTTGGTTTTTTAGTACAAATTTTGGTTTCTCTTTTGAGGACTCATTTGACACACTAAGGTTAGACAAGGCAACTTGTAGCAGGTCTTTCTGTCCAAGAATAGAAAATCACTCCCACATAGATATATTAACATTGGTTTTCTTTGTATGCTCAAGAATGTTAAAAGGGATTATACTGACCTTTTGTTGTACCTTAGGAACAACATTATCTCCTTGCACTTGTGCTGGTTGGGTATGTCGTTTGGGTTGCTCCTTGCTTGTTGCAGTCTAATTTCTTTGCAATACTTGCACATTGGGAGTGGAAGATGGACCAGAAACCCCTTAGGTCATTGGAGAAGATTGCAAATGGTCTTTATCAGCTGGTTGTTCCATTTCTACATCTCTTTTCTTTGACCTTGTGTTGTTTGCCACAGAAGTATAGGACTGATTTTGTCCTTGTAGCTGGGTCACTCCACACAAATCCTCTCCTTGCCAATTCAAAAGTGTGGTATCATTTGGCATAGATTCTTGATGAGATTCTTATTGTGATGGTGTTCCATGTGATGTGTTTTGAGGAATAACAAGATTTTGCACCATTAGAGCCTAATTTAGGACACCATTTGGACAAGTGGCTCGATTGTGAGGTTGATTGCAAGGGAAACACCACTCATAGTCCCGTACTAAGTTGTTTTGGATAGGAACTAGTGCTCTGGAAGTGATGGAAACATTTGGATTGTAAGCTTGGAAAGGCCTAGCATTGATATCTTGGTATTGGCCTTGAGCATTGGCTTGAAATGATGGCTTATGAAGCTAGTTGGATTGATATGACACTTGATAAGGTCTATAATTTTGAGATTCCTACCTCTTAGTATTGACCAATTCATTGCCAAAGGTTTGAATAAATATTTTTACTTCTTGCAAGTCATTTGATTGAGTTAGAGTAGCTTTTTCTTGAGTTGGTACTTGACTGATTAGTGCTAGTATAGGTAAAATTATAGGTATTTGAGAAGGCATAAATGGCTATATCTCTAGAATTATAGGCATGGGAGGCCTTGGTGCAATTTTACTAGCTTGTATGAGGCTATTCTTATCCCTAATGGCAATCTCATATGCATTGGGAAGTCTTCTTCCACCCATGGATTGAATCATTACTGAGATGTCACTATTCAATGCTCTCAAATAATATAGAAATGCATACTAAAGAGAAAGTCTTACAAGCTATGGAATCTTGTCCCATGTCCTTTGAAATCTAAAATTGAAATCAGTCATGTGCTCATGTGGTACTCTCTTGATTGTGGTCAGTTGCTCCACCAAAGACAAATGGTCTGATTTGTCCTCAAATTGCCTACACAAACACTCTCCCAATTGATCTAAACTGTTGATGGAATTCAACATCAAACTCTTGTACCATTGTAAGGCTTTACACTTGAATGAGGTAGCTGACAACCTAATTGCAACATTTTCCTAGGTGACATGATGGACTGCACATATATTTGCAACATCTTTTATGTGTTCAATGTGAGTGGTTCGGTATTCTCCAGTAAAGAAAGGAATACTTTTGAGGGATGCCATCATTTTGAGCAAGTTTTTAATGGAATTCCTCCATCAAATGGGACAAAATCTTTATTCTTAAGAGCAGCCATAGGAATCAGGGGTGACTAATTTAGAGGAGTGTAAGGGGAAGACCTACCAAATGGAGGTGTAGAGTGAGTTCTTGAGGAAACACTTGGTTTTTTTTTATTTGATTTGCCTCTCCTCCTAGGTGGTGATAGCTGCAAGTATTCAAAAGGTCCTGAACTCCCCCTAGTTTGCACTCTTTTGAAAAGCTTACTGCACTAAATCCTTTTGAAACCAGTATGTCTCCAAGCTTGTAGAGTCACCAGGTATGTCAAAATTGCTTCCAAAAGTAGAAATTACTGATATACATACCAAAATTAGTAACAATGAAGAAAAATAAGGACAATAAAAGTTCAAATAGTCCCATTAGGTGTGTCAGAAACTATTGTCAAACTGAATTGCACCCTTGAGAGAGTGATAAGGTAACTCTCCCTTTCGTTGACACAATGGAAACACTCCTAGGTTGTGGGTGACCTATATGTTGGAGTGAATCTTCAGAGAGGGTTGGTTTCCCTAGTGTAACACCTAAATAACTAGACTATCCTACTACTGTTTGCAAGGAAAAGGATAGAAACTAACATAAAATTGAACCTTAAAATAGAAAAGGAGGTGATACACCATATCTTTTATGACTTACACTTGTTTGGGCATACACAATCTGACCAATAAGCTAACTATATCACGCATAACTCAGATTTTGACATTTTTTTATGCATAAGTATTTCATAGAAAGGATTTAGAGTTTTCAACTGCATTTAGAAGGAATATAAAATGGTTTTTCATAGCTAAATCATGTATAAACTCACAACACAAACTATGACTGGCATATCATATGTATTTCTACATAAAGGTACTAGAAAATGAGACTTGAAATCAAGGATAAAGTATACTACTACAAGATCACATCAATCACTTTCATAATTTCACACAAAATGAAGCTTTGAGAAGGAAAAAATGACTTGTTTATTGATAAAAAAAGGTACCATACTGTATCTAAGAACAAGTCTGAAGATGATAATATTTCTTCTTAACTTAGAGATTACAATGCTTGTTCTTCAAAAACTAAATTATACACTTGAATCCCTCCAATGAATGAATTCTTTCTCCTATTCAAGTCATCCATCTTGCCAATGAAACCATATGAGAGAATCTAGGAATTTTTTTTAAGGTAGTAAATGAGTTTGCTTGCCTTGACTTGGTTGTTTGACCTCCTCTTGGGTGCTTGGAAGACTCTTCCCATATTTTTCTCCTTGGATGCTTTACAATGGGGTTAAAGGGTGATGACCTTGTTTCCTTTTGACTCTTCAAACTTAAAATTCTCCTAGAAGATCTCCAACTGATGTCTCCACTCTCCTAGATGCTTGCAACTATCCAAAACTACCTCCTAGGTACTTGCATGACTACTCCATCTCATCCCAGCTTCCATAACTCTTCTCTAACCCCATTTGCAAGATAATAGGACATGTGTTTTTAGGAGTTTGAGGTTGATCAAGACTCTTTGAGGCATGGGAGAGAGAATTAGTCCTTTTAGGACTCCAAATCATCACTTGAAATAATCCTTTTATGCCTTTTGGTCTATCTATTTTACATTCTTCAATGCTGAGGAGCGCTTGTAGATGTTTACCATACCTCAGAATGATGATCAAAACCTTTGAAAGGAGTTCATTATGTTTTTGGAGTGATGAGGAAGTCACCATTGTCTTATACACTATCTTGTATGGTTCTTTGATGCACAATGACTACCACTTATTGGAATTTGTCTTGGGATGATTGCAATATCCTTTGATTAGAGGCTTGAAACCCTTGGCAAGCTTAGTATCCTTGGGGACTGATGGCGTTCACTGTGATAATGTTTAGTGGTCTTCAAGACTACATAGAACCCCTTCTCCTTTGGCAAACCTCTGACTCTATTTGATAGACCTTGTGATTTGCACATGCTACTCTTTTACATGTATTGCCCTTGAATGTCTTGTGAAACCTTAAACAAATTTCAAGCACCTTATAGTAGCTTGGACTTGTAGATCTTTGTTTGGACCTTCAAATGCATGAGAAGGCCCTTGTGAAGACTGAGCTCTTTATATTAGGTTTGCATCTTGACTCATTATTCTATAGATCTTTACACTAACAAATTATACAGTATCACTTAGCCATATTGTATTCACGACTTTAATCATGCTAGTGACATTTAAAAATTGATTGATATGTCTTTGAGATCCAAAGACAATTTTTTGAACTATTATGCTTCCTTCCATGAGGTGTACTGACCCTTCTAAGGTTATCATACCAACAGTACCATGTTTTCACCACTTTCAAATATGACTAGGAAAAGTATACAGGAATCAAAGGGCACAAAGGAGGGAGGATTAGGGTCTTTGGCTGGGCACTGAGCATTTGGAGAAGGGGCACATAGAGTGTGCCCAACTTGGGGTACAACGTACACCCAAGAGTGTCTTGGTCAGGGCTATGTTTGTTTGTGTCGTGAGTCATGGTTAGTTTTGTGTAAGAACCAGTTCCTCTAGGGGTGCTTCTTTGCTGGGAACAACTGAGATCTATGATCATTCCTCTGAGTGTCATATAACATCATCTCAGTACTTCACAGATAAGTATTGAACTTATTGTTAATAAAGATATTGGGAATATTATATATATGTGTGTGTGTGTGTGTGTGTGATTATGTTATCCAATTTGTCTTGTTAATGATTTACATTAAAGATCTTATTAAATTATCAATGTTGTAATTTACTTTTGTTGTTTACACATTATTTAATATTCTATATTATTCTAACTCTAAATATTAACCATAATAAATCTGCTGCAAATAATTAAATAACTCTAGTTAAAATAGTGTTACAGGGGGCAAAACCAATAATGTGGTGGAAGCTATGGCCATGTTGTGGAGGATAAAAATTGTGCTATCTATGGGGATTATCAATTTACAAGTGGAGGGAGGCTCCAAACTTTTCATTGACTCTGATATGGGTAAAGCTCATCCTAGTTGGCATGTTGTTGATATTATAGACGACATTAAGGGCCTTTCTCATGGGTTTGATAGATATGATTTAGCCCACATTTATTGTGAAGGTAATGGTGTGGCTGATGCTTTAGCCAACCTTGGTATAAATCTTAATAATTGGAGATGTTGGAGACACTTCAGAAACCTCCCTATGACTATTAAAGACCTCCTTCAAAAGGAGATGCAAAATCACCCCCATGTCTAATGAAGCTAAGACTTTGGTTTAAGATAAATTTCTACCACGGGGAAGATTTTAAATTTGCCCGTGCTCCCATTTCGGGACAAGGTGGAAAGATGACGAATATGGAGGTTGAGGCGATGAGTCAACATGGTGGAAAGATGACTGACTCTGAGATGGAGGTCAAGTTAATGAGTCAACATGATGTTCACATGGGCAGTGACAAGCATATGAGATGGCTGAGATATTTTGGTTGCTCAGTGGTGCTTCTGAATAATAATGACAACTTGGATTCGTACAATCATTTAAGTTCAAGTTATTTGAACATTGATCATTACAACATAACCCCCAATGGTACTAGTTTAGAAAGTTCTAATCTCCACCATATTCATTTGAGGGGAATTCAGAGAAATAGCTACCAGTTGCATAGCTGTAGAGGTGTTAGTAGAAATAACAAAACCCTTATTATCCTTTTTCACTATTTGACTTGTTGGTTTTGGTCCGTTACGATGGGAGGTGATAGACTTCGTACCAAGCCAGTTTCCTGTGATGAACTTGTTAGCGCCTGAATTGACTGGTAGTTTTCTGAGCATTTTTCATTCAGGCACTCTCCCTAAGTATCCAAAAAATGTTCTAAGTGATGGACCTCCTCAGCATTTTTCAGCTGCATCATCATATTTTCTTGAGGAGGAGGTCATCATCATCATGTTTGTTTTGGTGGTGGTCAGCATCATCATGTTCTCCATCGACCGGTTTCTCATCGTCATCATCATATTAAAATATCAGGTGATATTTGGTTTTTATCCTGATGATGCTGATGAGCTACAGTGCGCCCTGATCTGCTTGCGAGGGTGATTCTTCAAAGTCTCCGGTGATCTTCCATTTATCACCTTGCGCGAACATGATGATGATGTTGCCCTGATATTCTGAAGGGGCTATTCTTTGAGTTGTTCGACCTAACTTGCTTTTTCTTAAGGGTCGTCGTCATCATCATCATATTTCTAGTTATCACCGTGTTGCTTGCGGGGGTCATCATATTACCTGCATCATGATATTTCGCCGGGGTGATATCTTTATCATCACGTGATCTTGGTTAGGATCATCCTGATGATGTTGTTGAAGAGTTCCAAGTGTGACCCGATATTCACTGTGGTCATCATGTTTTGAGCGTCAGGATGATCTTAGTCAATATCATCCTGATGATGTTGTATCACTTCTTGTTCGATTGTTTTGTCATCCTGATGATGCTGACGTCATCCTTATATCAGGGTGATATCTTTCTTTCTGCCTATCTGCATCATGATATTTCCGAAGGAGGGGGTGATATTTTCATATCACTCGAAGTGTGTGTTTGTTCCAGCATCATGATGATGCTGATATCAAGGAGATATCCGCCTGCCGGCTTCGTGCGCTATCTAGCGGGGGTGATCTTTTCAAGCATCATCATATTCAGTTATCGCCCCGATCTTATAGTGAAGCTACAGTGCAACATGATGTTTGTGCATCAGGATGATATTTCCAAATATCCGGTTGTCTTCCGAATATCATCCTGATGTTAATATGATGATGACGTCATCAAGGTCCCGGGGGGGTCATATTTCTAACACTGATCATCTTGAGGAGATCTCCCGATATTTGCAAACATGATGATGACGTCATCCGGATATGAGGAGGCGCGCAGTAGGCAGATATGATGATGACGTCAGCAGGATATGATGATGATGTCATCAGGATGTTCATCGGCTAGACTTTTGGTATAGGCTCAGTAGGAGGATGTTTCTCCGATGGATCAGGTTGTGCCGATAAAGGCGATTATCATGCAGATTGTATTGCGAATATGATGCTGACGTCAGGGTGATATTTCGGGCAACAGGATATCATGCTGCTGGAGGATGATGATGATGAAGTCTTATACTAGTGTCGTCAGGAGCAAAAGCACCGACATGATATATGCTCATGACCTAGTATTTAAAGTGTTAGTGAGGTTGCTGTGGGGTGCATGTGGGATAATGTTATCCTGCATATTCGAAATATCATGATGATGAATCTTGGCGGGAAGTGGTTGCGATTAACTGTTTGATGTTCTTCCCGAGGCCGCGGGTTGGTGCGCCATCAATGGCGATTGTTGCAGAGGTATGGGTGATGGCGTGGACGGATGTAGTACCTGATTGAAGATCTGAATCCCTAGGCGGCGGCGCAAGGCTCGAGAAATCTTCCTGTCTCCTCCCCTACCTGCTGCATTCAAGTTTGGGTGCCAATCTGGTAATGTTTGAGCGCCATCTCTCAGATACTGTATATCTGACGGGCTTTTTGGTCAACCTGGTAGTTAATGCTGAATACACCCTCCTGCTATATAAGGCAGATGGTGTTTTTCATTCAAGGTTGTTGAAAGTTGTGGGTTTTTGGCTCTATAATCCAAAACCAGCTGATCTGGTTGCTCTGTACAGCTTGATCTTGTGAGTTTATGTATCTCCTGTTGTAGGACTTGGCATGAATCCACTGGTTTCATGGTTGATCTTATATGAGTAATGCTATCTTAGCATGTGTTGTGTTAATTCTGTCTCCAGTATTGCATGTATTCTTCTTCTGGATCTGGATATTTGCTTATGTTTAGATTCTAGAGCATAGAATTCCTATGTTGAATGTCTGATCTTTTAACCTCTGCTCAAGGGGCAGATTAAACTGTTTTCAGGTTGAACATTGGGAAGGGTATACTGCAGTAGGGATGCCATAAGTAGAGATAGCTCAACACTCTATATTGGGAGATGTCTGTAAGGCAGATATCATGTGTATCCCCCTGAAATCCAGTTTTAGCTATTCATGCTGATCATTCACAGGTGTATGTCTACCGACTCCAAGCCCTGGATAGGCACCAGTCATGCTGTGTTCTTGTGTTATACACCATGTCCAGCTTTGCATCCAAAATTCAAACTAAAACATTTCATACCTCCACCTGTTAGTTGTAGGAGTAGTATTAGGAACCCCCTGCATGCTCTCATACCCAACCAGACATCATGTCCAAGAATGTTGCCAGCCTTGTGATCTATCATGCAGATCTTGGTCCACACATGAGAGTATTCTGCCTGTTGTTGTCAAGTTAGATCTTTCTATCTTTGAGCTAGTCAAGGTTACATCTTGAGTTATAGGGATACCCCCCCTTGGTGCGGCAGAACCAGAAGTGAAGGGGAGGAGCTCACGCAACCTCCTGTATTCAGTTGGCCTGAATCTGCCTGTGCATTAGAAGTGGCAAACCCTAATGCTGATTCAGAAGAAATGTCAACAAAATGGCGACTCTGCTGGGGACTGGACTAAGAAATGATATACTTGTGGCCCATCCGAGTCATTAACAAAATGATGCTCTGCTAGTGGAATGAACCTGGAAAAGTAGCTTTCAGCTATTGAAAATTTTGTCCTCTCTGGAGAGGTGGCGACTCTGCAAAAAGATCCAAATGCACATGAAAGATGGATGTATGTGATGTGACAGAAACGTGTTGTTCATTTTTCTGCATCTGTATGAGAAAAGGTACCTTGTTCCTTCCCCTTTATTTGTTGTTTTACTGCATAGATTAGATGCCAGGGGAAGCCTTAGGTCTTAGACAGACAAAGGATGTCTAAGAGTAAGATTTTTATGAATCCAAGTATGAATTATCCCATACTCAGTGGTGAAATGTTGGATAAAGGAATAGAAGAGATAAGAAATAGGTTGATATTCTTAGAGGCTGAGCAGGCCCAGTTAAGAAGCAGTAACCCTGTTGTGTCTGCCTGTCAGAAAGCTAAACCTCCTGTCAGCCCTTTTGATCCTTTGTATGACCAACTGGATTTGTCATGGGTGGATTATAAAGTAGAAACTATGCCTGCTAGGATATACTGTCAGATGCCTAGATTTAGTGGTCATAATGTATGTGATGGGAATGCACATATCCAAAATTTTCAAAATTTTATGGGAAAATATTCATTCAGAGATGAGGATATGTGGATGAGGTTTCTTGTTAGGTCCTTTGATGCAAAAGCAAAAGACTGGTATTTGAGCTTTCCAAAGAAATTTTTTGCCTGTTGGGATGAGCTTGCTGACTGTTTCAAGGAAGAATTTGCAAAAGAACCGGCTGATCTTGTTGCAGAATTGATGAGAATCAGAAAACAAGATGAAGAGCCATGTGTTGATTTCAGTCATAGGTTTGCAGTGGCCCTTTCACATGTCCCTGAAAGTTTCAGACCTGATATTTCAGCCTGTGTTGGCATATTCTTTGAAGCTTTTGAGGAGGGCTGTAGTGCAATACTGAGGGATTTCAAGGTGACAAGTATGCAGATGGCATACAAATTTTTAGAAAATGTAGAGGAAATGAGAAATGTGCACCTGCTGAAACCCCTGTCCCCAGGCCTTGGTGTGAATAATTGTTGTGAAGCTGCAAATGACCAAATGATTATGGCATCATGTGCAGATAAAAATGAAAATAAAAGCATAGAGGTTGAGAATGCTGTATTTGAACATAATGCTAACAATACTGCTCAACTGGATTGTTCACCAGTTGAGGATGCCAGTGAAAGGACTAATGAGGATTCCCATAGCAATGATGAGGCAGCTGACCATGAAAACAATAACGAGGTTGTGGACAGCAATGAGCAATTTTTAGAATGGACCTGTGGAGACAATTGTGAGTATTGTACTCAAGACAGAGAAGATATAAGCAAACAGAGAAGCAGTCCTATGTGTGACCCATTGCCTACCTTTCAAACACATGGAAATCATGAAGAGCAGTCAGAAATTGAAATAAGTGCTAGTTCAGAGCATGATTGTTTTTCATTTGATGGCTGTTTTGCTTATGACACACAGGCTGATACTCCTCCACAGACTGAATCCATTGGTGATGAAGAGGTGTGCTCTGCTGCCCATGAACAAATGGCATACTATGATGAAACTGATGCACCTGGGTCACCCATTTATGACACATATGATGATGAGGATCTGTCTGAGTATGGTGAAGATCTAGACACTATTTTTGGCTTGGATTCTGTTTCTCATCTTGATGAAAGAGGAAACAGCATACATCAGGTAAGTGACTGTGAAAATGTGCCTGATTTGAGAGAGATGCCAGAGCCTGATCTTTTCCAGCCTGGTGTACCAGATTGTTGTGTACATGATGTACACAATTGTGATTTTGAAAGCTTTTCTTTTGATGAGCCAGCATATAATACAATGAGCCCTGATCTTCCTAGTTGTGTGGTGGACTCTGAGTGTTTCTTATTTGCAGTCCAGCTAGGAGATCATGTTGCAATGCATGATGATGATGTAGGTGATAAGTGCTATATGCCATATGAACATGCATTGTTTGATACATTCTGCACCCACATGTCACATGATGCTGAAAGTTATCTGCACAAGGGTGATGATGACAAGCCAAATCAGAGGGTTGAATATGCAGATGACAAGATTTGTTTGTGGGTAGATCTTTGTAGTATCTCCAAGCTTGACCCAGTGCATGCAGATGAAAACAAGATATTTGACAAAGGGAGATACATGTTTTTCTTTTCTTGGTGGCCTTAGGCCATCAAGTGTGTTTGGTGATGCAGGTCGGTGCAGTATTTGACTCTGTGCCCAATGGATAAGGGACTGGTCTGCATCCCAGAGATCTGGAGTTCTCGCTGCAGTCTTGCACCTGCACGTCCCCAGACAGAGCCACTGTTAGCGCCTGAATTGACTGGTAGTTTTCTGAGCATTTTTCATTCAGGCACTCTCCCTAAGTATCCAAAAAATGTTCTAAGTGATGGACCTCCTCAGCATTTTTCAGCTGCATCATCATATTTTCTTGAGGAGGAGGTCATCATCATCATGTTTGTTTTGGTGGTGGTCAGCATCATCATGTTCTCCGTCGACCGGTTTCTCATCGTCATCATCATATTGAAATATCGGGTGATATTTGGTTTTTATCCTGATGATGCTGATGAGCTACAGTGCGCCCTGATCTGCTTGCGAGGGTGATTCTTCAAAGTCTCCGGTGATCTTCCATTTATCACCTTGCGCGAACATGATGATGATGTTGCCCTGATATTCTGAAGGGGCTATTCTTTGAGTTGTTCGACCTAACTTGCTTTTTCTTAAGGGTCGTCGTCATCATCATCATATTTCCAGTTATCACCGTGTTGCTTGCGGGGGTCATCATATTACCTGCATCATGATATTTCGCCGGGGTGATATCTTTATCATCGGGTGATCTTGGTTAGGATCATCCTGATGATGTTGTTGAAGAGTTCCAAGTGTGACCCGATATTCACTGTGGTCATCATGTTTTGAGCATCAGGATGATCTTAGTCAATATCATCCTGATGATGTTGTATCACTTCTTGTTCGATTGTTTTGTCATCCTGATGATGCTGGCGTCATCCTTATATCAGGGTGATATCTTTCTTTCTGCCTATCTGCATCATGATATTTCCGAAGGAGGGGGTGATATTTTCATATCACTCGAAGTGTGTGTTTGTTCCAGCATCATGATGATGCTGATATCAAGGAGATATCCGCCTGCCGGCTTCGTGCGCTATCTAGCGGATGTGATCTTTTCAAGCATCATCATATTCAGTTATCGCCCCGATCTTATAGTGAAGCTACAGTGCAACATGATGTTTGTGCATCAGGATGATATTTCCAAATATCCGGTTGTCTTCCGAATATCATCCTGATGTTAATATGATGATGACGTCATCAAGGTCCCGGGGGGGTCATATTTCTAACACTGATCATCTTGAGGAGATCTCCCGATATTTGCAAACATGATGATGATGTCATCCGGATATGAGGAGGCGCGCAGTAGGCAGATATGATGATGACGTCAGCAGGATATGATGATGACGTCATCAGGATGTTCATCGGCCAGACTTTTGGTATAGGCTCAGCAGGAGGATGTTTCTCCGATGGATCAGGTTGTGCCGATGAAGGCGATTATCATGCAGAGTGTATTGCGAATATGATGCTGACGTCAGGGTGATATTTCGGGCAACAGGATATCATGCTGCTGGAGGATGATGATGATGAAGTCTTATACTAGTGTCGTCAGGAGCAAAAGCACCGACATGATATATGCTCATGACCTAGTATTTAAAGTGTTAGTGAGGTTGCTGCGGGGTGCATGTGGGATAATGTTATCCTGCATATTCGAAATATCATGATGATGAATCTTGGCGGGAAGTGGTTGCGATTAACTGTTTGATGTTCTTCCCGAGGCCGCGGGTTGGTGCGCCATCAATGGCGATTGTTGCAGAGGTATGGGCGATGGCGTGGACGGATGTAGTACCTGATTGAAGATCTGAATCCCTAGGCGGCAGCGCAAGGCTCGAGAAATCTTCCTGTCTCCTCCCCTACCTGTTGCATTCAAGTTTGGGCGCCAATCTGGTAATGTTTGAGCGCCATCTCTCAGATACTATATATCTGGCGGGCTTTTTGGTCAACCTGGTAGTTAATGCTGAATACACCCTCCTGCTATATAAGGCAGATGGTGTTTTTCATTCAAGGTTGTTGAAAGTTGTGGGTTTTTGGCTCTGTAATCCAAAACCAGCTGATCTGGTTGCTCTATACAGCTTGATCTTGTGAGTTTATGTATCTCCTGTTGCAGGACTTGGCATGAATCCACTGGTTTCATGGTTGATCTTATATGAGTAATGCTATCTTAGCATGTGTTGTTTTAATTCTGTCTCCAGTATTGCATGTATTCTTCTTCTGGATCTGGATATTTGCTTATGTTTAGATTCTAGAGCATAGAATTCCTATGTTGAATGTCTGATCTTTTAACCTCTGCTCAAGGGGCAAATTAAACTGTTTTCAGGTTGAACATTGGGAAGGGTATACTGCAGTAGGGATGCCATAAGTAGAGATAGCTCAACACTCTATATTGGGAGATGTCTGTAAGGCAGATATCATGTGTATCCCCCTGAAATCCAGTTTTAGCTATTCATGCTGATCATTCACAGGTGTATGTCTACCGACTCCAAGCCCTGGATAGGCACCAGTCATGCTGTGTTCTTGTGTTATACACCATGTCCAGCTTTGCATCCAAAATTCAAACTAAAACATTTCATACCTCCACCTGTTAGTTGTAGGAGTAGTATTAGGAACCCCCTGCATGCTCTCATACCCAACCAGACATCATGTCCAAGAATGTTGCCAGCCTTGTGATCTATCATGCAGATCTTGGTCCACACATGAGAGTATTCTGCCTGTTGTTGTCAAGTTAGATCCTTCTATCTTTGAGCTAGTCAAGGTTACATCTTGAGTTATAGGGATACCCCCCCTTGGTGCGGCAGAACCAGAAGTGAAGGGGAGGAGCTCACGCAACCTCCTGTATTCAGTTGGCCTGAATCTGCCTGTGCATTAGAAGTGGCAAACCCTAATGCTGATTCAGAAGAAATGTCAACAGAACTCAAGGAAGATGAGACCCTTTGACCTATATGTAGTGAAGGGGGAGTGGCTTCGTTCCTTCAGTGTCTCAATGGGTATGACCAAAACTTGTCCATACATTTTGCAGACTCTTGGAATTGCAGACAGGTGCAATTAGGTAGGTTGACTTTGAGGTTTCCGAAGAGGTTATCGGCTAGGCCACGGGTATGTCTTGCCATGGGAAGAAGCTCAAAAACCAGAGTAAGGTCCCCGATACAGAGAGCTTGACCATCTTCTTCAATGAGGGTGAGGAACCGGTGAAAATGTATGGTGGCTTCGAAAGGGAGAAACTTCCTTCCCCATGGGACAAGGTATGCTACATGATCATGAAATATTTTACATTGGAAGGTCATTACAAATTATTTTATCATTATCACTTTGCACTGCTCAATCATTTTAGGCGCAATGTGTTGCTCAACTTTCCCTTTTACCTACTCTCTTTTAATGAAGCCTCTGTCAAAGAAGCTAAAGATGGTCATGCTAACGACCCTGCTAAACCATTTATTCCGTTGCACCAAGGGTTAATCTTGAGGCTTTACCACTTTCACCTGGCCTTGTGTCCCTCGAAGCTTATTAAATCCTGTCTTATTGAAAGCCCCTTGTTGTGTCTCCCTCTTCCTCCAAAGGCAAGCTTAAGAACCCTGTTTCTGTGAGGGGAAGTACCCCTTTAAACCCCTCATTTGAGGTGGAAAATGTTGGTTAGCCCAAGGACTTGGGGTCTAAACCCAAACCTCCCCTAAAGATGTCGACCCCTAAAACCCTAAGTCTGGTGGCCCTAAAACCTTCAAATCTGGTGGCTCTAAGTGTAAATCCCACAAAGAGGCCGTTGCTAGCCTCCGTGTGTTCAAGAAGACCCCTCAGAAGGAAGAGGACCCCATGCCTTCCTCTAAAAGAAACTTGGAGGAGATTATGAATGCTAAAAACAACAATGCTAAAGGGAGTATTTAGTATCAAGAAGGTGAGTGCAGGTTTATTGATGTTGGGATGTTTTCTCCCAAGGAGAAAAACATTACTGAAAGGGTTTAGATTGGGACTGAGATTTTAGGGTGTGATAAGGATTCTGGTCAAATGGAGAAAGGGGATGCTAGTTAGATGGAGAAAGGGGACCTGGGTATTATTGGGGAGAGGAGGATTAGGAGGCCTAGCATAAGAAGGTATAGCAGGCTTGTTGGCATGCCTACCACCATTCTGCAGGACACTGTTGAGACCAATGACTCTCAACATGGTGAAGAAATTGAGGAAAGTGAGGGGGTTGAAGAGAATGTGAACATTGAAGATTCCCTTGATAACTCTGAACAAGGCGGGGAGGGTCCTAGCCTATTTGTAGATATGAATGCTTCTGACTTAGATTATGAGGTTGATGATCACCCTATGGATACTCGATTGATGTTAAGAAGGACTGTGCTACTTGTTCCCAGATTGCCATTGAGGTTGTTGGCATAAAGAGTAATTTGGCTGAGATGGAGAAGAAGTTCAGGACCCTAACTCGTTTTACTAGTAAGATTATGCATCGTTCTGCTACCACCTTGACTATACTGTAGGATTCTGAGCTGAGAAAGCAGGGGATTGGAGTGGACAACATGAATTATGAGGAAATGTACAATTTCCTCATTGATGAGTGGGAGCAGTTGTTTAATTAGTTTTTTGTTCTGTTGTTGTTGTTTTATTATGTATGGTTTAATCTGCTATTGTTAATGTGTTGTTAATGTTTTGTTAGTGTGTTGTCTGTGCACTGGTTTTGGCTGGTTTTGAGCCTATTTTGGTTGCCCTCTAGGCTATTTCGTAAATGGATCAGCACCCTCATTTTGTTGTTTACCATAATCAAAACATGGAATTGAACTCTAATGTTGGACATAAAGGAAGGACCTTGCATTATTTGTTGGTTTGTGAAGAATGTCTCAAATAGACTAGTGAGAGTGTAAATAAGCTTGCAATGAGGTTCATTTTAGAAGAGCTAAACCAAGGAACATGGAGATGCTTGATTACATCTAAAGGTTTGATCACATCAAAGATAAGGAATGCTTTGTTACCTACAAAAGCCCTATTTTCTACTCATGAAACCCATGAAAATAAGACAATTAGAGTTTAGAGGAGACATAATGACAATAAGTGCCAAGTAAAGGAGATAAGATAGAGGTATCTGCTAACTACCAAGGTCTTAAGAGGAGACCTAATTGGTGTTAACTCATGTTTTTTATCCACTAATGCCAAAGCTAGATGGAGCCCAAATTGTTGATTTGAAGAGATCATCATGAAGGAAAATTGGAGCTTAGGGAAGATATGACTATTGGTCGAATAGAGGATGTTGTCAAAGCTAATAAGGACCATTCAAGAGTGCCATTTGAATAAAGATGTTTGAATGGGAGTTCTCTAAAGGCAATTTTGTCTTTTCTAAGGTCAACAATAGGATAATTTTGTATTTTCAAATGTATTGTTCAATTTGTCTTATCTTTTAGGCTTGGTGGAAAACCTTTCGAATTACCTACCAACAAGGCCTATATGTATGTAAAAATATAATTTTCTAAATGATTGGAAACCATTTGAAAGCTACTATGACTAAATAAAGTTTATTTTATGTTCTTTTTGCTTTTTTATTCATGGTTTCTATTCATGGGCTTATAAAGCTACTATGACTAAGGCATTTCATACTATTTGAAGGGCACCATGGAATAGATAACTGTCATAAAAAAAATTGCTTGACAAGCAAGGTCGACTGTCAAATTTAAGCCTTGATTGCAGATTTTATAGTGAAAACCTGTATTCAAATGAAAAAGCCCTCACATTATTAAAAGAGAATTCTATTTCAATGTGGAACCTTGAAACCTAATATTTTTTCAAATTTAAAAAAAGATCAACATAAAATAATTGCAGATTTTATAGTGAAAACCTGTATTCAAATGGAGAAGACCTGTCACATTTTTAAAAGAGAATTCTATTTCAATGTGAAACTTATTATTTTTTCAAATTAAAAAAAAAATCGACAATAAATAATAGCAGATTTTATAAAGAAAACCTGTCACAATCTTCAATGTTAAACTACTTCAGCAAGGAAACATAGGCATAATACTACCTCGAAGATATAAGATCAGAAGCAAAACAACCTTCAACCCAAATCTAAAATGCATGTCAGTACTGCCTGACCTACCAAATGTAAAATATACCTGAGTTCTGACTTGCCCTACAGTAAGGGCAGATGCAAGATGCTCCTCAAGCCAGATGCAACATAACCCTCCTTCCTGACAGAAGCCAGGCCAGCTGGGTTCAAGATATCCACTGTCCTGACCAGGCCCGGCTAGCCAGATAAGGTTCTGGCTGAGCCAGCCAGATGCAAGATACCCTTAGGTCCTGACCAGATGCAAAATTCCCCGGAGCAAAGGGCACCCAAAAAGGGGAATTTATCAAAATCCAAAAACAAAAAATCTGCCGTTACATGATAAATCAAATACTCTGACTCATAAAACATAAACTGCAATAGGAAGTCACAATCTCTATTCTACTCTTAACCAAATGCCATGCAACCACACATCCAGTGTTAAGAGGGCATATCAATGACTGTAGAATGAAGAATATCATCAGTGGAAGTAGTGCAATGTTGTTCATCTTCCTCATCTTTGGGTATAGCAGTGGCTCTGCAAAGTGGGCAGATGGGGCGTTTAGTGAGCCATGCATCTGCACAATCAAGATGAAAACAATGCTTGCATGTGGGCATGAGCAAACATTTGTCTCCATCCTTGAACTGCTCCAAACAAACACAGCATTCCATATCCTCACAATTAATCAATTCATCATTAATCTTGTCCTTACCATCTCCATCACTCTGCTCCTCATTTTTGTCATCTTCATCACTCTGCTTCTCATTTTTCTCATGTGGGCAGCTTCTGAATGTCATCCTTAGAAAGCCCACTCCTATCCTTTTTGCTATCCTCTTCCCTATTTGTAGCATTTGTAGCGTTGGCTGCAGCCGAATGCAAGACATGCCAGGCCAACCAAATATAAATCAGAATTACCACAGCAGTCCCTCCACATGGAATTAACAGTGCCTGTAAAGAGAATGTCATAGCTTCAAAATTATTAGGAAGACAGCACAAAGTAAGATTTCTTCATACTTAAAAGAGAGATTTTAGACTCTATTTATATGGCAAGGAAAGCAAGCGGTGAGATCATCATCAGCTTTTCCAAACAACCAATGCCTTGTGATATTCCATTAAGATAATATTGGAGCCCCCTAAAACATATTAAAACATATTATCTCACACTAGAGACTTTTGCCTTTCAAGTTGGGAATGATCTTGTTCCAACCTATTGTGTCAAAACACACATTAATAGGTACTATCATTTTGAGGAGTATATAAGGTCATAAGATTTTCTTAGGTGAATAGACTATAAAGTTTTCTCCTAGTAGATATAAAGTTTTTCTTAGGCCTTTTCTTCATAGCCATTAGAAAAACTCCAAGAATATTGGAGTATATTATTGTAGTTTTGTCTTTGTCTTTGTCTTGTTTTGGCTCTTGTATTCTTTACACCCTGATGCTTTGTATCAATAAAAAAAAATATTGGAGTAGGTGACAATAGATGAATTAAATAAGTGAGAAAAGCACACCCAATTAAAATTTCAACTATCTTTAATGATTATAATTTTTAACATAGGCAAAAGCAAAGTAGCAAAAATTTTCAAATTTTTTATTTGAAAACATGTATATTAGAAATTTTTTGAAGTTTCCTACTTAACACTTATCATTTCTGTATAATTAGAATTGGATAGTTATTGAATTTAAAAACCACTGGTTAAAACTGTGTATAGCTTTTTCACATCAAAAATAATTATTATAAATCTTATTTTGCAGTCAAATAAACATAATTTTTAAGCTTCCTTGTTCAACAAGGTAAACTTTTTCTATAATTAGAAAAACCAATATTTATAATATTAAATAAATTTATTTATAAATTATGACATCTTAATTTGTAATAAATATAATATTTAAAAGTGTTTCTGAAAATTATCAACATTTCTCATTCCACATTTTTAAAAGAGAATTTTATTTCAATATCCAACTTAATATTTTTTCAAATTAAAAAAAAAACGAGAATAAATGATTTCAGAGTGAAAACCTGTATTCAAATGGAGAAGACCTGTCACATTTTAAAAAGAGAATTCTATTTGGATGTAGAGTTTAATATGTTTTCAAAATTAAGAAAAAAAATCAACAATAAATGATTGCAGATTTTATAGTAAAAACCTTATTCCAATGGAGAAGACCTGTCCCAATCTTCAATGTTAAACTACTTCAGCAAGGAAACATAGGCACAATACTACCTCGAATCAGATATAAGATCAGAAGCAAAACAACCTTCAACCCAAATCTAAAATGCATGTCAGTCCTGCCTGACCTACCAAATGCAAAATACACCTGGGTTCTGACTTGCCCTTAACAGTCAGGGCAGATGCAAGATGTTCCTCAAGCCAGATGCAAGATAACCCTCCTTCCTGACAGAAGCCAGGCCAGCTGGGTTCAAGATACCCACTGTCCTGACCAGGCCCGGCTAGCCAGATAAGGTTCTGACTGAGCCGGCCAGATGCAAGATACCCTTAGGTCCTGACCAGATGCAAAATTCCCCAGAGCAAAGGGCATCCAAAAAGGGGAATTTATCAAAATCCAAAAACAAAAAATCTGCCGTTACATGATAAATCAAATACTCTTACTCATAAAACAGAAACTGCAATAGAAAGTCACAATCTCTATTCTACTCAACCAAATGCCATGCACCCACACATCCAGTGTTAAGAGGGCATATCAATGACTGTAGAATGAGGAATATCATCAGTGGAAGTAGTGCAATGTTGTTCATCTTCCTCATCTTTGGGTATTATAGCAGTGGCTCTGCAAAGTGGGCAGATGGGGCGCTTAGTGAGCCATGCATCTGCACAATCAAGATGAAAACAATGCCTGCATGTGGGCATGAGCAAACATTTATCTCCATCCTTGAACTGCTCCAAACACACACAGCATTCCATATCCTCACAAATAGTCAATTCATCATTAATCTTGTCCTTACCATCTCCATCACTCTGCTCCTCATTCTTGTCATCTCCATCACTCTGCTTCTCACTTTTCTCATGTGGGTGGCAGTTACAAATGAATGTGGGCAGCTTCTGAATGTCATCCTTAGAAAGCCCACTCCTATCCTTTTTGCTATCCTCTTCCCTAATTGTAGCATTTGTAGCATTGGCTGCAGCCGAATGCAAGACATGCCAGGCCAACCAGATATAAATCAGAATTACCACAAGAGTCCCTCCACAGGGAATCAACAGTGCCTGTAGAGAGAATGTCATGGCTTCAGATTTATTAGGAAGATAGCTCAAAGTAAGATTTGTTCAGAGAAAAAAGGGAGATTCAAGACTCTATTTATATGGCAATGAAAGCAAGCGGTGAGATCATCATCAGCTTTTCCGCGTGCATGTTGACTCTTCTTCATTAAGCATTTGCTTAGGTTATTATTAGCTTCCCGTTTTAGGGTTTCTTAGTGTGGTTAGACTTCTATGTTTTTACGGAGGCTTTCTTTTCTTGGGAATTCTGCGTAGTCGTCCATCTGTCTTCCTCCGCCGCTTTCTCTGCCGAGCATTTATTAACTCGCTCGTTTACAACCGTTGCTTTTTGGTTTAAATGTGAACTAGCCGCACCCTCACGGCTGTATTTCGTGCTCTCCACTTCACCTCAATTTTACAAAACTGGCTGTTCAACTTTAGTTGGCTGTCATAGGATAGCTGGGTAGCTCCAGATGTCTTAGATGAACATTCCCAATGGGTGATATAGGGGAGAGGACTTAATGTCTTAGATGAATATTTCCAATGGGTGATATAGGGGAGAGAACTTAATGGGTGATATAGGGGAGAGGACTCAGTAGTTGAGCACCTTAACTTCACGCCCCTCAAAATTATACCTAGCAATTTTAAATCATTCCAATAATCTTACAGCAGCTTACTTGGCAAGGCCCCTACTTCTAACTAAGGTTTCAGGTCCAAATCATCAAATATGATGCCACATCATCGTGCTTTTTGTTGAGGTGTCCAAAAAGACCAAAAGAAAAGGGTGGATCAATAGTTGTGCATTAAATCATGTTTTCTTGGTGCACTCATGTGGCATCACATGATTGGTTGCTTTTTAGATCTAAAGAGAACATTTCATTCAATTATTAGCCGATAGGTTTTTATATGTGAGCATTATAGTGCTCGGAATTGTCTCACGCGTAGAATTTTCTAAACTCTCCGGTTGTTCCTATCGACGTATTCCTTGAACCTCCTATGGGTGCAAATGCTAGTAAGTAGTTATAGTTAACACTAACAACTTTGAAATCCACAATCACAGCTATTGGAACATGCTCAATAATTGGGTCCTCTCCCCTATGAGGATTGACGATCCTCCTTGACTACCATTTGATGCGGGGGTGTGATTTTGTTACGTTTCATAATTTTTTGTGATCTTAAGTTTTTTTGGGCCGTGAATACCAACTGTTCACTTTTTATTGTAAACCTTCTATTTCCAATACAAATTTTAGTCCGACTTTAATTTATTGTGATCATAGGGTTTTTTTTGGGCCGTGAATACCAACTGTTCACTTTTTATTTGATTTTGTTACGTTACATAATTTTTTGTGATCTTAAGTTTTTTTTGGCCGTGAATACCAACTATTCACTTTTTATTGTAAACCTTCTATTTCCAATACAAGTTTTAGTCCAACTTTAATTTATTGTGATCATAGGGTTTTTTTTGGGCCGTGAATACCAACTGTGCACTTTTTATTGTAACTTTCTAAATATTATTCTTAATTTTTATTATTATAAAATATTAAAAATATTTCCAATAAAAATTTTAGGCAAACTTTAATTTATTGTGCTCTTAGGGTTTTTTTGGGTCGTGAATACGGATATTTTTTGTGATCTTAGGGGTTTTAATATTATTCTTAATTTTTATTATTATAAAATATTAAAAATATTTCCAATAAAAATTTTAGGCAAACTTTAATTTATTGTGATCTTAGGGTTTTTTTGGGTCGTGAATACGGATATTTTTTGTGATCTTAGGGGTTTTTTTTTGGGCCATTCACTTTTTATTGTACACCTTCTTAATATTATTCTTAATTTTTATTATTATAAAATATTAAAAATATTTCCAATAATTTTTTTTACGCAAACTTTATTTTTTTGTAATCTTAGGATTTTTTTAGCCATGAATACCAACTGTTCACTTTTTATTGTAAATCTTATAATTATTTATATATTAAATTAATAAGTAGTAATTAAATATAGTATTTAATTATTATGCCTAGGGGACATAAAATAATTTTAAAAATAAGCAAATAAAAATAGCTTCTATATCTCAAAAATTTACTTTAAATTAACACTTAGGTCACTAAAATAAACTCATATTATTATAATGCCGGCACTATATGTATATGTGTGACTGAGTGTGTATACATGTATACTAGTATAGATATCTTAAATAAATCTATCTCAAAAAATGCCAAGAGATATCAATTATGTTTATTACTAAATATTAATATTTTGACATGTAAATAGCTCTCAAATTTAAGGTGGAAGGTAAGAGTTTTTGTTAACACACTTAGGGCATTACACTCCACCCCTTGCTTCCATTGTAGACTGCCTCTAGGCATTAATAAAACCCTCTATACAAACCCCTCTCTCTCTATAGATAGATAGATAGATTTATATATTTACATAACAAACCATATGAAAATAACTTGGTGGATGACATTAAGGGATGCTTCCATATCTTAGAAATATACATAGTAATATATATATATATATATTTTTGAATGTAACTATGTATTTAAATATTTAAAGTAAAATAAAATAACTTTTAATTAAATAAAATAAATTAATATTATTAGCATACCTATCTTTAGAAAATCTATGTAAAAGACGTCGAGAGATATCCTTCTCAAGGTGCCTATTTCACTTTAATCTCAAATCCATAAAAAATAGGCATCTTGAGAATGATATCTCTCTGCATCTTTTACATAGATTTTCTAAAGATAGGTATGCTAGTATTTAGAATGTTCACATATTTAAATTATATCTTTTACATTATTTAAAAGGAAAATAGCTCTTGGAGAAAATAGGGAGAGGGCTCTGAGGTTAATGAAGGTTTTGTAAGGAACCCTCCATGATCATCTTGGTAGATTCCTCTCCTTCCCTAGTATTACTCTCATTTTGTCTAAAGATACTTTGATTATTGGGGTTATTTGAACATTGTTTCTGTGATTTTTTGAATTTGAATATTTTAATCTGTATTTCCCTCACTGGTCCTTTGTGAGTTAATTCTGTGGTAGGAAAGAATTAAATGAGTTTTGTGCCACTTGGGGCTCTATATTTCCTCTGGCAGATGCAGTAATTGCTCGGCATTGAGGAGTAATGAACGACATTGAAGAAGGTTACGAAGGGGAAAATGAGACAAAAAGTTACAAAGAAGCCTCCAAACTGACCATGCTGAAGCACCTCCATAAAATGTTGGCTTCAAGGTCATTTGTGGACTCAGAGCCCACAGTGGAGTCACCAACAGAGGCAGAAGTGAGGGAGAGAGAGGTAAAAAGGAACAAGTTAAGAACTTTCTGTTTCCAGTCCATCTGTCTAAACCCTAATGAGAAAATGATAATGGCGGTTAAAAATGAGGAAAATAGATTAAAAAATGTTGCCATCTTCTTGGTTTTCTTGAATGTGGATAAACTACCATCTAGAAGGTTTTTTGATAACTGGCTAGCGTCGGTTTGGGGAAGGAAACTAAGAATTCAAGTTTCATTTTGTAGCATGATGCAAAAAAGTTTATTCATAATCTTTTTTAAGAGCCACACAATGCAAAAAAAAGTGGTAGAAAAAGGCTATTGGAAAATTGGGCCAACCATGTTCAAACCCCATTCTTGGGCACTAGATACTTCAAAGGAAAAAATATTTTTCTGTTCAACACCTAGATGGTTTAATATTAAGAAAACACCTAAAATTGTCCACTCTTCGGTTCATCCCTAAACATCCCTAATTCATCCCTAATTCATCCCTATTCATTCCTAAACATCCCTATTCATCCCCAAACTCCTCTAAACATCTTGAAATGTCTCTAAATCACTATTTCTACCACATTAACTGAATAAACACATGTTTAGACAGTTAATTAACCAAATCCTCTTCAATCCATGATTTTACAATATTTTCTTGTCAAAATCACTATTCATGTACTATTCACTATTCCTTTGTATCTATATTGGTACCTACATCGATACTTATCCCTAGCATTAATAATCATTTATCCCCCTCCTCTATAGTCCAAACATTAGATAAATTTAATTTATCTATTATCCCCTTATCCCATCCCATGGATTAAATAAATATTTACATTTATTTAATTCCCTATTTTCTACACTTTTGTTTAGGCTACCTAAACAGGTAATTAACTAACCTAATCCTCCACTTGCACAACCTAAACCCTTATCTAATCTTGGTCAAATTCTCTCCATTCCCCCAAATGTACAAAGGCATGGGCCTCTTGTACATATCCACATGGCCTTCTTACAAAAGGCGCGGTCAAGGACCCATGTACAAAGGTTCTTTTGTCCTCCATCTCCTATTCCTCCAATTTTAAATTGGGCATATACCCATGCTTCCAATTTAAAATCCAAATCAAATCCAACTCATCCCTTTTCCTCCAATTTTAAATTGGGCATGTACCCATGCTTCCCAATTTAAAATTCTAATCAAATTCAACCCATACCTCCCATCTACCAAGACAATCTCATCCCTCCAATCTTCCCAAAGCCCAATCTTGACCATCCATTCCTCCTTGATCCAAGGACATCCCTTCCCATCCATTCTCATCATGACACTTTACAAGCTCTCCTTACTTGATAGCTCTCAAGAATCCTCTACCATTAATCTTTTAATCAAATCCCAACCATCCAATTGAGTTTCTCCAAAAATCTATAAATTGGAGCTCACCCCTGGGTAAGTGCAAAAAGATGGGGGGCCAAAAAGTGGCCAAATTATTTTCAAAAAAAAAAAATACAAAACTCGCTCACGTTATGGCTTGGTAATGATGAGCTTAAGGCTCATCAAAACCAAGCCATAACGCGCTTGCGTTATAATGCAAGCGCATTTTGATTTGCTATAAATAAAAAAAAAGGTTTCATTTCATTTCTTTCTTCTCCTCTATGCCTGTGGCCTGCAAACCCTAGAAAGCGCGCTCGCGTTTTGCAAAACTCAATTCAACACAAAGCTCTTATCGATTCATCACCAAAATGCCGCCACGACGTCGAGCACGCCAAAGGAGTGAGTTATATTTATTTTTTTGTTTGAATTTGTTTCTAAATAGGTAGGTTTGAGTTGATTTTTGATGTATATTTCATTAATTGTCAGGAAATGTTAATGCACCTCCTCCTCCTCCTCCTCAAAATCCACAAAATCCTGAGGAGGAAATACCTGCGGAACAACAACCTCCTCCATCCATTCCTCAACATGCCCCTAGAACACAAGAAAATATAATGGGGCAAATTGAAAACAACAAAAAAGAAATTGAAGATATAATTGCAAGGTTGAAGGATCCTTCCACTTCAACCTTGCATAGGTCCATGCTTGCCGAATCTCTTGAATCTATGTTATCAAATGTAGATTCAATTAGCAAGCAAATAACTAGTTGGACAGATAAGAGGAGAGAGTTTAGAGATTACTATGCAGACAAGTTGACATACCAAGATGTAAAAAAATTACAAATTACAAAATTAGACTTGTGTTCGATTTTCACAAACCCACAAACAAATCAACCTCCACCCATTACATGCAAGAGGCTCCCTATCTATTGGTGCAACAACCAAGCGATAAGGGACAATTTTGGGTAGAGATGGTGGATGGTTTTTGACCATCCTCCATGCAATAATAATGAGGTCCCACAATACTTTTTGAGGAAACTCTACTACAAGTTTGTCCTCAATAAAGTGCCAAACTATTTTGATATGTGGGACTTCCAGGGTAGAGGTGGGGGGTCAGCACAAGATAGACCAGGGGCATGTCTTGACCCACAGCGGGTAGTGAGATGAGTAATCAGCAGACCAACCCATGAGCATGTTTCTATCCCTTCCATTGTGAAGGAGAGTGTTGAGGTTGATACACTACAGTCCATTAGTGCCTTGACCCAGAGCATCATAGAGCATGCCGGTCCTGCAGCACAGAGTGGGTTGGGAGATAGTGCGAGGAGTAGGGTCCCACCCCATGCTTGTCAGGCTTGCGGCTCAGCCTGTGATTATGACCTCATGGATAGTCAGGATGCAGGTGCATAGGCTACATCTGTAGCTGAGCAGATGGTGATGACAAATACCCTCTTGAGTCAGACTTTCGGCCTTGATACTCAGGTAAATATTAGTAAGTTTATTGAATTTAATTTATTAAATTTTATTTTTAAAATGCAAGATTAACTAATTTAGTTTGATGATTTTAATAAAATTTTAGGGTTATAGCGTCAATGTAGTTTTCAGTGGTTCTCCACCTGCATTTTACACTAGATCATCTACTGTCGGGGTATGTAACTAGTAAACAATTATAAATATTACATGTGAATAGCATCGTTATATGAATGGTATTCTAATATCTGATTTTGGATGTTGAATAGGTTAATATTGGAGATTTCATGGTAACATCTGCCAGCAGTGGTGGACTTCAAAGTTTTATGGAGGTAATAAAATAAATAGTTTAATGAATGAATTGTACTTACTAGATTTTTGTATGTGACTTGTGTGCTTTATTGTGTGTATTTCCATGTTTAGATGAACATGTGTGTATGTTAGGAGCCATGATTTGCATCACTATTATAGTTTTTGTAATTGAATAATGTTGTTTTATTTCTAGATGATGTAGGTTGCGGAGACACCTCCCGATGTTCATAGGGCAATGGAGCATGGTGTGGCCTTTGTGATTCATAGCTCCATGGCATTGACAGGGGTATGAGGTAGATTAGTAAATTTTAATTTACATTCATTGTTATAGTTGTCTATTTTTAAAAAATCAAAAGATTATTGATTTGAAGTTTAATTTCTATCTGGATGGTTTTTATAGGACATGACATCACCACGGCCTATTTCTGCTACTTAGGCAAGTGAAGAGACAGATTATATGGTAGCGGTAAGTGATTATTTTGTTAAATGTTTCATTTTTTATAACATGTAATTTCTATATATTAATGTCTATACTTTTTTATTGTAACAGATAAAGATGCAGGAAGAACTAAATAGGAGGAGCAGCCCTCGGGTTCGTAGTAGATGACCCATATGCGTGTCTCCATCCCCTAGAAGATCAAAGGCTACCCATGATCTATTCTCTTCACCAGTCGAAGGGGAATGACTTTTTATTATGTTCCTTTTTTGTATGCATATATGGCATTTGTGGACATATATTTTGTATTGTATATAGTTGACATTGTATGTCTATATGGCATTCTTGTAAGCCTATATGGCTATTTTGTATATATGTTATACTTATATCGACAGATATTGATGTATGCATATATGGATATTTGGTTAATACAAATCTTTTTTATTGATGGCGTCCATACTTGCATTATAAATCCACGTTTGAATAGATATTTGTAGATGGCTACTTCAAATATTTAAAGTCCAATTGTATTACATAGGATGTTTGTTGATCCAATAAGCTAGCTATTGTTATTCAAGTATCACCTAAACCTCATTTTGGAACTAAAAGATAAAAGTTGTATTTTAAAAAAAAATGAATCATCATGTTGAACAGAAAATATTAATATTCTTTATGAGTAGCATACAATGTCAACTATATGCAATACAAAAAAATGAATCATCATGTTATTCTTTATGTTTGAGATCCTGAAAATAACTAAGTCTGGTAGCCTGATAGCCTGAAACACTAGGATGAATATCCAAGTCATTAGGATGATTGCGCCTTGAGAAAAAGTCATTAAGATGAGCGCCTAAAGGAGACTTTCTTAAACATTCAAACATTGAGCAACAAGCATGAAGGGTTAAGGCGCAATTTGCAACTCATAAAGCCTCAAAAGGGTGCCCAACTTGGAGAGAGCATTCATTTAAGACAAGGCACCCATTGACACCTGTTCCACCATAAAAGTGCGCCTAAGGTGGAAGGAGAACAAGCCTCTAGTAAGTGAAGCACACCTATTGTCTAAACCACTTCATTATGGCGCCCTAGCATGAGGAGGAGTATATAAGTCAATAGGAAATGGTGCCTATAATGCAAATGAAGGACTAAGTGGCATTTTCAATAAGCATCAATTCACCTTGAGCTTTCAATAAATACATCAAATTGAGCCTCATAAGCCTAGGCGCCCTTTGCCTTCAAAAGAACCTTGTATCAATGTCAAGAGTTGGTCGTATCAGTAGATCTTGGTTAGGCTTCGCCGATAGTGGTCTATCTTGCCAATGAGTGTGGTTCGAAGTCAAAGACATCAGTGTATCAGAAGATAATCCCATCAGCACATCAGAAGAGTAGTTGAGAGCTTTGCCGATGAAGGGGGTCACACCGACAGTCAAAATCCATCAGTGTATTGGCCCAACGAGATTAGAGTTCACCGATGTTTGGAGTCTCACCGACGGGTGTGGTCTAAAGGTTGTCATTGGTGAGATCGGTGTGTTGATAGAAGAGTTTTTGAGTGTGTCGATGGTATTAAGTCCTACCAATAGGTGAGGGACTTAGAGTCTTGTATCAGAGTGACAAAGACATCGGTGTGAAAGGATATAAAGTCACCGATAGCGGTCTGTCTGACCGATAAGAATCAATGATGGGATGTTTGTCAGAAGTGAAATCAAACGGAGTCATGGTGGCATCGGCCTATCGGCCGATGAAATTTTAAGCTCGCCGATGGTATGTTGTCTCACCAATAGTGAGTTTGAAGGTTCAAAAGTTGATAATTCTATGCTTCCACTGTGTGCTCTGCATCAGACACTTATCCCTACTACAGTCTAGCATTCTCTAGTTGTGTTCTCCCCTTTGTTTTTGTGAATGCCTCTGGAAGTAATGTTGAGTTACTTGTGATGTCCTTATTGACTGGTGTTGTTTTGGATTCATGTGTAGTCCTTGTTCCTTATAGTCTATTGTCTACCTGACTGTTTGTTGTAGCTTATTGAACCACTATGATTTTGAATATTTAGATTTAGAGGGCATTAGACACCAAAACTTCTTGACCTTTAACAACCCAACCTAGAATCAATAGATTTTTGTCCATCCCAACTATTCTAGTCAAGACAAAGCATGTTGATTCTCATTCAATCCAAAGTTCATTAACAGGATTATCTTATCATAATATTTAGGGAAATGACCAACTAGATGGACAATGATGTGAGCTATCTATAAATAAACTTGCAAGAAGTATAGGAGGCATGAGAATCCCTCCATGTTGTTTATCAAGTTAAATGATCTATGACACATCATGTATCATTAGAAAATATTCTTGAAGAGAAAGCAAGTGAAAATACTTAAAACAACCCATAATAAGGTGGAGAAGTTTAAAGGATGGAGGTTGCAACACTTTCCAACCTCATAGCCACACTAGTCCAATGGACCAGGATAATACTATCAAGCATCCACATAATAGTAGATAATCTTATCAAAAGTCACAGAGAAATTTCTAAGGACCATAGTGTTATCCCTATGACTTGACACATACTGCTTGTTTCATAAAGCAAAGGGACATGATATAAATATTGCTGTTATATGGAGCCTAATCAAACTCGGAGGTTAAATTTACCCAACTTTTATCAGTGTGGTTTCCCCCAAATATTTTCCTACTAGTTTTGGCGCCTTAAAGTCTAAGTGCATGAAAATCATTCTGAGTTGGCAACCTAATCCAATGACTTGACACGGATCCCAAAACCACCTATTGGACCAATAGGATCCTAGGCGCTCACTTCATGCATTATGATTTCTAGGCACCAGTTTGATGCTCCATCACAAGGAAAGTGTGCCCACACTTGCAAGTGTTTTTCTTCAGGATCTAGGCGCCAGTTGAAGGTTGTAGTTGCCAAGAAGAGCGCCTAGCAAGAGGAAGTCTTTTGGAGTCTCCAAAACACATCAAACACTTGACTAACAACAAGATAACTTTTTCCCAAGTTAGGCGCTTCAAGAGGGAAGTTAAAACATGAATAAGCGCCAACTCGTCTAGGCGCAAACTCAAGCTTGTTGAGGATACACATGGCACCCAACATTCCTTGGTGATTTCACGAATTTCAAACGCTTAGAATTGTTCAAGGAATGCCCAATGCCCCTTCTTGATGATAGGCACCAAAGTGAGGGTGGAATTGCGCCTTGATGGCATTAGGCGCTATCTAGAGTATGCTACTCCATGGAAATGCGCCTTCTTGCTTACAGTAATTCAAACACTCAAAGGTCTTCAGTGATCAATTCCCTAACTTATGAAATGTCCTCCTTCATTTTAAAACACATTGTAATGCTCCAGAGAGATGACTATACCTAGGCATCAATCTAGGTTAGAAATGCCTCCAAAGTGTGCATTCTCTTTCAGAATGCAAAACAAGGTCCAAAGGTGCTAATAAACTGAAGTGCTTCTTTGGAAAAGTCCTAGAGGTTAAGATGCGCCTTGTCTTAATGAGGTGCAACTCTTGGGTAATAAAGCTTGTAAAGTGCACCTAACTTAGTGAAGAGGTTGATAACTTCTAAACCCTTCCTGGAACTTAGATTGCTTCAACTAAAGATCATCTTGCACCAATACATCACCAAACTTTCAATCACAAGATCAATTCAAACTTAGGCGCTCATTAAGAGTCTTTCCAATGTTTGCGCATCTGAGAGATTGAACTGGCAAGAGATGGCACCTAGCTTCCTAGACCTTGTTTCAATATGTTTGAGTTCCAAAGTTAACTCAATGGTATCAAGATGGCGCCATAGAGTCTTTGAACTAGTTCCTTAGAGTTTCAAAAACATTCTGGCTCCTTAAAAATTCCTCCTACATGCTTGGGCGCCATTTCAAGGTCCTCGAACCATGATGTAGTGCCTTATTGCTCTAGGTGCCCATTCATGATTGTGCAACTTGAGATTGGTGCCTAGAGTGAATAGGCTTTCATCCTGACTTAATACACTGCCTCCTTCTGATGATTTTTGGGGCAGCAGAAAACCTTTGACCATGGGCAAATGTCTCAGAGATATAAAAAACTGAGAGAGGTTTTCGAGTAACATCTCGTCAAATATTGCTGCCTTTTTGCACTTTGGACTTTTCAGGGATATTATCGGTACAATGTAGCTCAGACTATTTCGACATGTTTGGGTGAAAAAGAGGACCATGCCTAGCATAAATGTACCCATCCGGATGCGTTGGAATAGTCAGTTTGGTCGCATTAGGAGTAAGACGAAAGTTACACCCCTTTGCAACTTTACACTACCTCCTTCTGATGATTTTTGGGGAAGCAAAAAACCTTTCACCACGGGCAAATGTCTTAGAGATATAAAAAACTAAGAGAGGTTATTGTAGAGGCACTCTACATGATCATGTTGCCTCAAACAAAATGTTTCTAAGTGAGACAGTTTTCGAGTAACATCTTGTCAAAGATTGTTGCCTTTTTGCACTTTGGACTCTTCAGGGATATCATCGGTATAATGTAGCTTGGATTGTTTCGACATGTTTGGGTGAAAAATAGGACCATGCCTAGCGTAAATGTACCCATCCAGACGCGTTGGAATAGTCAGTTTGGTCAGATCAGGAGCAGGACACCAAAAATGCAAATTTTGCTTTGTGCAACTTGACAACATTGACACTTTTTTGCAACATGACTCAAAGACTCAAACTAACCCCAAATGACTCAAAATGACTTAAAATCACCTTGATTTTGGAGCCCAATGTACATTATAGAGGTCTAGGCACTCCTTATCATTCAAACATCTTAGATGCGCCTAGGAAAGGAAAAATCTCTAAGTTTCATCATCATGAGCACCTAATATCAAGAGACTTTAATGGCTCAAACCTTAGCATGGAGTCCTAAGGCGCATTTCATGTCTCCTTTCATCCATTTTGGCGCCCTTATGTAGATTTTTCAACTTGATTTGGCGCCCTGTATGTGAAGGAAGATCTAAAGGCATGAAAGTGGATGTCGTTTTGCAAGAGTTTGGATCATCAAGATTGAAAGAAATAAGTCTATTAAGCTTGGGTGCCCTTGGTCTTCTTTTCATTCATTATGAGTGCCTTGGGAGAATGGTATATAGGTCATCATCATGATTGGGCACCCTAGATCCAGAGTGTTGGAGAGATCATCAAATGGTGTCTAGAGGAAGTAGGGTGAGTTATGAGTTTGGTCGCGTCAGGACCAGGACACCAAAAATGCATAACATGATGATGTAAAAATGTGTATATGTGTAAAAATGCAGGAGGAAATAAAAAAAGATAAACCTTATAAATTAATGTGCATACTTAGAACTCAATGTAACATGACTTTACAAAATCAATGTGAATACTTACAAATTAATCCAATGAACCATCCGGGTTTGCTCTACTCTTTATTGTGTCAAGTATTGCTTCATTGTCAGACTCACACACCTTCCACAAGATTTTGTTCAAAGTCTACCCCGATACTTTATCAAATGAACATTGGATGCCACGATAAGGTTCGAGTAATGAAGAATCTTCCGATGCGTGTCAAAGTCCTGAAATAGCCAAATATTAACATTCTTTTGTGGGTACCTTCTAATCCATGTTCTAGTAATAACCACTGAGCCTGTAGGGCATTCTATGTTTTCTCCATTTGTAACAGGGGCCTCCAATTTCTTTTTGGCCTCAACACAATGACATAAGTAATAATCTATTCCCTCTTCATTATCTTCATTTGCAATAACTGCATATACGTGCCCTACATTGATATGTGTAGCAAATTAGATGAAATTAGTCAACATTACAAAAATACTACAAAGTAAGATGACATTACCTGGTTGAACTAGATGAAATTAGATGCATATACATGACTTATATTACCTGGTTGAACTAAATTTGATATGTGGTCAAAGTCAACTGATGATTCCATTTGTGTTAGTTCCAGTGCCGTCGAGGGTCGATACGTGTCAAGTGGGCTAAGATAACTTAATTGCCATTCGTCAACCCACTCCTTTGACTCACACTCATCCCAGACTTGAATTGTACAGGAAGAACAAAAGCATGACATTTTTCATGTATGGATACTCCATGAACCTGCAATTGAGCTTCTAAAAGAGTGCATCTCATTTGATCCTATTAGTGTACAACAGTCCTCATATGGTGCAATGTTAGTATCATCTATCAACCAAAAAAATCTATGAATTGAAGACTTACCTTCATTACCTGGACCCATGGAAGCATTACACCACTCGACAATCGATTTTGCATCTATCAACTTTGCATTGTCTTTATACTTTAACTCTTCTCATGCTATGGCTCTTTTGATAAATGCTCCTGCACCATCATGCACCCCCTTTCCATGCTCGGCCTCACAAAAGTTCCACATATGCTGAATACCTGTAAAATTATGCCTCCTACTCAGCTAATAGAAATTTTGTGAGTTCTTGAATTGTGACGCACAGTTATCCAACCATATGATATGCTGACTGAATGATATGCCCCTTCTAGCCAAATCATTGTAGAACACCTAAAAGCAACCTTGCATGAACTCTGTAGAATGCGTGTGATTATCACTAATATAGAAATTATACTCCCTTATGATCTTTCTGTCATCCTCTATACTATCATTTGCATGAATGAATGCGATGTGCACAAATATAGAAACCTGTGTGGAGTTGTAATATTGTGATTGCACCTCACGATGTGGCTGTAGACTGTAGTTCTCTGCAAAGTCGATGACTGAAACAATGCTACCAACCGAAATGTGTCCTTGCATAACTTGAATTGCAAGTCCAACCATCGAGCTCTATGGGCATGTCTTGCATACTCATACACTATGTTGTCACGAAATATAGGCATAAACTGATACACTGAAATCTTTTCAATAACCAATTCACACTTCTTTCCTTCTTTACCATCTTTTGTATTGTATGCCACTATTTTATACTTGCCAAACTCTACTAGTTCGTTTCCAACCGCATGTGTTCTTTCCATATGTTCACATATTGGCAAATGTTGCAAGCCATCGCAACGATGACATGTGCCATCCAAGCATAATTTCTTGTAGAATATTTGACCTTCCTCTCTTTCACATAAAATTCTTGATATGAAGTCTCTTGAAGATGTTAGTGGGGCACATATGGCACAACCCTGCAAATCATTGTTAGTATGCATATCTAAACATATAGACCTATAAGCATCAAAATGGTTAGAAAATTCAATATGTAATCTACAACAACAAGTAGTGCGTGTGTGATTTATATTAACATAGAAAGGTTTTAGCATTTCAAAATATATTTGACAAATTTTAATTTGAGGATATTTCTCTAGAAATTTACCATAAAACTGTGTTTGAGTCTCATCCAAAAAATGCTTTGGATGTGGCTTGCGGTTCTGACTACCGATTCTCCTTCTTACCACATCCCTTTGATTTGGAGATACCCTTGTGTAATTCTTCCAAAAGTCTTCAATTAGTGATCTCAATGCTTCAACAATTGGTTTATCTTTTCGTGGTAGTCTCCCTGAGAATGCCCATAATTCATTGGCATTAGTGTCCTCAATTCTTTGGCATCTTCCAACGGCTCTTGATAAAGTTTTCCTATTAATTCTCAATTGTTGACTCATCTTTCTAATGAGACGAGCTTTCCTCGTTTGACTACTTACTATAGTCGATGTAATCACACGCTGTGTTGCATTACTATCTTTTGTGCGTGAGGTGTTACCCACACTCTCATACGCACTCATTAGATTCTTGACAATAGATTTTTTACTTGAAGCCTCTGATGTTCTCAACCCAAGAATCTTCATGATAGACCTATACTTTATACTTCGCATCATTTCAACAAATAGTTGACATCTTGTAGTCTCATTTAACTTTTCAAAGAACAATCTCCAAATCTTATTAGCATATCTTCTACAAGTGCATTTTGGAATCTTACCTTCCATTGGCTACAAAATATTCTCATCAATATCAATCAAATACTTTGGCTTTCTATGCAAAATTCTAGGTGGTGTTAAGTTAGGTAAATTCATCTCAACATTAGGAATTTCATCAATATTTAAATGAGATGGGTTAGATGGCATACCTTTGATCGAAGATGGAATAGATGACATACCTTGAGGTTAAGGTGGGAACAATGGCATACCTCCTTCATCACATGTGAGTGATGATGAATTCTCAACTTGAGATGTGGTAGATGGTGTCCCTACATGTTGACTTGCAGTAGAGGACGTGTCTCCAACTATGGTATTCAAATCTCTCGTACCACGAAGTTTTTTCATTCGTTCTCTTTGTGCCGCCAATACCATATCTCTTTGTGATGGTTGTGGTTCCTCTTTAATTGGTATGTCTTCATTTATCATGTCCAATTTCCTCTTCTCACGAATTTCTCTCATAGCCACTGCTTTCTTTGCATTCTTAGCTTCTATCTCTTCTCGTGTTGGTTTAATTCTTGATCATTTCCTCGACATGATGGAGAATTTGTTTGTAGCAAGATAAAGAGACCAATATTAGTTCCTAAGAAATGAATACAAGATAATAGTGGGATTGTATTTTTATTATGTTGTAAGGATTTATTCTTGTATAGTTTGATATCATGGTATGTTAATGTTTGTTATTACACATAATTATTAAAGAGCCCAAGTGTAGAAAATATACATGGCATCATGTGAGATTGTAGGTTGATTTCTTGATTGGGAATGTGTCTATTTTAAACATGTATGATAAAGCATGATAAAGTAATTCAATCCGAAATAAAGAAATTGTAAAGAACATGCATGTAAAGACTTAACATACCTAAAAAATAAAGATTCGAATGGAGAAGATACCCAATTATGTAGTGTTTTTTTCTTCTTGCATCAAACTCCTCAACAATTTGAGTTTTTCAGCACTTGCTTCCTTTTCAATGTTAAATTGAATAACACTCAAATATAATTATTAACAACAATACTATTAACCAATCTATGATGTTAAATTCCTAAAATTGAATCACAATTAACATTGCAACACTACAAAAATTGAAACTTGAATACATATATATCAAACTTGGTGTGAAAACTATGTTATTTCCTCCTTCTCAAGTTGGCAAAGCAGAAAAGGTGGTGGAAAGATCATGCAAAGGTGGTACAATGTGTCAAATGTGCATGTGAACTTCCCAACCGCATGAAAGCACTTCTTTTTTGTCAAAGTACATGCAGAATCAGTATGAAAACAAAGCATGTGGGCCTGGATCACTTTTTTACCGTTTCTATAGCAATAGAAAACGTGAGCGCGTTATAATGTGCTCACATTTTGTCCTGCTATAGATTGATCACATCCTTTGCATTGATCACATCTCTTTCCAAACCTTCCCCTTCAAACTTGAATGACCAAAAGGTTTTTGAGGGAGAACTTTTCCTATTTCCTACAAGAGTTTGCCAGATGCTCCGCCATATGATACGCATAACAATGAAAGGGCAAGCCCTCATAATCAAGTTCTTGATAGAAAATGCCCATCGAGGCAGAAAGATAGATCTTCTTTGGAAGCAAAAGTTCTAGTTTGTGACAAATCCTTATCCAAGCATAAATAGCAGGGGTTCTGTCAAGCGATTTCCAATCCACTTCCACAAAGTCTCCTGAAGACTTCTTGATTGATTCCAAAACATCCACACCCCAAAACTAGAGAGGCAATCAATATAATCAAACCCATAAATCTACATTTGACGACAGAAACCCTCAACACTATACCTTAAACCCTAATCCCTCAACCCTCAACCCTAAACCTTATCCCTAAACCCTAATCCCTCAACCCTCAACCCTAATCCGTCATCCCTCAACTCTAATCCCTCATCCCTAAACCCTAAATGCTATCCCTATTCCTAAACCCTCAACAGACTTGTTACTATACCTTAAACCCTAATCCCTTATCCTTAAACCCTCCAACCCTATCCCTAATCCTTACACCCTCCACACTCTACTTTAACCCTAATCCCTCGACCCTCAACCCTACCCCTAAACCCTTGACCCTCGAACCTCAACCCTCAACCCTCAACATCAAACCCTAATCCCTCAACCATTAACTCTGATCCCTCGACTCTCAACCCTATCCCTAAACCCTTGACCCTCAACGCTATCCCTAAACCCTAAACCCTCAACCCTTAACGTCAAATCCTAATCCCTTAACCCTTCACTCTAATCCCTCAACCCTAAACCCTATATCTAAACCCTCAACACTATACCTTAAACCCTAATCCCTCAACCCTAACCCTAAACCTTATCCCTAAACCCTAATCCCTCAACCCTAATCCGTCATCTGTCATCCCTTAACTCTAATCCCTCATCCCTAAACCCTAAATGCTATCCCTATTCCTAGACCCTCAACGGGCTCAATACTATACCTTAAAACTTAATCCCTCTACCCTCAACACTCTTATTTAACCCTAACCCCTTGACCACTAACCCTATCCCTCAACCTCAACCCTCAATCCTCAACCCTCAACTCTCAACATTAAACGCTAATTCATCAACCCTAAACCCTAATCCCTCAAACCTAAACCCTATCCCTAAACCATCAACCCTCAACACTATACCTTAAACCCTAATCCCTATCCCTCAACCCTTAAAACTTAAACCCTATCCCTACACCCTCAACACTTGACACTATATCTTAAGCCTTAAACCCTCATCCCTAAAGCCTCAACCCTCAATCCTTAAACCTTCAACCCTAAACCCTATCCCTAATCCCTCTACCCTCAACACTCTAACCCTAACCTCGACATTAAATGCTAATCTGTCAACACTAAACCCTAATCCATCAACCCTAAACCCTATTCCTAAACCCTCAACCCTCACCACTATACCTTAAACCCTAATCCCTCGACCCTCAACCCTAATCCATCATCCCTCAACTCTAATCCCTCATCCCTAAACCCTAAATGCTATCCCTATTCCTAAACCCTCAACAGACTCGATACTATACCTTAAACCCTAATCCCTTATCCCTAAACCCTCCAACCCTATCCCTAATCCTTACACCCTCCACACTCTAATTTAACCCTAATCCCTCAACCCTCAACCCTATCCCTAAACCCTTGACCCTTGAACCTCAACCCTTAACCCTCAACGTCAAACCCTAATCCCTCAACCCTTAACTCTGATCCCTTGACCCTCAACCCTATCCCTAAACCCTAAACCCTAAACCCTCAACCCTTAACATCAATTCCTAATCCCTCAACCCTTCACTCTAATCCCTCAACCCTAAACCCTATCTCTAAACCCTCAACACTATACCTTAAACCCTAATCCCTCAACCCTAACCCTAAACCTTATCCCTAAACCCTAATCCCTCAACCCTAATCCGTCATCCATCATCCCTCAACTCTAATCCCTCATCCCTAAACCCTAAACTCTATCCCTATTCCTAGACCCTCAACAGGCTCGATACTATACCTTAAACCCTAATCCCTTATCCCTAAACCCTCCAACCCTATCGCTTAACCCTAATCCCTCGACCCTCAACCCTATCCCGAAACCCTTAACCCTCGAACCTCAATGTACTCAACCCTCAACTTCAAACCCTAATCCCTCAACCCTTAACTCTGATCCCTCGACCCTTAACCCTTATAACTTGAACCCTAAATCCTATCCCTACACGCTCGACACTCAACACTATATCTTAAACCCTAATCCCTTAACCCTCATCCCTAAGCCTCAACCCTAAATCATTAAACCTTCAACCCTAAACCCTATCCCTAATCCCTCTACCCTTGAAACTCTTATTTAACCCTAATCCCTTCACCATTAACCCTATCCCTCAACCTCAACCCTCAACCCTCAACCCTCAACTCTCAACATTAAACCCTAATTCATCAACCCTAAACCCTAATCCCTCAAACCTAAACCCTATCCCTAAACCATCAACCCTCAACACTATACCTTAAACCCTAATCCCTATCCCTCAACCCTTAACCCTTAAAAATTAAACCCTATCCCTACACCCTCAACACTTGACACTATATCTTAAGCCTTAAACCCTCATCCCTAAAGCCTCAACCCTTAATCCTTAAACCTTCAACCCTAAACCCTATCCCTAATCCCTCTACCCTCGCCACTCTAACCCTAACCTTGACATTAAATGCTAATCCGTCAACCCTAAACCCTATCCCTAAACCCTCAACCCTCAACACTATACCTTAAACCCTAATCCCTCAACCCTCAACCCTAAACCTTATCCCTAAACCCTAATCCCTCAACCCTCAACCCTAATCCATCATCCCTCAACTCTAATCCCTCATCCCTAAACCCTAAATGCTATCCCTATTCCTATACCCTCAACAGACTTGATACTATACCTTAAACCCTAATCCCTTATCCCTAAACCCTCCAACGCTATCCCTAATCCTTACACCCTCCATAGTCTACTTTAACCCTAATCCCTCGACCCTCAACCCTATCCCTAAACCCTTGACCCTCGAATCTCAACCCTCAACCCTCAATGTCAAACCCTAATCCCTCAACCCTTAACTCTGATCCCTTCACCCTCAACCCTATCCCTAAACCCTAAACCCTCAACCCTCAACCCTCAACGTCAAATCCTAATCCCTCAACCCTTCACTCTAATCCCTCAACCCTAAACCCTGTCCCTAAACCCTCAACACTATACCTTAAACCCTAATCCCTCAACCCTAACCCTAAACCTTATCCCTAAACCCTAATCCCTCAACCCTAATCCGTCATCCATCATCCCTCAACTCTAATCCCTCATCCCTAAACCCTAAACGCTATCCCTATTACTAGACCCTCAACGGGCTCGATACTATACCTTAAACCCTAATCTCTTATCCTAAACCCTCCAACCCTATCCCTTAACCCTAATCCCTTGACTCTCAACCCTATCCTGAAACCCTTAACCCTCGAACCTCAATGTACTGAACCCTCAGTGTCAAACCCTAATCCCTCAACCCTTAACTCTGATCCCTTGACCCTTAACCCTTAAAACTTGAACCCTAAAACCTATCCCTACACGCTCGACACTCGACACTATATCTTAAACCCTAATCCCTTAACCCTCATCCCTAAAGCCTCAACCCTAAATCATTAAACCTTCAACCCTAAACCCTATCCCTAATCCCTCTACCCTCGACACTCTTATTTAGCCCTAATCCCTTGACCATTAACCCTATCCCTCAACCTCAACCCTCAACCCTCAACTCTCAATATTAAACCCTAATTCATCAACCCTAAACCCTAATCCCTCAAACCTAAACCCTATCCCTAAACCATCAACCCTCAACACTATACCTTAAACCCTAATCCCTATCCCTCAACCCTTAACCCTTAAAACTTAAACCCTATCCCTACACCCTCAACACTTGACACTATATCTTGAGCCTTAAACCCTCATCCCTAAAGCCTCAACCCTCAATCCTTAAACCTTCAACCCTAAACCCTATCCCTAATCCCTCTACCCTCGACACTCTAACCCTAACCTTGACATTAAATGCTAATCCGTCAACCCTAAACCCTAATCCGTCAACCCTAAACCCTATCCCTAAACCCTCAACCCTCAACACTATACCTTAAAACCTAATCCATCAACCCTAAAACCTAATCCCTCAACCCTCAACCCTAAACACTATCAATAAAACCTCAACCCTCGACACTATACCTTAAACCCTATGAGAAAATCTTTGCGTATGGTACATCCACAGTTAGTAATTAACAGTTGAAATAAGAAGGATGATCATTATGAGAAAAAATTTGCATTGGGGTATGTCTATGTTTCTTTCTGTCCACCCCGCACTTAGGGAAGGTATATTGTTATGAAATAGGCAAATAATCTCCCATTCTTTACTGGTTCTATCCACAAGAACTACTAAACTATACCTTAAACCCTAATCCCTCAACTCTAAACTTTCAACCCTAAACCCTATCCCTAATCCCTCTACCCTCAACACTCTACCTTAAACCTAATCCCTCGACCCTTAACCCTAAATGCTATCCCTAAATCCTCAACCCTAAACCCTAATCCCTCAAGGTCCTAAACTCTAATCCCTTATCCCTAAACTCTAAATCCTATCCCTAAACGCTTAACCCTCAACCTTAATCACTCAATCCTTATCCACCCCGCTCCTCCCCTATCCGGCTCACTCCCATCTCTACCCTCCTCTGCCCTCGACACTATACATACATACATATAGGCATACATAGATACATACATACATATAGGCATACATAGATACATACATACATACATATAGGCATACATACATACATACATGATTAATAGCCTTGAATGTAAAAAAATTTAAGGGGAACATAACGCGAGCGCGTTATAACGTGCTCGCGTTATGTCAAACATGACAAACAATAGACTTGCGACAAAGGAAAAATGCAAAGCAAAATATTAGGCGAGCACATTATAACGCACTCGCGTTATGTCTTGCTTTGGGAATCCCGAGCCTTGGGCTTGGGGTTTGCTTTGGATTTCCAACCCAAAGGCTTGGAGTGCCTTTTAAAACAATCACAGACGTGTTTTTCCATATTCTTCAAGATTTCACATAATTCCGTTCATGCTAACCCTCAGATTTGCACGTGTTTCAAGGTCAAACAAATCGAACACTTGGGTAATGTTAGGCTTTCTCTTAGCTATTTGATGATGTGATTTTTTTCACATTTTAACGATGTTAAGCCTTTCATCTTTAATTTCTTTTGTTTGTGTGTCTGTTTTTGGGCAAAAACCACTGTTTGGTCTTTTTTTCATTGTAAATTAACTATTCATTGAAATTTCAAAAAAATTACATATTTAGAAACTAGACTCCATTCTACAAATATTAAAAATAGAAAAAAATGATTTTCAGTTAGTTTTCAAAATTTATAGGGGTAGCATGGCCAAAATTCTATTTTTTAGGATGTGTCCACTTTGAAAATTAGTAAAAAATCAAATATTCATAAAAAAAATTATCAGAAAAATCAGGCATAAACTACATGCTATAAGCTAATTTTTCACTAAAGCAATTTTAAAAATACCAAAAAAAAGTTGACCTTTTGAGGGAGCCACAAAACATGCTATATTATGTTTTTTTGACAGAAACAACACCAATTTCTATGGCTCCCTCTTTTGAACCCCCTAATCTATGTCATTTTAAAAAAAAATAAATAGTAGTTTAGAAAGTAGACTCAGAGCACTACGAACATTGTTTTGGTTGCATCTCCAAATTTTGAGTGTAACTATGCTCAATTTCTCATCCAAGGCCAGTATTTCTTGATTTCAGAAAAAAAGTGGCCACTTAAGACCCCTTTTTGGCCCCCCATCTTCTTGCACTTACCCCCCTTCACAAATGAACACAAGGGTAAGTGCACAAAGATGAGAGACCAAAATGTGATCTTAAGTTGCCACTTTTTTTTTTCCTGAAATCAGGAAACATTGATGTTGGATGGAAAATTGAAGAAAGCTACACTCAAATTTTGAAGATGGAACGAAAACAAGAGTTGTAGTGCTCTGATCTAGTTTCTAAACTACTATTTTTTTCCAAAAATGGTTGAGATTAAGGGGTTCAAAAAGGGGGAGCACACAAATTGGTCCTATTTTTCTCAAAAAAACATAACATAGCATCTGGTGTGCTCCCCCTAAAATGTTTGACTTTTTTTTAGTATTTCAATAATTGCTCTAGTGAGAAATTAGGTAACACCATGTAGTTTATCCATGATTTTTCTGATAATTTTTTAATGAATAATTGATTTTTTAGTAATTTTTAAAGTGGACACATCCTGAAAAATAGAAATTTGAGCGTGCTCCCCCCTAAAATGTTTGAAAACTAATCAAAAATCATTTTTTTTTAAATTCGTGTAGAATGGAGTCTAGTTTATAAAAATATAACTTATTTCAATTTTCGATGAACGGTTAAAAAAAGTCAAAAATACTAGACACTGGTTTTTGACAAAAACTGGACACACTTACAAAAGAAATTCAAGATGAAACACTAAATGTACTTAAAATGTGAAAAAAATTATATGGTTAGATAGCTAACAAAGAGCTTAAGATTATGGTGGTCTTTTTTTGAGTTTTCATTGAAAAAAGTGCCATCCTGATGGGGAGCATGCTCCAGATTATCTCCAGATTTTGCTAAAAATTGATAAAAACATGTCAAACAAAGATGACAATAACGCGAGCATGTTATAACGCACTCGCGTTATGTGAAATCCGTAACGCGATTGCATTATAACACGTTCGTGTTATAATGAGCATAATTGGCAATACACATGCCAATTGCATTTGCTTGAAAGTTTCTAAAGCCTTTTCAACAAATCAATTTTTCTCATATCTTGTAATCATTTCATTCCATTATAGAACATCTCTTTGAGGTGTTACGTCATACAATTGACATGCCTTGTCTATGCTTCCACACTTTACATACATGTCTACAAGGGAAGCTGCACTTCCTATCATCTCTCTCACTCTATTTCTCTCCTTTGTCTACGTCCTACCCTTTCTCTGAGTCTCTGCTTCCCTCCCCTCTCTACCTCCCACCTTCTCTCTCACTCTTCTTCCCTCCCCTATCTACCTTCTACCCTCTCTCTCATTCTTTACTTCCCTCCCCTATCTACCTCCTACCCTCTTTTTAAGTCTTTGCTTCCCTCGCCTCTCTACGTCCTACCTTCTCTCTCACTCTTTTCTCCCCCCTCCCTCTCTACCTCTTACCCTCTCTCACTTTCTACTTCCCTCCCCTGTTTACCTCCTACCCTCTCTCTCAGTCTCTGCTTCCCTCCCCTGTCTACCTCCTACCCTCTCTCTCTTCTTCCTTCCCCTGTCTACCTCCTACGGTCCTCTCCCACTCTGTACTTCCCACCTGTCTCTACCTCCTATCCTCTCTCTCACTCTCTACTTCCCTCCCCTCTTTACCTCTCCTCCTTATTCTTCCCATCCAATGAAATTTCATAAATTATCTTGTTTCCATTTCATCATCCCAATTAATATCCTCATCCATCTTTATATGTCCTATTTTTCTTGTTTCCACGTTCTTTGTTGACAAGGGAGAGCGAGAGAGAGGAAAAGGGAGAGAGGATGGAGATGGAGGGGAGAGATACTTGGTGATAGGGAGAGAGAGATAGAGAGTCCTAGTTTTCTTGTTTTGGAGAGAGAGGGTGGGTCAGGTTTATGAGTTTAGGCTTGCTTAAGTTTAGGGTTTAGGGGAATTATTTAGGGTTTAGGGGTTTAGGGCTGCTCAGGTTTATGGTTTAAGGGTTAGGATTCAAGGGCATTATTTAGGGTTTAGGGGTTGTGGGAGAGAGAGAGGTTTAGATTTTCTCAGGTTTAGGGCATTATTTAGGGTTTATGAGCTTAGGTTTGCTTAGACCTTTAGGGGCATTATTTATGGTTTATGAGTTTAGGGTTGCTCAAGTTTAGGGTTTAGGGGAATTATTTAGGGTTTAGGGGTTTACGATTGCTCAAGTTTATGGTTCAGGGTTCAGGGGTTAGGGATTTAAGGTTGCTCGGGTTTAGGGTTTAGGGGTTAGGGTTTAGAGAGAGAGTGAGGGGATCAATAGATATTGGGAGAGATAGGGAGGTAGAGGTTTAGAGTTGCTTCCAAGGTTTATGGTTTATAGGTTTGGGGTTTAGGGAACTGCTCAGTTTTAGGGTTTAGGGGCATTATTTAGGGTAACTTAAGGTTTATGTTTTAGGGGTTAGGGGTTAAGGTTTAGAGGTTTAGGTTAGGGTTTAGAGAGAGGGGACCAATAGGGAGATATAGAGGAGACCGAGGGGAGACATAGGGAGATAGAGGGTGAGGGACATGGCCAGAGACATAGGCAGAGAGATTGAGAGGTAGAGGGATGATAGAGACAAGGAGATAGGGTTTAGGGTTGATCGGATTTAGGGTTAATCAGGTTTAGGGTTTAGCCCGGTTAGGAGTTTAGAGAGGGAGAGATATGGAGATAGAGAGTGAGGGACATGGCCAGAGACAAAGCCAGAGAGATTAAGAGGTAGAGAGATGATAGAGACAATGAGATAGGGGTTTAGGGTTGATCGGGTTTAGAGTTTAGGGGTTAGGAGTTTAGAGAGGGAGAGATAGGGAGATAGAGGGTGATGGACATGGCCAAAGACATAGGCAGAGATATTGAGAGGTAGAGAGATGATAGAGACAAGGAGATAAGGGTTTAGGGTTGATCAAGTTTAGGGTTGATCGGGTTTAGGGTTTATGGTTGGTATATATGATGTATAGAATGGTTTAAACGACTAACATATTATCGCTTATGATGTTCTGATGGCTCCTATGGTTGGCAAAGGGTAGAATGACACCTGTGACTAGCTAGGTGTATAATGATGTTTGTGATTGATAGGTAGGTGCTACTAAGGAGCATATTGGCACATACGATATACAAAATGGTGCAAATGACTAATAGATTGGCACTATGATCTTCTAATGGCTCTTGGTGAGGTATTTGTTTGATTTTGATTATTTTTGGGATCATTTGAGATAGAGCTTAGATTGATTTGGGATGCAGTTGAGATGAAATGGATTTGTTTAGGGATGATGAGAGGTGAAAATAACTAGATTAGGAATGATTTGGAAATGATTAGAATGGTTTTAGGGATGGTTTGAAGTGGTTTAGTGCTGATTAGGGAATGATTAGAATGATTTAGGAATAGTTTAGGGATGGTATTTGAGATGAAATCTAGGTTGATTTGAAAATGATTAGGGATGAAGTTAAATTGATTTGGATGTGATTTGGGATGGTGTGAAGTGGTTTAGGGCTGATTAGAGATTAAATTGAATGGATTAGTGATGCTTTGGGATTGATTAGGAATGAACTTGGTTGGAATGAAAGCTTAATGTTTTCATGAACTTTCACGTTATAGAGATTGGGAGAGATAGGGAGATAGAGGTTTAGGGTTTCTTCTAGGTTTTATGGTTTAGGGGTTAGGGGTTTAGCCTGTTGCTTGTTTTTAGGGTTTAGGGGTTAGGGGTTAGGGGCATTATTTATGGTTTAGGGGTTAGGGGTTAAGGTTTAGAGGTTTAGGTTTATGGTTTAGGTAGAGAGGCGAATAGGGAGATACGGAGGAGACCGAGCTTGGGAGAGATATCTCTGTCTCCTCTATCCCTCTCTCTAACTATACCTACCTCTCTATCTCTCGCTCTCTCTCCCTATCTCTCTATCTTGCTAGATCACTTTCGATCCCCTCTCTCTAACTCTACCTTTGTATCTCTCCCTCCCTCACCGTTTTAGGTTTACATGAGTTTAGGGTTGCTCAAGTAAATAGGGTTTAGGGTTTTGGGTAAGGGTTTAGTGGAATTATTTAGGCTTTAGGGGTTTAGAGATGCTCAAGTTTAGGGTTTAGGGTTTATGAGTTAGGGGTTTAGGGTTGCTTGAGTTTAGGGTTTAGGGTTTAGGGGTTTAGGGTTGCTTGATTTTATGGTTTAGGGATTATGGGTTAGGGTTTAGGGTTTATGGTTTAGAGGTTTAGGTTTATGGTTTAGGTAGAGGGGAGAATAGGGATCCCCATCTCTCTCTGGACATATGGATCCCTATATCTTAATCTATCCCTCGCTACCTCTCTCTCCTCTTTATCTCTCTCCCCATCCCTCTACCTCTTGAAATCTCTCTCCCTATGTCTCTAGACATCTCTTGATCTCTTTCCCTATTGAGCTATCTATCCTTATAACCCTGTCTCTTAATATACTCCTCTCTACCTCTCTCTCTATATTTCCCTATCTATCTCTCCCTTTGCTAGATCTATCTCCCTATATCTCCCCTCTCTATATATATGTATCTCTATCTTTCTCCCTCTATAGACCCCTTTCTCTATCTCAATCCCCATCTCTCCCTCTCCCCATCTCTATCTCACCTATCCTCTCTATCTCCATGTCCCTCTCTATCTCTCCATGTCTCCCGATCCCTTTCTATATATATGATAGAGAAATTAAGAGAGAGAGAGAGAGACTCTCCCATGTAGATACAAGGTTACCTATCATGCTTCCTAGAATGCGATCGCATTCTACGAAGCATGGAAAATGGTAAAAAAGCATGTGGGATCCATGTTTCAGACCCCACATGACTGTTATTCCTACTTTTCACGAGTATATCAGACAAAAGAACACTTTTTATGTTGTTTGACTAATTGAAAATCATTTTTATATGAATCCACCACCTTTTTTTGTTTTTTTAACGTAGAAGAAGTGATTTTTCATGTTTTTGGAGAAAATTTGATTATTTAAACTAAAAGTTTCATGTTTCATGGGTGATTTTGTTTCAAAGATAATTACCATTGATATATAGATTGAATTTGATGATATATGTTTGTTTTTTCCATAAATTTTACTAATCCTATTCTAGAATTATATAGAATTCATAATCAAACTTGCAAAAAACAAGAATTTGAGGATTTTGAAGCCATCTTTTAGAGAATTGGTCAATTGCAATATCAAATTCTAAGGTAGGTTCAATTTAAATGTCCGTTTTAATACACATATATATGTTCTTATGTTCTTTATGTCTTTAAATGTCTTTATGTCTTTATGTTTTTTATGTTCTTTATGTTCTAAGATATATATGTTGTTACAACTCACTTTGATACCACTCAATCCATAAAAAATATGATGGAGATTATGTATTTACTTCATCAACATAACAAAATTTTAGAGAAGAGAGTTATATACAAATATGTATGGACATACAAGCATCATGACACAAGATGATACAAAGGGAGTTACAAGGAGATAAAATACTAAAAAGGAGGTTTTCATGACTTTAGGATAGTCACAAGTCTATATAATAGTCCACTATCATAGTCATGACCATCATGAAGTTGTTTTTAATTTATGCATTACTTAAGATGTCTTTGATCTTTTGTCATGAGTATCCAGAAGGTTATCTTCAATGGTTAATGTTCTTTTGACTATCACAAAGTTTTTGGACTAGTTTAAGACTATTAGGATAGTCAATTTTTGTTGATTATAGTCCCCTTGATGGCATTCATTTTGTCATCCTTCAAAATCACCTGGACATACAACTTATATATGTAAAAAATTAACCATACAATTCATGATTTCCAAACCTAAAATAGTGATTTAATACTCATATAAGAGTCCAAACAATGGCCTTCAAGGGGCAAGATAGTCAAGGTGATGTTCTTAAGAGTTGATAGGGTCAAAGGGAGGCTTAGTATTAGAGATATACCTTTACATAGCATGATCTCTCAACACCTTATGGTCTCCACAAACTCTCGCAACAAAAAAGTTTCACAAACAACTTGATTTGTACAAAGTTTCACAAACTTGTGTTCTAGACTATCTTCACAAACTCTCACAATGAACCTTCAATGAATTAGGTCTCCAAGGTCTACAACTTGCACTCAAGGATTCAGACCTTCACATGGGCTTGATGAGGCATCTAACAAGATTAAGTTCACCAATCAAACACAACCAAACCTAGTTTATTTATATGGTTTCAAACCCAAAACTTAATCAATGTTTTGAACACCCATTATCAAGTTACATCACATATCTCAAACTCAACCTTGACTTCTTTGGACTATGTGCCTCAAAAATGACCTTTTTTCGTTGTCCTAAAAGGGCTAATTAGGCCTATATTACAAAGGAACTAGCCTTTAAACTTTATACAAACCCCTAAACTTGTTGGGGCAGCATTCTTCATGCGTCCAAACCCTCAAAAACATAATTTGTTTTAGGAGAAACATTCACCTACATACCAAACCACAAAACCCTTAGTTTGGGCAAATTGAGGAGGGTTTATTGAAAATAATAGTTCCTGACACTTTCTCCTCAGACCACTACTTCAAACACCTTAGAATACACCTGCACATGCTCACAAAACCATTAGACAAACATTTTCTTTTGATATTTTGTCAAATACCCTCTTTGGTTCCTCTTTCCCACATGAAAACACTCTTTAAAACCCTAGGGCATCACACTAAAACCACACCAACTAATCCTCTTTGCCTACCAAATAATGAGAACACTTAAATTACTCTTTGAAGAGTCATTCCACTTAGATACAAGTCATGACAATAGGTGGAATGACTAAAACATTGTTTAAACCCCAACCGGAGCCCTCATTGGCGTTATACAGGCAGTTTCAGAAATTTGGTTAAATCTCCCTCTAAACCTAATGAAAACCTCTCAAAATTGATTCAAAAGAAAGTTAACACAAACCCCTAACACATCAAATGAATTTTAAGTCTAGACAGTACTGTACAGGGCCGTAGTATGGTCTGAAACAAAGAAAATGCAAAGAAAATGTGGTTAGAGCATAAAAATAGAGTAAATGTTGTTCTTTCTTCATCAAAATTCGTGTCTTCTTCCTTGTGTCTTCATTTGGAGACTTATTACATCATTTTTCAACCATTTTCCTACTGATCCAACCACATTTTTGGAGGATATGACCGTTGGATTTGTTTTAAAATGGACAAAACATGTAATTTGCATAAGCAATATTATGACACTTGACAAAACTTAACTACTTGACCCCCCTAAAGGACTCTAAGACAGACAAATGGTCTTTTATAGACCTTATTACATCAACATAGGATTCCACACATGGAAAGAAACATTTGAACTCATTTAGATTGCATTTTCCATAATTGGCCTTAAGGGACTAGGTGCTCCTGCACCATTTATGACTTTGTATGTGCAAGTGTATACTACATGACTTCTATGTGTGTTCAAATGCATACTCCATGACTTAAGTATGTTCAAGTTATCTTGATATGAGATGTATTATTTAGAATTTTGTAAAACCCTTTTATTCATTCTGATTGTGCTATTCATTGTCATTATAAAATTTCTAATTATCATTATCTTATTCTTCATACTTGTAGAAATCATCATCATGCCGAGGAAACGAGCAAAGACTCTAACACCAGAAGAGCATGAAGTTGAGAATGAGAGGAAAAGAGAAAGAATGAGGCAAATTTAGGAAAGCAGGAAATTGTCAACCATACAAGAAGACATTCCACCATTGCTAATGGAAGAGGAACATGACACGTCTAATGAAGCTAAGAGAGAGATGGAATTGGCGGCACAAAGGGAACAAATGCAAAACCTCCATGCAATGAGGAAAGTGAATCTCAAAGTTGGAGGCACTCCATCGTCCACAGGTCAAGTTGAAGGAACACCATCATTAGCTTCTCAAATTGGAGACACTCCATCTTTCACAGGTGAAGTAGAAGGCACATCTACATTTTCTTCTCAAGTTGGTGACATGCCATCATTCACACCTCAAGTTGAAGGCACATCATTTTCAACCTCTTCACCTCCAATCGAAGGTACGTCATCTATCCCATCTCAAGTAAATATTGAAGAAATTCCTAATGTTCAATCTACTTTACTAAATAAAATGCCTCCTAGAATTTTGCATAGGAGGCCTAAGTTTCTAATTGATATTGATGAGAATGTATTGGAGCCTATGCAGGATACAATTCCCATGCACACTTGCCAAAGATATTGAAATAAGATATGGAAATTATTCTTTGAGAATTTAAATGAAACTAAAAGATGTCAACTCTTTGTTGAACTGATGAGAAATCTGAAATTTAGGCCCACTATGAAGATTCTTGGCCTAAGAACATCGAATGCGTCAAGTGAAAAATCAATTGTCAAGAATCTAATGAGTGCGTATGAGAGTGTGGGTTCCACCTCACGCACCAAGGATAGTAATGTCACACGACATGTCATTACATCGACAATTGTAAGCCAAAATACAAAAAAAGCTCGCCTCATTAGAAAGACAAGTCAAGCATTGAAAATAAATAGAAAAACTCTAATGAGAGCCATTGGAAGACATCAAAGAGTTGAGGATCAAAACACTAATGAATTGTGGGCATTCTCGGGGAGACTCCCCTGGAAAGACATGGTTGTTGTTGAACCTTTGAGATCACTAATTGAAGACTTTTGGAAGAATTACACAAGGGTATCTCCGAATCAAAGGGATGTGGTAAGAAGGAGAATCGATAGTCGAGACCGTGAGCCACATCCAAAGTATTTTTTGGATATGACTCAAACACAATTTTTTAGTAAATTTCTAGAGAAGTATCCTCAAATTAAAATTTCTCAAAGATATATTGAAATGCTAAAACCTTTCTTTGTCAAAATAAATCACACACACACTACTTGTTGTAGATTACATATTGAATTTTCTAACCATTTTGATGTTTTTCAGTCTATATGTTTAGATTTGCATACTAACAATGTTTTGCAAGATTGTGGCATACGTGCCCCACCAACTACCTCAAGAGACTTCATATCAATGATTTTATGTGATAGAGAGAAAGGTCAAATATTCTACAAGAAATTATGCTTGGATGGCACATGTCAGCATTGCGGTGGCTTGCAACGTATACCAATATGTGAACATATGGAAAGAACACATGTGGTTGGAAATGAACTAGTAGAGTTAGGCAAGTATAAAATAGTGGCATACAATACAAGAGATGGTAAGGAAGCAAAAAGGTGTGAATATGTTATTCAGAAGATTCCAGTGTATCAGTTTATGCCTATATTTCGTGACAACATAGTGTATGAGTATGTAAGACATGCCCATAGAGCTCGATGGTTGGACTTGTAATTCAAGTTATGCAAGGACACATTTCCAGTTGGTAGCATTGTTTCAATCATCAACTTTACAGAGAACTACAGTCTACAGCCATAGTGTGAGGTACAATCCTAATATTATAACTCGACACGTTTCTATATTTGTGCATATCGCATTCATTCATGTGAATGATAGTACAGAGGATGACAGAAAGATCATAATGGAGTATCATTTTTATATAAGTGATGATCGCACACATTCCGCGGAGTTCGTGCAAGGTTGTTTTCAGGTGTTCTATAATGATTTGGCTAGAAGGGGCATATCATTCAGTCAACATATCATATGGTCGAATAACTGTGCATCACAATTCAAGAACTCACAAAATTTCTATTGGCTGAGCAGGAGGCATAATATTACAGGTGTTCAACATATGTGGAACTTTTTTGAGGCTGGGCATGGAAAGGGGGAGCATGATGGTGTAGGAGCGTGTATCAAAAGAGCCATAGCACGAGAATAGTTAAAGTATAAAGACAATGCAAAGTTTTCAGATGCAAAATCAATCGTCGAGTCCTGTAATGCTTCGATGGGTCCAGGTAATGAAGGCAAATCTTCAATTCGTAGATTTTTTTGGTTGATAGATGATACTAACATTGCACCATATGAGGACTATTGTACACTGATAGGATCAAGTGAGCTACACTATCAAAAGCTCAATTGTAGGTTCATGGAATATACATAATGGAAGATGGTGTGCTTTTGTTCTCCATGTACAATTCAAGCCTGGAATGAGTGCCAGTCACATGAGTGGGTTGACGAATGGCAGTTCAGTTATCTTAGCCCACTTGACACTTTTCAACCCCCGAGGACACTGGAATTGACAGAGATGGAATTGTCAGTTGACTTTGAACACATATTAGATCTAACTCAACCAGTTAATATATCTACTTGCATAGTTAAATTTGAAATTCCTAATGTTATCTTAAACTTTGTAGTATTTTTGTAATGTTGACTAATTTCATCTAATTTGCTGCACATATCATTATAGGGCATGTTTATGCAGTTATTGTAGATGAAGATAATGAAGAGGGAACATATTATTACTTTTGTCATTATGTTGAGGCCAAAAAGAAATTGGAGGCCCCAGTTATAGATGGAGAAAACATCAAATACCCTACAGGATCAGTGGTTGTTACTGGAACATGGCTTAGAAGGTACCCACATAAGAGAGTTAATGTTTGGCTATTTGAGGACTTTGACACGCATCAAAAGATTCTTCATTACTCCAACCTTGTCATGGCAACCAATGTTCATTTGATACAATATTGAGGTAGACCTTTGAACAAGACATTGTGGAAGGTGCGTGACTCTGACCATGAGGCAATACTTGACACAATAAAGAGTAGAGAAGACTAGGCCTAATTAGGCCTCCTTTACAAGACAACTACTATGCCAATGCAAAATCACCACACCAAACCACTTGGGAACCCTAGCATGCATGTAAAAGGAACCAATTTCACTGGTTTTGGCCTTTGAAACACTTGTTAAGGCATTATTGTATGGACTGCACCCTCTTTTTGCCTAATACATGGTCATATTAGGCCATTGCATCCTCATACTCTGCTATATTCTTGTTTCCTGACCTAGGGCTTATTGGGAACAATGATCCTACCTTATTCCATCCCATTCCACCAATCTAGAGTGATTAACTTGGTGGAATGGCAAAGAAATACATAGTTTTTAGCCTCAAAACCCTAGTTCAGGGTTTTATGACAATTTTTAGAAAAACATGATTTTCTCCCTCCAAATTCAATGAAAATGCCTCAAAAAAGATGTAAATAAGAGGTCATTCACTCCCCTTCATAATGTAGGTGGTTTTAGACCATGAAAGTACTGTACGGATGAGCAATACGTCTTAGAATAGTCAAATTTTAGGAAAAGTAGCAGAAAACTCAGTTTTATTCAACTTTGCCCTTCAAAACCTTCTTCAAAAACCCCTCCTCAGTGTGTTTGAAGATTTTTATACATGTTTACAATAGTTCCAATTGATCATAATTGACTTTCAACCTGTTTGATCATTGGGTAACCTCCTTATTACATGATTTGTTAAGTTGACAAAGCAACTTCTTACCACTACTTGCATTATTTGTTTGACAACAACATAAAACATGACTCCAAACACAAATGACATTGGTCATTTGACCTTATTACATGTGAAATGATGACACAAGACCATCAACTTGTCCTATGATGTCCTAGGACCTTGTTATGACGTTCTCCTAGCCAAGATTGGCTATGGCTAAGGTGCTCCTGCACCATGAAATATGTTTCCATGGTGTTGAGTCGTCCTCCTTACCTACTGCATCACCCTTGTAGACATGTATGCAAAGTGTACAAGCATATACAAGGCACGTGAATTGTTTGGCATGATGCCCCAAAGAAATGTCACCTCATTGAATGCAATGATTGCAAGATATGAACAAAGTGGATTTTTTGATAAGGCATTAGAAACTTTCAAGCAAATGTGATTGGTGGGTGTAAAGAAAAATTCCACAACCTTAGATAGTATCCTCCTTGCCTATGCCAAAATGGACATGCATCAAAAGAATAAAACATATGGGAATTTTGTTAGATGGTGTAGTTGCAACTGCCCTCAGAGACATGTATGCAAAGTGTGGAAGCATAGGCAAGGCACATGAATTGTTTGGCATGATGCCTTAAAGAAATGTCACCTCATGGAATACAATGATTGCAAGATATGAACCAAATGGATTTACTGATAAGCCCTTAGAAAGTTCCAAGAAAATGCAATTGGCAAGTGTAAAGCCAAATTTCAAAACCTTAGAAATGGTATGTTTGGAGCACGGTATAGACATCCATCAAAGCATAAAGGATATAGGAATTTTGTCAAATGTCATAGTTGTAAGTACCCTGCAAGACATGTATGCAACTTGTGTGGAAGCATATATAATGAACATGAACTATTTGACACGATGCCTCAAAGAAAGGTTGTCTCATGGAATGCAATGATTGCAAGATATGCACGAAATGGATTTTTCATAAGGCTTTAAAAACTCTCAAGCAAATGCACAAAAATAAATTTCAACCATTTACGCAAATTTTGGCACATCTAAAACCAAATTGTACAACCTTAACCATCTTCCTCCTTGCCTATGCTATAATGGGATCTAGAGAACATGGTGTGGACAACCATCAAAGCATAAATGATATAGGAATTTTGTCACATGTATTGTATTTGCAAAGTTGCCCTTGTAGACATGTATGGAAAGTATGGAAGCATAGACAAGGCACGTGAACTATTTGAAATGATGCCTCAAAGAAATGCACAGTCCCACAGAGTTCAATGATTGCAAGATATGCACAAAATGGATTATTTGAAAATGATTCATAAACTTTCAAGCAAATGCAATTGGCACTTGTAAAACCAAATTCCTATAACAATAATTGATTATCATATTAAATATTTAATATAAACTGTCATATACATAATGTCATGAACATAACATCTAGTTTATATAAAAAGCCATATAGGCATGTCCAAACAAAGCCATACAGGAAAATATACAAAAATATACATCAGATTAACATACAAAAGTATGTATACAAAGCCATCTAGGCATACAAAAAAGTTCCCAAAAACTAGTTTCCTATGGACTTTTAGGAAATAATCAGTGGCCCTTCTTTGACTATGAAGATGGAGAGCCAGTCAGTGACACATCCTCTCTTTTCCATCGAGTAGACCTCTTCAAATAAAGTTCATCCAGCTGCACCTATTAATACAAACAAACAATATGCGCAATAGTATAGAAAATGTATGAAATATATAACATCACATATGTAATTGATCACTTACTGCCAACGGATGATCATTCTCCATCATCTTGTCTCTCTCTTCGTCTGTACTTGGATCGACTGGAGTTGTGACCTCCTATGAGAAGCATCAAGAAGCAAAATTGACTAAACATAAATATCATTTATGTACATCAAATGACATGAGATAAAAAAGAAATATAAAATTATGACATTTTCATGTTATTGGCTCATTCCTCAGTCAAAGGATTTGCAGACATCATGGCTACATCAATGCCTATATGTGCTGACTCACGAAGATGAGGAGGAGTCTCCACTATATTCAACATCTGAAAATCAAGTTCAAGATTATTCAAACAAAATAAATACATAACATTATTTTAAAAATGCATAATGATTAGAAATGGTTAAATTTACCTTCGTAAAAGTGGTGGTTTGGCATCTAGGGGACCAAGAAAACCATGGAGGTGCTGGTGACTATTAAAATCATCAAACTATCACAAAATAATATTACCATTGACATATCTACAATAATTACGAATATGTGATAAATTACATACTTGCTGACTTGACCTCCTCTCATAACCTGCCAATGGATGGCTAACGAAGGCCGGATGAAGACTCTGACCTTGGAATTTCATTGCACAAATAATTACATACATTATTTTTGACTTATAATATAGATAATCATATAAAATTAATTACAAATTTCAAATAACAATATACTAAATCAAGATGAAACTTGTAACAAATTATCTGAGAGTCAATACCAAATGTATGATGTAAGAGATCATCATTGAGAACAAGATCATCCAATATGTCCTACCCCTGTGTCGCATCATGCTACCCCTGTGTCGCAACGTGTTTCCCTTGTGTCACAGAGTCCTGTCGTGCCTCCTGCGTCCCATAATCACATAGGTTCCCACATGTACTGCACAAGTGTGGGGACACATGACACTTACTACTCTCACCCTTATTGCCCTGGGTAAAATCATTTGCATGCTGTGATAGAGTTTGGGTGAGAGTAGTTAGTGAATGTAAAGTCTCCAGCTCAACACTCTCCTTCAAAGCCAAAGGGAGTGACCTATGTTCTGGCCTTGCTTGGGGTATAGGCACATGTTGTTCATATCGCTGAGCCCCAGGTCTATCTTGGGCAAAGCCACCACCTCTACCCTGGAACTCACGAATGTCAAAATAATTTAGAATCTTGTTGAGGACGAACTCGTAATAGAGTTTCCTCAAAAAATATTGTGGTACCTCATCATTGTTGCATGGCCGCTCATCGAAGACCATGTACCATCTATCCCAAAAGTTTCAGGATATGTCTTCATTCCTACACCAATGTATAGGAAATCGTTTGCAACTTTCCTCTAATGTTTGGCCGGTTTTGGGATTAATAAATTGTGCACATAATTGAGATTTTGTAATTGTTTCCTTCTTGACTTGTTCATATGACAACTTGTCAGCATAATATTGCTGACTCCTCTCCCTATAGTCTTGGAATTTGGTGATTTGTTTCATCACCAAATTCGTGTGGGAAACAATCTCCTGTAGTGATTTTGCAAGTGCCCTCCTATGCTCAGTGGTTCCACTTGGATTGTTTAGGGTTTGAATAATAGTTTCAAGATGTTTCTTGTTTTCTTCTATTATCTCTAAGTAGTGTTCTTGATTATCCCTTACATGAAAAGGAGGTGAAGGTGGGTTTTGAGGGTTTGGGGGTTTTGGGGGTTGTTTTCACCCTTCTCAACTAGATTTAGGTTTTTTGCTTCTCCAATAACTATAAATGCAATGTAAAAACAAATCAAACATTGCAAAACTAAAAAAATGTTCTAAAACTAACAAAATTAGACAAATCCTACCTTCTTCTTGTGTTAGAGCCTCCAAATTTGCATGACGATGTCTTTGGCGGCAAGGTGGCATTGTGAATTTCTTGTTTTCTCAGGTGCACTTGATTCAATGTGCTCTTTTTCAACGCAATCACGTTTTTCTTGGTTTCTTTGCTGCTGTGAGGAGAAAAGCCGCGTGGTGAATGAGTAGAAATTAGTTTTTTTTTTCTTTTATTAATGTGCTCGCGTTTTGTTTTAATTTTGGAGATGGTGGTGACTTTTTGGTCCCCCATCTCCTTGCATTTACCCACAACTTCTTCATGCAACATCTATTTCCACTCCAAGACTCCATGAGAAGCAAGGTTATGCCACCCATTTGAGGATCCATCCACATCAAGACATCAAGGAGCACATCCCACAATCAAAGTTTGCATGTAGTTAAGCATTTAACTTCTTTGTTTTGCATTCCTTTTGCTCAATCTGAGGTAGCTTAGATTTTGGGTGAAATAGGTTAGTGTTTAACTTCTCATGTTCATTTTCTTGGTTATACATTATGGCACACCTGGTGGGACCCCCACCTTTCTAATCTAACCATTTTGTGAGTTTTCTTGTCAAGTGGTGTCATGTAGGTTATGGTCATGCCTATGACTATGGATCAACACCCACAAGCCTTTTGTCAATGCCTGCATCTCATCTCATGGTGCATGTGTCTGCTAATGCTCTATTTTTGCAGGGTTTTCATGGATTAGCGCCTAGATGTTTTACTTCATTTCATGATTTCATGACTTGCATTTCACATCTAACAGGCTCTAATTCATTTGGTTGCCTTCCTAATACTCCCTAACAACCTATTTTGTAGATCTAACCCTCTATTTTGTAGGTTTTTCATCAATTTGTAGGTCTATCATCCTCTCTATGTCGTATTAGTGCTTGCACCCCCATATCAACGCATGTGAAGTTAGGTTCAGTGCCCTACACTCAGGTATATTTTCCCTATGTCTTAGCACCTATATCAGACCTTTTAGCACCTATATATCATACTTTAGCACCCATGCCTTAGGTCTTAGCACCTAGGTTTGCATTTTATCACTTTCAGGACCCCAAACTAGTTTAGTGCCCATGACCTTGGGATTAGCACCCATATCTTAGGAATTAGTGTCCATACCCTAGGGATTAGTACCCTTTCTTGTATTAGCACCCAAATATGTCTTTCCTACATCCTGCATCTATGTCAGCACCCTTGTGGCCTCTGTCAGCACCTGTGACCTCTTTGTCAACACCTCTGACCCCTCTATCAGTGCCTGCTCCTCCTTTAGCACATATGTTTGCTAGTTCAGTGCTTTTACTTGTGAAACAATGCCTAAAACTTCAAATGCCCATAACTTTTGCAAAACTTAATGAAATTTGATGATTTTTTTTGAAATGGCTTAAAATTTCATAAGGAATTTGAATACCTTATCTAATCTTTTGCATCATTCCATCTAAGATTTGTTTTTTTCAAATTTAATCATTTCAATCTAACACACTTATTTGTAGCACATCCTTGGTCAAAGATAAAATCATCCAAACTATTAACAAGTTGTTGTAGGTCTGCTTGCCAAAGGATCCATCTTTTTTCCAGTAAATCTAGGTACATTTATTTTTGGGGTTAAAAAGAACTTATATGCTTTATTTGGGGTCATTTCAAGGTGTATGCTCTTTCCTCGCACCATTTCACGATTTTAGAGATAAAAAACCTTGATTTGATCAAATCTTTGTTCTTTGTTCATCCCAAGGTCCTTGGTGTGTATGCTCTCTCCTCACACCATTTGGCGATCTTGGAGATCAAAAACACCTTGGATTCTTTTCTTTAGGGAGTCTACCTTGGATTTCATCACCAAGGGGGCGACCTCAACCCTCGTGTTCCAGCGAGGTATACAAATTTGGAAGAGAATCAAAATACTCTTCCATTGGGGGACATTTGTCATTTGGGCAAAGCTTGCAAGAAATTTATACCTTGCAAAGTGAAGGAGGAGAGAGGGTTACACTCTCACACCATGCCGTTAGACATACCCCTCATCTCACGGACATACGCCTCACACACCTTGAGTGTATCGAGGATATCCCCTAGAACCCCATATATCCTAGCTTAAGACCCTTCGGTTGTCATATCTTGTGGTGCACCACTATAGTAGGAGGGGAAGACATTCACACATACCATTATACTTGAGATAGGGTCTACTTTGGGCATGACAAAAGTCTCCAAGGTAAAGGGTATATGGTGTACATGACCATGTATTTGCTATCTACCCAAGCTATAGCACTATGGTATTAATGGGGGTTGGAATCACTTCTCTAGTTTGAGTTAGGATTGACCCATGACCATTTCATGAGATCCATAAGATATGTCACACCTAATTGACTAATCTAGGATGTTGGTGTGTCTTCATCGTTGAAACTTGTGAATCCCCTCAATCCAAATCAAATCCAAATCCTTTACAAGAATTGTGCATGTATGTGTGTATATTTTATTGCAAAGTTGCCTAAGGTCAAGCACCTAAGACATCCTTAATCACCTATCTCAATCATTCATTTTATTAATCCAAATCCAAATAATCCATTTTCCTCTTAATTACCATTATCCTAATCCACCTTATCTCAATCTAATTTCTCCTAATCACCCATCCAATCATCCAATTTCATCCTAATCATTATCTTGGTCATCCAAATCATTCTCTTAATCCATCATCATTATCCTAACCATAATCCCATCATTTGAGCTTATCATATCCAATCTTTGAGCTTAATCCCATCCTATCATCATAATAACCTTCTAAGCCAATAATTTATTGATCATTCATTTTCCTTAATCATTCCTAAATCCATATCCTATTCCATTTTCCATTATCCTAATCATATCACTTTTACCTTAATCCAGTTCATCATCACCATATTAATCCCATCTTAATCATAATCCATTTTCCTTAATCCCCAAGTCACTTCATCCACTAATCCATAATTGTATCCCAATCATCTCTAATCATCCTATCCATTAATTGATTCCAATCATAATCTCATAGTTGAGCTTAAATCCAATTCCATCCTAATCATCATCTAATCCAATCATCCTGTTGAACACACCCAGATACTGAGAGGGGGTGAATTAGTATCCAAATAAATCTCAAATCCTCTGGAGTAGATTGAAACTTAAACTTTACAACATTAACATAAACATGAAAAGATCAACATAATGCATAACACCACATAACACTAGATATACTAGGAAAACCCCAAAGGGGAAAAACCATGGTGAGCATTAACTCACAATATATGAAGCTCATTGCTATAAAAATTACAACTTTATTTTAGGGATACAACCCAAGGAAGCTACTACTCCCTAAAGAAAGGTTTTAGGGTCACTCCCAAGGAAGCTACAACTCCTTGCAGACTTTGTTTTAGGGCTACAACCCAAGGAAGCAACTACTCGCTAAACTAAGAACAAACTTAGAAAAGATTACAGCATGACAGTCCTTCTATTGTCAGAAACTAACAATGAAGCTCACTCCTTTTGATGATTGCAATTCTGCCTCTTCACTCCTCTTTTGATGATTGAATTAGTTAGGCACACTCTTCACTTCTCTTCTATCACAAAAATATCTTCAAGATGAATCTGGATAGGATCTACCACTTCTGCTCTTTCTCTTTCAGTCGCACATCATAATGCATTGCAGATCCTGATTCTGCTTCACACATTCATATCTGCAATCATACTTCACCTAGATCAACTAGGTTTACAATATATACATGATATTACATTGATTACATTATATGTCGGCCAAGACAACAAGAATATTACAATTACAAGTCAGCCAATGAATCAAAAAACATGAAACGTGTAGAGGGCAAGCCCTAACATGAATTACACTCAACACCAGGAAGAGGAACATGCCTTGCGGATCCCAAAACATGCTTAACCTAGTCCTAAACATCCTTCACAGCATTATCCTTCATAGAACAACATCCACATGCTTCACACAATTGAATTAGGTCGCCTTTAAGCAAGAAAACATGAAGCTTGTAGCACATCAATCATTACAACTTGGTGGTGCTCATAAATGTTTAAGCATTACTTGCGCTTCTCCCAGATGAGTTGACATGACCCATACAACATATCCAAACATTCCTTAAACCCTGCACATCAACAACTTTGTGGCACACATCACAAACATTCCTAAGTTGGCCTCAACAACAATAACTCTTCACAAACTGACTTGAAAACTTTGTGTGGTACTGGAAACATGAAAGATTTGCATGTGCTTCAAACTTGAGAAACATAGAGACATGTAGAATGTCCACATAAACTCATATAACTAATTTGTACAATCTCCAATTGGCATAAGTACTCAAACATATGTTCTATAGAACAATTGGGCATCTGAAACTATCTGTAGCACACTATCATTTGAAAGCTAAACTTATGGACTACCAAATCACTTGATATTGCACATTAGTATGCATTGAACATCCCTAAACATGTTCACAAAATTGCATGAATAAATCTTCACTTCCGGAGGAGTGCAGAGCATTCCAACAAGTCTTCATCATTACATTCCTCTATCAAAGCACAAACTAGAACTCTGTCACTTATAACTTTCACTACACAGGAGCAAATGATATGAAACTTTGAATGTAGAACCTTTACAACCTTCTAAACTTAACCCTTGAACCACATGACCATATCTTCAAATGCGGAGGAATGCAGAGCATTTTACTAAGCAGTCTTCCAGGTAGCTTCCTGCAACAACGACCTTCACTAACATTTAGAGACCATAGCCTCCTTGTAACAACATATACTTCCTGAGGAACAATAAGAAAGAGCACACAACATGCTACAGACCATCAACAACATCTTCTCAACATCAACATTACTTCTAATCATCATCTTAATGCTTCTAATTCTCATCTTAATATATCATCATGATATCATCTTTCTTGACAACAAACATACTTAATACAACTTAACAATGCATGACATCCAACCATGAACATCAACAACATCACTGTTAGCACACCATCAACATAAGCATCAATGATAGTCCAAATTGAGTGCTGACATCAATAATAACCACAATAGTAACAACCTTAGGTAGCATATGTGCAATAATCTCCCCCTTTGGCATTGATGGCAACACACACCTGCTTGTTCTCTACCTTTGACATCAAGGACAAAGGGAAACTACTTCTCCCCCTTAGAGCACAAACTCTCCTTCTCAACCTTCTCCCCCTATCATCAACAACCACTACTTGCTCCCCCTGAGAGGTAGCCACCATCAATCCAGGAAAAAGATATCGCATGAATTACTCCCCCTAGATAGATGAACCAACTATGCATCTAGCAAGAAGGAGGGGCAATTACCCCTAACTTCTACTAGAGATATTCAAAAGCATCCTTTGCAAGAGCCTTTGTGAAAATATCTGCAATTTGATCCTTTGTTGGAACATATTCCAACTTCACTTCTTTCTCTGCAATCTTCTCTCTCAAAAAGCGATACCTAATTGATATATGCTTGGTTCTAGAATGCATCAGTGGATTATTAGAAATATTAATAGCACTAGTATTATCACACAAAATAGGAATAGGCTCATCATATTGTATCTTGATATCCTTCAATGTTTGCTTCATCCACAACACTTGTGTACAACAAGATGCTGTTGCAATAGACTATGTCTCCACAATTGATAAAGATACTGAATCTTGTTTCTTACTATGCCATGAAACCAATCTGCTTCCTAAAAAGAAAGCACCACCACTTGTACTTCTTCTATCATCAACACAACCAGTCCAATCAACATCAGTGTAAGCACTCAGATCAAAGTCATTACCTCTTGGATACCATAAGCCATAATCTAGAGTTCCCTTCAAATATTTGAATATTCTTTTTACTGCCTTCTCATGAGTTTTCTTAGGATTGGCTTGATATCTAGCAACCAAACATACTGCATGCATAATATCAGGTCTAGAAGTAGTCAAGTACAATAATCAGGTCTATAAAGAGTCTGATCAACCTCAAGTGACTTGCCTTCCTTTCTCAAATGACAACCAATAACCATAGGAGTACTTACTAGTTTGGAATCCTCCATACCAAATTTCTTCAACATCTCTCTAACATACTTAGCCTAAGACACAAAGATACCATCACCTACCTAAACAATTTGAAGCCCAAGGAAGAAAGACATCTCACCAATCATAGACATCTCAAACTATTTTTGCATCTCTTCTGCAAACCTCTTACACATACTATCATCTCCACCAAAGATGATGTCATCAACATATACAACAACTATCAAAATCTTGTCTCCCTCTTCCTTAATGTAAAGACTACTACTGTGGTACATTTCTTGAAACCTTGTTGAAGTAAGTACTTATCCAACAGAGCATACCAAGATCTAGGAGCTTGATTGAGTCCATACAAAGCTTTCTTGAGTCTACACACCATGTTTGGATCTTTTGATAGCTGGAAACCATTCAGTTGCACAATGTAGACCTCTTCCTCTAAATCACCATTCAAGAATGTTGAATTGACATCCATCTGATATACCTTGAAGTTCTTGTGAGCAACAAGGGCAAGAAACATCCTAATTGCCTCCATCCTAGCTAATGGAGCAAAACTCTCCTCAAAATCAATATCTTTAACTTGTGAATAACCCTTACACACCAATCTTGCTTTGTTCCTCACAAATTCACCATCTTCATTCAATTTGTTTTGGAACACCCACTTTGTTCCTATAACATTCTTATTTACTGGTCTGGGAACCAATTCCCATGTTTGATTCTTCTCTATCTAATTCAATTCTTCTTCCATTGCCTTCAACCATCCATCATCTTTGCTAGCATCAACAAAGTTTATGGGCTCTACCTTTGACAGAAAGAACAAATTCATTTGCTCACTTCTTTTTGCAAGCCTTTTCCTGGTTTGTATACCTTCATTCTTATCCCTAATGATCTAATCTGCTAATGATTCCTTTGAACATATTTTGCTGGACTCTTAGGGATCTATTCTGATTCTTGTTCCTTCTCTTCTTTCTCCTCTTCTTCTTCTTTAATGCATGAAGGTATATCAGATCTGTAGTCCTCTGGTTCTTGTGAGATCTAATACAAGTCTTCATCTACCTTAACATTTGTTCTTTCAATCATCTTTCCCAATCTCTTGTTGTAGCATCTATAGGCCTTGCTTCTGGTTGAGTAGTCAAGAAAGATCCCTTCATCACACCTTAAATCAAACTTTCCAAGGTCTTCTTCATCTCTCCTGATGTAACATTTGCTGCCAAAGATCCTAAAATATCTGACAGTGGGAGGTCTTCCATACCATAGCTCATAAGGGGTCTTAGTGCTATTAACCCTCAATTGTACTTTGTTAAGTAGATAGACATCAATGTGAACTGCTTCCTTCCAATACATATCAGGTAGATCTATATCTTTCAACATTACCCTAGCCATCTCTTGTACAATCCTATTCTTCCTTTCCAATACCCCATTCTGCTGAGGGGTCCTAGGAGTAGACAAATGCCTCCTAATACCATGATCTTGACAAAACTTTTCAAATTCATTTGAAGTAAAATCACCTCCTCTATTAGATCTTAATCATTTGATCTTAGCATCCATTTTATTCTCAACTATTGCTTTGAAAATTTTAAAATTATCAAAGGCTTCTAATTTTTCTCTTAGAAAAGTAACCCAAGTCAGTCTAGAGTAATCATCAATAAGCAACATGAAATACCTTTCACCTTGTTGACTCTTTGTTCTTGTAGGCTGATATAGGTTAGTGTGAATCAATTCCAATGGTATTGTAGAAGAACCTTGCTCTTGAAATTTGTCTTTGTCTGGTTTCCCATTTGACATTCCTTGCATAATGTGTTTATAGGCTTGGTTGTCTTAGGCATATCTCTCACCACATGAATATAGCCGATCTTTACTATATTATCAAAGTTGATATGTCCCATTCTCTTGTGCCATAGCTAACACTCACCAGATTGAGCCAATAAATAGGTTCTTCCATTTACCTCCTTTAGATGATAGATATCTCCATATGTCTTAATACCTTCTGCAACTAGTCTTCCAAACCCTACCTTCCTGATATCACACCCATTGGCATGAAATGTAAGATTGTATCCTTTACTACACATCTGACTGACACTGAGGAGATTGTGCTTTAGCCCTTTGACATAGAGGGCATCCTCAGTCTTGTTCTTTCCATCAATAGTTATAGCTCCTTTTCCACAAATTTGTGTTGACTCATCACCACCAAACTTAATAGCTCCACCATTCCACTTCTTAACGTTGGTAAACTTCTCCCTGTCACCAGTCATGTAGTTAGAGAAACCACTGTCAATTACCCAAGCATTGGCTTCTTCTCTTGTATGAAAGACAATTCATAGAACCATTGATTTTTAATTATTTTGGTCAGCCTACAAGGTATCATACTTTTTACATTCACCAATATCACCTCTTTTGTCACCAACATTCAAGGCCATGAAAAGTGTTTCATCATTTGAATCATCATGAGCAACTATTCTCCATGGAACAAAGTCCCTTTTTGAACTTCTCTCTCTTGTTACTACCCCTTGATTCTTTAAAAGGACATTTAGAAGAAAAATGACCAACTTTCCCACAATTGAAGCATTTGAAAGGTAACTTACCTTTTTATTTTCCGGTTCCCTTCTTCAATCTTCTTACAAAGTTTGCCTCTACCTCATCAAAATCATCATCTTGATCAGTTGTTTCATCTTCTTCCTTCTTACTTTCTTTGAATGTTACTTACCTTTTTGGTGCAGCTTTGTCAAATTCTCTCATTTCAAATGTTGTGAGAGAGCCAAACAATTGATCTACTGTATAGTGATCCATATCTTGAGTCTGCTAAATAGTAGATACCTTATGAATGTAAGATTTAGGAAGAGATCTCGGTACCTTCTTCACAATCTCATCTTCTTTCACTATTCCACCAAGACCTTTGATGCCATTAACTATTTCATCCACCTGTAGCATGTAACAAGCAATGTATTCATCTTTTGTCATCCTAAGGGTCTCAAATTTGCCCTTGAATATTTACATCTTAGCTTGCTTCACTTTACTATATCCTTCATAAATGTTGCTAAGTTTTACCCAGACATCCTTAGTAGATTTGCAACCCATTACCTTCAAAAGTTATGAATCAGCTAGGTCACTCATGATAGCATTCTTTGCCTTGGCATTGTTATCATACAACTTGACCTCATTTGGATATGTAGAATCAACAATAGAAGCAGTGTAACCATCCTTGATAGATTGCTAAACACCAAACCCTAGAGAGGATAGATAGTTTTCCATCCTTAGCTTCCAAAAGGAATAATTTGTTCCATCAAACATAGGTGCATTCTGAGATCCATTATGAGCTATCCCAAACCTTCCTCAAGTGGTTAATCTTCTTCTGAGTAACTTAGATCTAATACCATTTGTTGAACACACTTAGATACTGAGAGGGGGGTGAATCAGTATCCAAATAAATCTCAAATCCTATAGCAACTATTCTGTAGCAGCAAGGGTAGAATAAGTATTACCAATATACAAATACAATGTGCCTACATTCTCACCTTTAGGTACTACTAATGCACCTTTAGCGACCTTCTAGACTTTGTCTGTAAAGATAACTATGCATCCTTCACTGCCCAGTTGTCCTGCAAAGATTAAATTCCTTCTCAAATTTGGAAAATGCCTTACCTCTTGCAGCAACCACTGCTTTCCATTCTACAATTTTATTTTTATCTTACCCTTTCCAACAATCTGATAGCGTTCATCATCACCCAAATATACCTGTCCAAAATCACCTTGAACATAATCTAGGAAGTATTTCCTATGGGGTCTGGCATGAAACGAAGCCCCTAAATCTATTACCCAAGAATCATTTGCATTATCTAAACACAAAATTAAAGCATCTTGTAATTTATTACTTGCAACATTAGCTTCCTTATTGTCATCTTGTTGTATGTCTCCTTGTTTTCCTTTCTGAGACCATCAATCTTTCTTTAGGTATCCTGGATATCCATAGTACTAGCAGTCATTCTTTCCTCTAGATTGAGATCTGCCTTTCTTCAACTTCCCTTATGACTTCCCACAATTTTCAAGGCTTTTTCCTCTCTCCTTTGATCTTCCCTTGCTCTCTACACTCAAAACATTACCTGATGTTGAAGTCTCACTTATGCTTTTCCATCGCATCTCCTTGCTAAGGATAACACCAACAACATCATCAAATTTTAATGTATTTGAACTAGAGAGAGAGTTACTTACAACCATGACCAATCTATTCTATCTTTCTAGCAAAGAACATAGAATCAAGAGAGCCCTCACCTCTTCATCAAAATTCACTTTTACAGAATTTAATTGGCTAGTGACTGTATTGAATCGATTTAAATGATATGTAACTGATCCTCCTTCAGTCATTTTCATATTAAATAAGTGCTTCATAAGAAATACATTATTTGAGGCTGAGGGTTTTTCATACAATTGCTCTAGCGCTTTCATCAAGTCATCAGTCATCACCGTTTTTGATATATTGAATGTCATAGATGGTGTCAGGCACAATCGAACAATTCCCAGTGCCTTTCTGTCTAGAATATCCCATTCTTCATCTAGCATCACAACTAGCCTCTTTGCTTTTCCTTACAATGGCTGCCACAAATCCTTCTGATATAGGTAATCTTCCATCATCATCTTTCATAATCAATAAATCTATTCATTGAACTTCTTGACCTTCAATTTGCCTTCTTCTATTGCTCCCACTCAAATATGAAATTCCCTGCCAATTAACTGAAATACACGACTCTGATACCAGTTGTCAGTATTATGTTAGGATTTCAATGGCAAACTGAAGCAATACACATTACCAATTATATGCAAATCTAATACACACAAAAATAACAATGAATAATAACACAAATGAACATAGAGATTTAATGTGGTTCACCCAATGTGGGCTACATCCACAAAACAACCATCTAGTATTTTATTATCTAGCATCAACCCAAAATGGATTACAATCTACAACCTTGCGGCTCAATACAGCTGCTATGCTACATGAAATACATTAAAATCTCATGTGTGACTCATGTGTGACTCATATGTGATTCATCTATGACTCATTTGTGACTCAGTTGTGACTCATGTGTTACTCATGGCTTTTCGCCTTCTCTAGCTACTTACTTATCAAGCCTCTTTGTCGGTTCATAAAATGGATTTTTCCATGTCAGCTAATAACAAACTAACTTCTGATGCCTTTATTATTATGGGGGCAAAACGCGCCTGACAAAGTCACCAAATTTTACCTTGCTACGTGTACCTATAGCCCCTGTAGCATGATCAGTCACCACATACTAACAAATTTTCCTATTATAGATACCTTCAAACACTCCTAAGTTTGACAAAGTAATTATCTACTAAAATATGAGGTCCAACGACACCTCGTCATGAGCCATGGAAAGCCTTATGTCACACACTTTGTTACATTATTCCCTATACGCTAAATTTCACTATATCCCTTACAGTTTCAAAATGCAATTTTCCTATACACTTCCACTTCTCAATATACATGGGATACATTTGTTCATTAATTGAGACAAGTTTCCTTATTACCTTGGTGCATAAACTTAAGATGAAGTTGCAATATCTATTGAGATATGTCATACTTTTTGTGCCTATAAAAAATTATCCTATTACTACCATTTCCTATCCTCCTATGACTTGGTTCCTTATTCTATTTTCTTCTACCTCATCTCTCTTATCCCTTCTACTCATGCTTTCACCTATTATTTGCATTTTGATCTACTTCCACTTCTATTTTACTTTCTAGTATCTCATAATCACATCTATCATTACAAGTTTCTTTAAAATTTGCAGAATTATCCTACTCATCTTTTATCACTATCATTCCTTACCATGTCTTGGGGGAATTTCTACTACCCCCAGGTTATGCGGCATTTACTTTGACACCTTCCACACTTATTTCCTCCCTCCTCTCTAATCATGTATCTTACTCCACCCATTTTTCAATTCTCCATTTTCCCTTTCACTAGGTACATCACATCCTATTTTCTTCTCCTCCTTTCTTCCTATCTATGTGTCCTACCATTTTCCTATTTCTTATCACCATCCTTACAATTATTTATTTACCTATTACTTCCAAGAGTATTTTCACTTCTTCCCTTTTTCATTTCTTCCTCTTAGAGAAATGCTCTTGGTATCCCCCTCTTCTCATCTAATATTTTAATCCTTACTCTCACCATGACATCACTATGGGGGCATGACCTTGATGTTCCCCTTCTCTTTCCTTTCTACTATCACTTTACTTCTTAGTCACTTGGGGGCATGAGCCATTTGTTCCCTTTGTGCTTCCTCTTCTCTCATATCATCACTTGGGATTATGATATCTATGTTTCTACCCTTTCTTCTTCTTCATCACCTTCTTATCATCTCATCAAATACTTGGCATATTTTCCTTTCTTCTATTTTACTTTTTCCTTAAATTAACTAGTTCATCTCACTCTCTTCTTTAATAGTCAATTTGAAGGTTAGAAATTCTACATCACTCACTTTCACTCTTTATTTGATTTTTGATCATGACCATGATTACTATTCTTTCTTATCATTTTGATCCTATCTTGGCCTCCTTATCTAATTGAGTGTTTACCATATAAGTATTAATGACATCATCACTTTTACTTGTTCCCATTTTCCAATTTCCTTATTTTTGTGTGGCAACCAAAAATAGCTAAGGGTAGAAACCTCAAAGTAGTTTTTACTACTTTTCTTGTTTACATTTTTTCTTGTCTATCGTCGTCAACACCTTTTTACCTTCAACCTAGCTTGTCCTCATTTGTAAGTGGCTACCTTATACCCCTTGTTGTCATTTCTATTTTTCTTTGCCAAGGTGTTCCTCTTGTATCTATCATGGGTTTTGGCCATACTCTCTTTCCTTGGTTCTTCTATAGAGTGGATCTTCATAGATCTCTCCCACAAAATAGACAAGTTATGTTTTTGAGTTGTTTTTGGTAGTTTCAACATGAATTTCATGGTATGTTAGATATACTTGTTTTCTAGTCTATGCTTAGATTGTCTTTTTCATTGTTTTTGAGTTTTGTTTCATAATTAGTGTATATATATATATATATATATATATATATATATGTTTCTTCTATGTGTTTCCATTTCCTCTATATGTGTTATGTGTTTTCTCTTGTTGGCATTCAATGAATACTTGCTATGGATGCTTTGTAGGATAGGTACATGTGCTTGAATGAAAATATAAAACCAAAATTGATGACCAAAATCTCTTTGATGGTATTGTATCCTTGATTATTTCATGATTATCTATATTCTTTTACTATACTTTTACTTTAGAAAACATCTTCCCTTATCCATCACAAGATTGATAAAGTGGGGATAAAATGTAATAACAAAAATTGTGTACTCTACAATTCCTTTTATTGTATTTTGTACTTATTTTGGCCTTTTTCCCATTTTGTGTGTTTTGACCTAATTTTAGCCCCTTCCTATCCTTTTAGGACCCTCCTACCATTTTATGCCAAACATTTATTTATTTTCCCCTTTATTTAATGTGTTTCCCCTCACCTTATGACCCCCTTCACCTTTTCTTCCAATCACTTAATCCATGTTTACCCACTTGATCAAAATATTAATTGCAATAGCTATCATCTCACATGTGTGTAATTCTCCTATTCTCCTTTTGAACCCTCACTTTCCATAGTTCATCATGATACACAACTACCACCCTTATATGGGATTCTTCAATCTTAGATTTTCCTAAAAATTTAGATCTCCTATAGATAAAGGACATTTCCCATAGTTATACACCCAAGGTTGTGGTAATGTATTTTTACCCTAACCCCCAAAATTTAATGATAGGTGCATTAAATGATGTTGGTTTAGGATTTCTACCTTTTATATTTGACTTCCTCTCAAAACTCTATAAATGAGACCCATCTTTCTCTCATTTTAACACAATGGAAATAATGAACAATGGAGATTTAATCTAATTATGATGTGATTAACCCAATAAATTTTAATCAATGAAATGATGGAGAAGAAATATAACAAATCAACAAACTCATAAAATGAAAACCAAGGCAAGGCAAGATTGGTGACAAAAGGTTATTCCTAGGTTGAAGGAGTTGATTTTGGTGAAATCTTTTCTCCTATTGTAAAAATAACTTCTATTAGATTCCCACTTTCTATTTTTTGTTTCTTATGATTTAGAAGTATATAAAATATATGTTAAATTTTCTTTTTGCATAGGGATGTTGAGGAATAAATCCTATAAAAATGTAGCACATAGAGTATTTAAGAGAACTATTAGAATTATCACAAACAACAAATCTACTCAAGACCTAATGCCTATGATCTAATCACAAATCTAGATGAATAGAAAAAGATATTCAATATTCAATATAATTAAGCAAATTCCAAAGAGTAACATACAAATATATATAGGCCTCTAATATGATCTAACTAAGATAGAGGAGGCACATAACTACCATCTATCAAGAGTTGATGAGGTAGTGGTGGCACTTATATACATTAAGTCAAAGTAAATTAAGGTACATTAATTTACTTAAGGTACATGCTTGATTATGAACATCTAGATGCTTGAGTATGAATATCTATTGAAAGAGTATCAAGAGAAAAATATGATAAAGCATACAGTCTAGACTAATTACTTGACTCCCAAACTACAACAATGTCATTGCTCTATAAATCTTGAATAACCACAAAATTAAGTGTAAACTAAACACTTTTACCTATCCACTATGTGTAATCTAATATATGGATAGGATATTAGTTGACAAGAAAGGTACACAAAGGACATCATTGAATCATCTTTCACCCATGTCAATAGACATATTGTGTGGTCTCACAACACGCCCCATTTTGCCTTAGCAAAATAGGGACCCAACTTTTTGCTTGGTTTTTGCTTGTGTGCTTTCCCTTTTGGGCGGTTTGGTAAAATGTCCTGACCTGGTGTATCCTAAAATTCAAAGTCTGATTTTTCCCTTGCAAAGGTCACCAGCAGGTAGGGAATAGAATTTAGTGTAACTTTGCCTTTTACATCACGATAAAATTCCTTAAGATACGAAAGTTATGTATGGTCAAAGTTCAGGTCAATGGGGATATGGATATTACCAATGTAATATCCTGATCGCTCTCAATATCCATATCCTACCAAGCATTCACATCCTAATGACGTCATGTGATTTCGCTCCATGAAGGCACCCTAAGGTTTTGACGTCATCCTGATATATTGACATGGATAGCTTTTTCGATATATATATGAACAAAATGTACATATCCTTGTTTTTAATATTTAAGTCTATGCCCGTAGTGCATCCAACTTGGACCCTTTACCACGTGTCACTTTCCCATGATTCTATAGGAAGCATTTCCTTCGTAATGTTTGGTTCCGCAAAATGGCAGAAGACGTCTATTTGGCCATCAAATTCATAGTAATAAGCCACAAAATGCCACCCAAATATTTTTGTATGGATATTTTGACATGGACATTTTGCAACTCCAAATATCCATATCTTGTTAAAATATCCATGTCTAGATGGCATCAGCTAATTTCGTCCTAAGGGTGTATTCCAAGTTTGTTGAAGTCATCCAAACATTTGCGACATGGATATTTTACACTCGCTTACTATCCATACCTTTCTAAATATCCACATCCTTATCCCGACCAATGAGATCACTCCGCGTGTCTTGTCTAGTGACGTCATCCGGATCTTTGCACATGGACATTTTTTCATACGGATATTTCATATATCCTAATCTTTGAAGGCAAACTAGATCCCGATACTCATTCCCTTGGTCAACCATGGTTGACTATGATCATTTGTTGATGTCATCCAAACATTTTCATATGGACATTTCAATTGGATGTTAACATGCTAGATATCCATATCTAAAACCCTCTCACATTTAATGCTAAGCATGAAAGTCGTTGGCTTTTGAATTTAAAAGCATGCCTTTTGTCACCTTTGTTTTTTCTTGCATATGCACTATAAAGGCCTACCTAACCTCGAGGAAGGTAATCAATAGGCCCTAATTGAGGGGATTTTCTAAGGTCAAAGGTAATTTTTCCCATCATTGTTGGAATATCGATACATTTGAAGCTGAAATTACAGAGACCAGTAAGCTGTTAAGGTAAATTTTGCAGGTGATTAAACATAATAGCATTGTAGAGAACAGAATGGCGGACATAGCTAATAGGGTTTTCACCTTCGCATCAATGTATTAAGGTTAAGGTTCTCATTAACAGGTATGAATATGACAAAACTATTTCCTATTCTTTTCATAGTTACACTATAATTTTACATAGGTAAAGAGTAAATTGTGAAGTTAAGATAAATCCTTAGGTGGAGTTTGCTTATATGTTGTTCCCTAGATGGTTTTTTTTAACCTGCATGAAGTAATTCAAAGTAATTAACATAACTAAAGACATAAACCCTAGGTTAAAACATGAATAATTGTGATTTACAGGTTAGGATGCAGACATGCATAGATAAGCGGGATGCAGAGTTCAAGATTGACATTTTTTCCCAACCTAGAAGCATATGCAAAAAATATGGCTTTGCAAAGGACACCCATTACGGAAAAACTGAGATGGATGACTTCAAAGCAAGGATTAAGGTAAGAGAAGACAACACCATACTGCAATATGTTGCGGCAACGGGAATGTTCTATGCAGCAGGGTTTCCGTACGTTGCAGAGGCATTGGAACTAGTTATTGAGTGTGCATTACACTACAATGTGGTTACTTGAAGGGTAGAACATCAAGGAAGGGTGTATGTCAACTTCTCAGTCGATGGCATCACTGAGGCATTTAACTTGCCTACACGTCATGACATGTACAAGCCTGATATGGGGGCTACAAAATTCAATGGAAGCCAAGCCAATTGTAGGAAAACCATCTTCTCATCTTGGAGAGATCTGAAAAAGCAAAGCCATGGCAGTGGATAAAATGCCTCAATACTTATACAAATATGACTTCTATCCTAAAATCCAATACATGATAGTCCTACTTAGCCAAATGATCGGGAAGGTAGATTCAGGAAAGTTTGACCCATGGATGTTTGGTTTGATCCGCATAGTTAAAAATAAGAAGTAGGTGGTTTAATGGGACAAGATTATTAGTGATGCACTACATGGACAAATGGTGCAGTGGAGAAAGAAGAACAAAGTATTTTACATGACATCATATGTAGTGTATGCATGTGCATGTAAGTCATCCTTCAGCAGGTTGCAAACCATAGGAAGGCTGGGATGGTTGCCCCATGAGCAAATAGTATGGGAACATTATCCCCAATTAGAGAGAAGGCAATCAATTCAACATCACAAAGTAGTGAATGACTATTGTTTAATGTATCTCGTCTAGTTAATGGAAGTAGATAGGGTTAAGAGAATATCAAATGGAGTTCAAGAGAGGATACAACCTCATGGAGCTTGGCTTATCCAGTTTCCCACCTATTCCTACATTAGAATGGAAGGTTTCAATGGAAACCCATTCATGCTACCAAGATATCCAATAGATAAGGTGGTGTTGATGGAGGTAGTAAGGTAGATTATTCCTGCATATGAGGCTTACAAGAAGAAGACTGGACGAGGGATTGTAAAATTTACTCTAGATATAAATTGGTGTGTATACGGATCTATAGAGGATGCAAAAAATGCAGAAGCTAACTTTTTTATGCTGCATTTACAATTATTCCCTCTGGTTAGGTATTATGATCCCTACCACAAGATGGAGAAGTTCATCAACAAGAAGTTACAACACATCACTCATCTTGAAGACTTCTAGGCAAACTTTGTGGATGAACAAGAGGCAAGGCAATGAGGATATCAAAGGTTAACTTTGAATCAAATCAAAACTATCAGATATCTGGAGGTGCCACCTAAGGTTAGGATAGATGATGAGGATGTAATGGATCCAGAATATGAAGAGAAGAAAATATACAATAAGTCATTGTCCCTACCTGATTGGAGTAAGGAGGATGAAACATCCATATATGTCATTACATCCAGGGTGATGACTATCACCAAGAATTGGGTGAACAAGAAGATAGGTGAACTGAAGGCCAAAGGTATGGCCATCACCTTTGATAGAAAGAGGAAGATGAAGGAAAGAGATGAGGTAGATTTTTACGACTTACTTGTGCATAAGAGGCAAGTCATGGAGGTTAAACAGGCACAACCAAGACCCTCTAGATCTGAGGGAGAGTTTACAACAGAAAACATCACAATTGCTACAGTCCCATCACCTCTGAGGTATGTGTCTATAAAGGCTATTCCTATTATTGCCACAATAGATGAAAGAGGAAAAGAGCATGCGGATGTATTGGAGGGATTGAATATCCCTAGACAGAAAAGAGCTCAGGTGAACATAATGAGAGGTTCTACTTCCAAGTTGGTGGACGTCCAGGTTGAAGATTAGGAGGGTTTCACAAAAATGGAACGGTTATTTTCTTAGCAACAATCTGGAGTGGTGCCTGCAATAGTCGCCATACTTCAAGTGCATATGGTTGGGCAAGAATGGCATTATCTTGAGCCTATAGTACCAGTGGTGAAGGATTTTCAACATGATGTGCTTGTGCCAAATGTAATAAAAGTTAAAACTGAGCTAGCTGCAGAAGCCAAAATAATAGAGCAAAAGAAAGTTGTAGAGTAGCCTTTATCTTTGACTGATGTAGTTGATTTAATAGATGATGAGGTTACCCAAGATGTAACCAATAATCTAGTAGGAACCTTATTTAAACCTATATTACCAACATCTCAAGATGTACATCAGGTAGAAGAAGAAGAGAAAGGTCTGAAGGAAGTAAAGGAACCTACAGTACATAATATCCTAAGTGCAGAAGAGCCTAAATCCCCTGAGGATCTCCTACCATCTAGACAATTGGATGTTTTTATCGACACTATCACTAGTCCTATGGTGGTGGATTTATATTATTCAGCAGAGACAAATGTGTTGAAGGAAGATATTGTACAATATGGACAAGTACAGGGTGAGAATGCACAAGATATGGATATGGATGATGCAAAGGTAATGAACATCCAAGTGAGTAAGAGGAAGTAATTGAAGGATGCACTAAGGAGGTGGTCCTAGAGAAACAAACAACAATATCATCTGAGCAACAAGCTCAAACTAGAAATAAAGATGAGGATATGGTAGAAGCAAGAAATGATGTAGAAAACCCTCATTAGGATCTCAATGATCAAGCCCTATAAGAAGGGAAACATTAGGTAGATAATCCAAAGGATGTCCCAACTGATCAAGAGAATAAGGATAAGAATAAAGGAGAGGATACAACAACTAGGGATGCTCACATTAAGCAATCGGGTTAGCAGGGGCCAAATACAAGTGTGCCTAAATGGCTAGCATCAGAGATGATAGAGCCTCATGTTTCTGATTCTATGCCTTTTAAGTCTATGTTTTCTCTAGAGGATGCAAAGCCTAAGCGCAGGGCAAGGGCTATCTCTGCAATAAAGAGAGATCCTACCACTGGCAAAAGGACAACCCAATTGACTGTGCCTTTGGTGAATAAGAACAAGAAAGAAATAACAACCAGTGAGTTTGAGATAACCACTATGGACCTAGGGCATGCAACAACAGAGTAGGAAATACAAGAGTTAAAAGAGAGTACAGATGCCATAGCTACTAGGATCAAGAAGACTAAAGCTAAGAACGAGGAGTTGAATGGGCAAGTTTCCCAACTTTAACAATTTATTAAGGGGATGGTCACCCCTAAGATTCAAATGATAAAGGCTCCAATTGCTTTGGCATTAGTTAGTTAGGAAGAGATATCTGATCTGGATGCTCAAAAGCATCAGGCCCAAGTAATGCACAAATGGTTTTCTAGATTTATTGCTGAAGGGGAGAAGGTTATAAGAGGATCTTTATCTAGTTGGGACACTTTGTCCCATATAAAGGAAAATGTAGAATAGTTGAAGAGGGAGTATGGATCCAGGCTTGATCAGGATGAACATGACATGGTAAAACTAAAAGGTGCAAGGAAATTAGATGATCAAGTTCTCCTTGAGCACAAGATCATGACTATTCAGACCCTGCCAAAAATGCATATCTGGATAAAATATATGAGGTTTGAGATGGATGTGTTGAAGAGATGCAGGACTAATGCTATGTATATTAGCATAAAGGCACATGATCTATTATCAGATGAAATGGCAATCTTGGAGGAGTTGCTGGGTAACTTAATATCCGCAACATAAACATATGATGAGAAAGAATCCATACGGGTATTTAGGGCTAGATTTGATCCTGCTGTGAATGATCTAGTGCATCACTTTTCAGAGGCCACCATGGAGGAAATGATGGAATTATATGTAAAAATAAGGGCTTATAGTGAAAGGATAGATGATAGAACAAGATAATGGATAGCTATGATTGAGAAGATTCAAACTCAAGAGTATGCCAAGACCAAAGCCCAGCTATTAGATAGGACATAAATTGTTGATGTTGCAAAGGCATATGCAGTTTATGCAGGAGGGATACTGATAGAGGAATCTGTATCTAAAACAGAAGAAGAGGAATAGAACATTCTCACAGATGATAGGGTAAAGATACTCAGGTATATTCTTGTTGACCAAGTCATTGAATATTGGAATTTGCTAGCTATATACCACAGAATGATTTCCAACTGGCAATCACGTGCCACTAATCTTGACCATTGATTATCTTTGATGAGATCCTAATCGTTGAGGTCATTGTAACCAATCTAGACCTTATTCTATAAAAGGGCCATGATCTTTCATTTTTAGGGAGATTGAATTGTTGAAACTTGGAGCACTAAGTTTGTAATTTTGCAACTTTGTGAACTGCTCAAGGTTCCTTCTCAGTATCAATGTATATGTGTCTATTCTTTGCATGCTTAATGAAAATGGAATTCCAGACTACTTCCTAATCGTATATCCTGTGTAGTCTCATGTTGATTTCAGATGTGTAACGTTGAATTGTTGTGTTCTATTGGAGTGTGTTCACTTTAATTGCATATTGTCCTCAACTTTCCTTGAAGATTTGTACTAACCATGTAGAATTGTGGAGCTTCTTGGTGAAGTGTGGTTCAATTTTATTCCTTTCCGTGATAGTATCAGAATATGCATGTGGATTGTTGGTAAAACTTAACAATTTTAGGATTTCATTCTCTAAACCTTATCCTTTGACATTTCATTTCATAAATAGTTGTAAATAATTGCAAATCAAGATAAATCTTAAGCAAATATGGTAAGTATACGCCAAATTGATGCAAATAACAGTATATCCAAAGCATATTATAGTGAGAATTGCAAATTACAATAAATATCATGCAAATAATGGCAAATATTGGTCAAACACATGCTTATAGGCACATTCTTAAATCAATTTAAGGTGCAGAAGCAAAGATTAGTTCAAATTGGAGACAATTTTAGAAGAACTAATCGAAGTTGGAAATATTCTCATAATTAGTCCAAATCAGGGACAAATTCAAGTGAATTACTCAAAGTTGGGAATAAATTTACATCTATTTGTACAAATCCTGACTTAATATTGCAAGATTTAACATAATTAGCGAGAATATATGCAGATCGGGTGAAATAAGCTGGACATCAGTGAATATTAACAAAATTTGTAGAAGTTATGAACAAAGTACGTAAGGCGCCAACATGATTAATAGCAAGACACATCAACCCTGGGTAAGTGCAAAAAGATGGGGGGCCAAAAAATGGCCAAATTGTTTTCAAAAAAAAATAATGCAAAACGCCAGCGCGTTATAATGTGCTCGCGTTATGGTTTGGTAATTACGAGCCTAAGGCTCGTCAAAACCAAGCCATAATGTGCTCGCGTTTTAACACGAGTGCATTTTGACTTGTTATAAATAAATAAAAAAAGGTTATCTATCTCATTTCATTTCTTTCTTCTCCTCTATACCCACGGCCTGCAAACCCTAGGAAGCGCGCTTGCGTTTTGTAAAACTCCATTCAACACAAAAACCTTATTGATTCGTTGCCAAAATGCTACCACGATGTCAAGCACGCCAAAGGAGTGAGTTATATTTATTTTTTTGTTTGAATTTGTTTCTAAATTGGTAGGTTTGAGTTGATTTTTGATGTATATTTGATTAATTGTCAGGAAATGTTAATGCACCTCCTCCTCCTCCTCATCAAAATCCACAAAATCCTGAGGAGGAAATACCTGCGGAACAACAACCTCCTCCATCCATTCCTTGACATGCCCCTGGAACACAAGAAAATATAATGGGGCAAATTGAAAACAACAAAAAGGAAATTGAAGATATAATTGCAAGGTTGAAAGATCCTTCCACTTCAACCTTGCATAGGTCCATGCTTGCTGAATCTCTTGAATCTATGTTATCAAATGTAGATTCAATTAGCAAGAAAATAACTAGTTGGACAGATAAGAGGAGAGAGTTTAGAGACTATTATACAGATAATTTGTCATACCAAGATGTGAAAAAATTACAAATTACAAAATTAGACTTGTGTTTGATTTTCCCAAACCCACAAACAAATCAACCTCCACCCATTACATGCAAGAGGTTCCCTATCCATTGGTGCAACAACCAAGTGATAAGGGACAATTTTGGGCAGAAGTGGTGGATGGTTTTTGACCATCCTCCATGTAATAATAATGAGGTCCCGCAATATTTTTTGAGGAAACTCTACTACGAGTTTGTCCTCAATAAAGTGCCAAACTATTTTGATATGCGGGACTTCCAAGGTAGAGGTGGGGGGTCAGCACAAGATAGACCAGGGGCACGTGTTGACCCATAGCGGGCAGTGAGATGAGTAATCAACAGACTAGCCCATGAGCATGTTTCTATACCTTCCATTGTGAAGGAGAGTGTTGAGGTCGATACACTTCAGTCCATTAGTGCCTTGACCTAAAGCATCATAGAGCATGCCAGTCCTGCAACACAGAGTGGGTTGGGAGATAGTGTGAGGAGTAGGGTCCCACCCCATACTTGTCAGACTTGCGGGTCATCCTGTGGTTATGACCCCATGGATAGTCAGGACGTAGGTGCACAGGCTACATCTATAGCTGAGCAGATGGTGATGACAGATACCCTCCTGAGTGAGACTTTCAACCTTGATACTCACATAAATATTAGCAAGTTTATTGAATTTAATTTATTAAATTTTATTTTTGAAATGCAAGATTAACTAATTTAGTTTGATGATTTTAATGAAATTTCAAGGTCATAGTGTTGATGCAGTTTTCAGTGGTTCTCCACTTGCATATTACACTAGATCATCTACTGTTGGGGTATGTAACTAGTAAACAATTATAAATATTGCATGTGAATAGCATCGTTATATGAATGGTATTCTAATATATGATTTTGGATGTTGAATAGATTAATATTGGAGATTTCATGGCAACAGTTGCCAGTGGTGGTGGACTTCAAAGCTTCACGGAGGTAATAAAATAAATAGTTTAATGAATGAATTATACTTACTAGATTTTTGTATGTGACTTGTGTGCTTTATTGTGTGTACTTCCATGTTTAGATGAACGTGTGTGTATGCTAGGAGCCATGATTTGCATCACTATTGTAGTTTTCGTAATTGAATAATGTTGTTTTATTTCTAGATGATGCAAGCTACAGAGACACCTCCTGATGTTCAGAGGGAAATGAAGCATGGTGTGACCTCTGCGATTCATAGCTCCATGGCATTGACAGGAGTATGAGGCAGATTAGTAAATTTCAATTTACATTCATTGTTATAGTTGTTTATTTTGAAAAATCAAAAGATTATTGATTAGAAGTTTAGTTTCTATCTGGATGGTTTCTATAGGACATGACATCACCATGGCCTATTCCTGCTACTGAGGCAAGTGAGGAGATAGATTATATGTTAGCGGTAAGTGATTATTTTGTTAAATGTTTCATTTTTTATAACATGTAATTTCTATATATTAATTTCTATACTTTTTATTGTAACAACTAAATATGCAGGAAGAACTAAATAGGAGGAGCAGCCCTCGGGTTCGTAGTAGACCACCCACATGCGCGTCTCCATCCCCTAGAAGATCAAAGGCTACCCGTGATCTATTCTCTTCACCAGCCAGAGGGGGATGACTTTTTATTGTGTTCCTTTGTTGTATGCCTATATGGCATTTGTGGACATATATTTTGTATTGTATATAGTTGACATTGTATGCGTATATGGCATTCTTGTAAGCCTATATGGCTATTTTGTATATGTGTTATACTTATATCGACAGATATTGATGTATGCCTATATGGATATTTGGTTAATACAAATCTTTTTTATTGATGGCGTCCATACTTGCATTATAAATCCACGTTTGAATGGATATTTGTAGATGGCTACTTCAAATATTTAAAGTCCAATTGTATTAGATAGGATGTTTGTTGATCTAATAAGCTAGCTATTGTTATTCAAGTGTCACCTAAACCTCATTTTGGAACTAAAAGATAAAAGTTGTATTTAAAAAAAAAAAGAATCATCATGTTGAATAGAAAATATTAATATTCTTTATGAGTTGCTCAATTGAAAATATTCAAATGAGTATGCTAATCCATATTCTTTATGAGTTGGTTAATTGAAAATATTTCTTAATTTCTTGTTATTATACCATATTGGGAAGCAAAGAGTATGTTTGTTGTTTTGAATAAGATAGTCAAAATCATATGCTTATGAGCACCTGATGACCATTGTGGTTATTAAATGTAATTCCTCTTGCATATAAGGTGAGGTTATGAGATTACATTGAGTCTTACCTTGATCATCATCTAAGGCACCTTGCAAAGGTCTTGAGCAACATAAACCTTAGGTGTAATTTCTTGCTTCTACAATCAAATTTGAGCACCTAAGGAGTGGATTGGTGATGGACATCACTTTGAGTGCCTTAAAAGTGTTTGAAGGTTTGAATTGGTGAATGATAGTGCCTAAAGGTCTTAGAACCAACTAGAATAAGGAATTGAAGAATGAGTTAACCACTTTGAGCACCTTGAAGGAGAGAAGTATGTATATGAAGATTGATTAAATGTTTGGAGTTTAGGCGCACTTTCCTTGTCATCTAATCACACATTGGTGCCTAGGAAGAGTTGACATAAAACAATCCTTTGAGTGGACTCCTTGATGAGATCTCTCCCATTGCTTAAACTTGTTGAAATGTTAAAAGCTAAGTCAAATGGATTCTAGGCACTCTTTGCCTTTAGAATGACCTTGAATTGGCGCCTAAGCATAACAAGAGATTTTAAATCCATTCAATATGGCACCTTGTAAGAGGAGAGCTTAAGAGCATGAGACTAGATGGCATTTAAGAGTCAAGATCATCAAAATCTAAAGAAATGGACTAAGTAAGCTAAGGTACCTTTGCTTGTCATTCAATACCTCCATGAGCGCCTAGATTGAAATTGCATCCAAGGACATCTAAGAGTAGGTGCCTAGAGGGGAAAAGTCATCCTAAGACCTTCATAATTATTTAAAGCATAAAAAATGCCAAGTATAAACCTTCATGATGTTGGGCGCTCTTTCACCTCCATATAGATCTAGATTGGTGCCTTAGATAAAGTATCACAAATCTATATCATTAAGTAAGTTCCAAGAGAGAAAGGCTTACTTCAAGCATGTTTAATCATTGAAGGTCATACAAATAATGAATAGAGCCTAAATTGATGCTAGGCGCCTCCTCTTGTCTCTACTACCTAGTTTTGGCGCCTAAGGAGAAATTGCATCTAGTGAACTCATTAATTGGCGCCTAGGAGGAAAAGTCCTTAAACTTACATTACTGAGTCAATACTTTAGAATTTGAGCCATTCCTAGTCAATTGGAGTCGTAAAATATCAAATACAAAGTCAAATTGGACTTAGGCACCCCTTCATGTAATTTCCCACAATCATGAGCGCCTAGATCTAGGAAGAACATCTAATTGTGCCTAGGAATAAGATACAAGTCCAAGACCTCAAATTTGAGCACCTAGAAGTGTGATGGATTGAAGAAGCTACATTGGTGCCTAAGGGTAAGTTGTATCTAATGACATCACCTAATTGAGCGCCTAAGAGGTATAAAGCTTAACATTGACATGAGGACAAGCGCTTGGTAAAGGAGAGTTTCTCAAACATTCAAACATGTGAATGAAGTCATAGAAATGCACTAAGTCATGTAGGTGCCATTTTCCCCTTGTGTACCCTTACATTTGCGCGTAAGAAGAAGTTGCTTCAGTTCATTGGAGTGTTTGAGTATTGAGGATTTCTTAGCAATGCTTTGCAACTTTACACTGCCTCCTTTTGACGATTTTTGGGGCAGCAGAAAACCTTTCACCACGGGGAAATGCCTCAGAGATATAAAAAATTGAGAGAGGTTATTGTAGAGGCACTCTACATGATCGCGTTGCCTTAGAAGAAATGTTTCTAAGTGACACAATTTTTGAGTAACATCTCGTCAAAGATTGCTGCCTTTTTACACTTTGGACTCTTCAGGGATATCATCGGTACAATGTAGCTCAGACTGTTTCAACATGTTTGGGTGAAAAAAAGGACCATACCTAGCGTAAATGTACCCATCCGGACGTGTTGGAATAGTCAGTTTGGTCGCATCAAGAGCAAGATGAAAGTTACACCCCTTTGCAACTTTACACTGCCTCCTTCTGACAATTTTTGGGGCAGAAGAAAACCTTTCACGACGGGAAAATGCCTCAGAGATATAAAAAACTGAGAGAGGTTATTGTAGAGGCACTCTACGTGATCGCGTTACCTTAGATAGAATGTTTCTAAGTGACATGGTTTTTGAGTAACATCTCGTCAAAGATTGCTACCTTTTTGCACTTTGGACTCTTCAGGGATATCATCGGTACAATGTAGCTCGGACTGTTTCGACATGTTTGGGTGAAAAAAAAGACCATGCCTAGTGTAAATGTACCCATCTAGATGTGTTGGAATAGTCAATTTGGTCGCATCAGGAGAAAGACAAAAGTTACACCCTTTTGCAACTTTACACTACCTCCTTCTGATGATTTTTGGGGCAGCAGAAAACCTTTCACCATGGGCAAATGCCTCAGAGATATAAAAAAATGAGAGAGGTTATTATAGAGGCACTCTACATGATCGTATTTCCTCAGATGAAATATTTCTAAGTGACACAGTTTTCGAGTAACATCTCGTCAAAGATTGCTACCTTTTGGCACTTTGGACTCTTCAGGGATATCGTCGGTACAATGTAGCTCAAACTGTTTCAACATGTTTGGGTGAAAAAAAAGACCATACCTAGCGTAAATGTACCCATCCGAACATGTTGGAATAGTCAGTTTGGTCGCATCAGAAGCAGGATAAAAGTTACACCCCTTTGCAACTTTACACTGCCTCCTTCTGACGATTTTTGGGGTAGCAGAAAACCTTTCACCATGGACAAATGCCTCAAAGATATAAAAAACTAAGAGAGGTTATTGTAGAGGCACTCTACATGATTGCATTGCCTTAGACAGAATGTTTCTAAGCAACACAATTTTTGAGTAACATCTCGTCAAAGATTGCTACCTTTTTACACTTTGGACTCTTCAGGGATATCATCGGTACAATGTAGTTCGGACTGTTTTGACATGTTTAGGTGAAAAACATGACCATACCTAGCATAAATGTACCCATCCGGATGCGTTGGAATAGTCAGTTTAGTCGCATTAGGAGCAGGACAAAAATTACACCCCTTTGCAACTTTACACTGCCTCCTTCTGATGATTTTTTGGGCAGCAGAAAACTTTTCACCATGGGCATATGCCTTAGAGATATAAAAAACTGAGAGAAGTTATTGTAGAGGCACTCTACGTGATCACGTTTCCTTAGACAGAATGTTTCTAAGTGACACAGTTTTTGAGTAACATCTCGTCAAAGATTGCTGCCTTTTTGCACTTTGGACTCTTTAGGGATATTGTCGATATAATGTAGCTTGGACTGTTTCGACATGTTTGGGTGAAAAAGAAGACCATGCCTAGCGTAAATGTACCCATCTGGATGCATTGGAATATTCAGTTTGGTCGCATCAGGAGTAGGACGAAAGTTACACCCCTTTGCAACTTTACATTGCCTCCTTCTAACGATTTTTGGGGCAGCAGAAAACCTTTCACCATGGGCAAATGCCTCAAAGATATAAAAAACTAAGAGAGGTTATTGTAGAGGCACTCTACATGATCACGTTGCCTTAGATGGAATGTTTCTAAGTGACACAATTTTCAAGTAACATCTCGTCAAAGATTGCTGCCTTTTTGCACTTTGGACTCTTTAGGGATATCATCGGTACAATGTAGCTCAGATTGTTTCGACATGTTTGGGTGAAAAACAGGACCATGCCTAGCATAAATGTACCCATCCAGACGTGTTGGAATAGTCAGTTTGGTCGCATCCTGATGAAAGTTACACCCATTTGCATCTTTACACTACCTCCTTCTGACGATTTTTGGGGCAGCAAAAAACTTTTCACCATGGGCAAATGCCTCAGAGATATAAAAACTGAAAGAGGTTATTGTAGAGGCACTCTACATGATCGTGTTGTCTCAGACAAAATGTTTCTAAGTGACACATTTTTTGAGTAACACCTCATCAAAGATTGCTGCCTTTTTACACTTTAGACTTTTCAGGGATGTCGTCGGTAGAATCTAGCTCAGACTGTTTCGACATGTTTGGGTGAAAAATAGAATAATACCTAGCCTAAACGTACCCATCCAGACACGTTGGAACTATCAGTTTGGTCGCATCAGGAGTAGGACACCAAAAATGCATAACATGATGATGTAAAAATGTGTATATGTGTAAAAATGCAACAGGAAATAAAAAAAGACAAACCTTACAAATTAATGTGAATACTTACAACTCAATGTAACATGACTTTACAAAATCAATGTGAATACTTACAAATTAATGCAATGAACCATCTGGGTCTGCTCTACTCTTTATTGTGTCAAGTATTACTACATGGTCAGACTCACGCACCTTCCACAAGATTTTGTTCAAAGGTCTACCTTGATACTTTATCAAATGAACATTGGATGCCATGACAAGGTTCAAGTAGTGAAGAATCTTCTGATGCGTGTCAAAGTCCTGAAACAACCAAACATTAACACTCTTATGTGGGTACCTTCTAAGCCATGTTCCAGTAATAACCACTGAGCCTGTAGGTATTCGATGTTTTCTCCATTTGTAACAGGGGCCTCCAATTTCTTTTTGGCCTCAACACAATGACATAAGTAATAATCTGTTCCCTCTTCATTATCTTCATTTGCAATAACTGCATATACGTGCCCTACATTGATATGTGTAGCAAATTAGATGAAATTAGACAACATTACAAAAATACTACAAAGTAAGATGACATTACCTAGTTGAACTAGATGAAATTAGATGCATATACATGCCCTATATTACCTGGTTGAACTAAATCTGATATGTGGTCAAAGTCAACTGATGATTCCATCTGTGTTAGTTCCAGTGTCGTTGGGGGTCGATACGGGTTAAGTGGGCTAAGATAACTTAACTACCATTCGTCAACCCACTCCTTTGACTCGCACTCATCCCAGACTTGAATTATACAGGAAGAACAAAAGCATGACATCTTTCACGTATGGATACTCCATGAACCTGCAATTGAGCTTCTGAAAGAGTGCATCTCATTTGATCCTGTCAGTGTACAACAGTCCTCATATGGTGCAATGTTAGTATCATCTATCAACCAAAAAAACTTACAAACTAAAGACTTACCTTCATTCCCTGGACCCATGGAAGAATTACACCACTCGACAATCGATTTTGCATCTGTCAACTTTGCATTGTCTTTATACTTTAACTCTTCTCATGCTATGTCTCTTTTGATACATGCTCCTGCACCATCATGCTCCCCCTTTCCATGTTGGGCCTCACAAAAGTTCCACATATGCTGAATACCTGTAAAATTATGCCTCCTACTCAATCAATAGAAATTTTATGAGTTATTGAATTGTGATGCACAGTTATCCGACCATATGATATGCTGACTGAACGATATGCCCCTTCTAGCCAAATCATTGTAGAACACCTAAAAGCAACCTTGCACGAACTTCGTAGAATGCGCGTGATCATCACTAATATAGAAATTATACTCCCTTATGATCTTTCTGTCATCCTCTGTACTATCATTCGCATGAATGAATGTGATGTGCACAAATATAGAAACATGTGTGGAGTTGTAATATTGTGATTGCACCTCATGCTATGGCTGTAGACTATAGTTCATTGCAAAGTCAATGACTGAAACAATGCTACCAACCGAAAATGTGTCCTTGCATAACTTGAATTGCAAGTCCAACCATCGAGCACTATGGGCATGTCTTGCATACTCATACACTATGCTGTCACGAAATATAGGCATAAACTGATACACTGGAATCTTTTCAATAACCAATTCACACCTCTTTGCTTCTTTACCATCTTTTGTATTGTATGCCACTGTTTTATACTTGCCAAACTCTACTACTTCATTTCCAACCACATGTGTTCTTTCCATATGTTCACATATTGGCAAATGTTGCAATCCACCGCAATGATGACATGTGCCATCCAAGCATAATTTCTTGTAGAATATTTGACCTTCCTCTCTTTCACATAAAATTCTTGATATGAAGTCTTTTGAAGATGTTGGTGGGGCACATATGGCACAACCCTGCAAAACATTGTTAGTATGCATATCTAAACATATAGACCTATAAGCATCAAAATGGTTAGAAAATTCAATATGTAATCTACAACAACAAGTAGTGCGTGTGTGATTTATCTTGACATAGAAAGGTTTTAGCATTTCAAAATATCTTTGACAAATTTTAATTTGAGGATACTTCTCTAGAAATTTACCATAAAATTGTGTTTGAGTCTCATCCAAAAAATGCTTTGGATGTGGCTCACGGTTCTGACTACCGATTCTCCTTCTTACCACATCCCTTTGATTCGGAGATACCCTTGTGTAATTCTTCCAAAAGTCTTCAATTAGTGATCTCAATGCTTCAACAATTGGTTTATCTTTTTGTGGTAGTCTCCCTGAGAATGCCCATAATTCATTGGCATTAGTGTCCTCAATTCTTTGGCGTCTTCCAACGACTCTTGATAAATTTTTCCTATTAATTCTCAATTCTTGACTCGTCTTTCTAATGAGACGAGCTTTCCTCGTTTGACTACTTACTATAGTCGATGTAATCACATGCCGTGTTGCATTACTATATTTTGTTCATGAGGTGTTACCCACACTCTCATACGCACTCATTAGATTCTTGACAATAGATTTTTCACTTGAAGCCTCTGATGTTCTCAACCCAAGAATCTTCATGATGGACCTATACTTTATACTTCACCTCATTTCAAGGAATAGTTGACATCTTGCAGTCTAATTTAACTTTTCAAAGAACAATCTCCAAATCTTATGAGCATATCTTCTACAAGTGTGTTTTGGAATCTTACCTTCCATTGGCTGTAAAATATTCTCATCAATATCAATCAAATACTTTGGCTTTCTATGCAAAATTCTAGGTGGTGTTAAGTTAGGTAAATTCATCTCAACATTAGGAATTTCATCAATATTTAAATGAGATGGGCTAGATGGCATACCTTCGATCGAAGATGGAATAGATGACATACCTTGAGGTTGAGGTGGGAATGATGGTGTACCTCCTTCATCACATGTGAGTGATGATGTACTCTCAGCTTGAGATGTGGTAGATGATGTCCCTACATGTTGACTTGCGGTAGAGGACGTGTCTCCAACTATGGTATTCAAATCTCTCGTAGCACGAAGTTTTTGCATTCATTTTCTTTGTGCTGCCAATACCATATCTCTTTGTGATGGTTGTGGTTCCTCTTCAATTGGCATGTCTTCATTTATTGTGTCCAATTTCCTCTTCTCATGAAGTTCCCTCATAGCCATTGCTTTCTTTGCATTCTTAGCTTCTATCTCTTCCTGTGTTGGTTTAATTCTTGATCATTTCCTTGGCATGACAGAGAATTTGTCTGTAGCATGATAAAGAGACCAATATTACTTGCTAAGAAATGAATACAAGATACTAGTGGGATTGTATTTTATTATGTTGTAAGGATTTATTCTTGTATAGTTTGACATCATGGTATGTTAAGGTCTGTTTATTACACATAATTATTAAAGAGCCCAAGTGTAGAAAATATACATGGCATCATGTGAGATTGTAGGCTACTTTCTTGATTGGGAATGTGTCTATTTTAAACATGTATGATAAAGCATGATAAAATAATTCAAATAGAATTAAGGAAAATGTAAAGAACATGCATGTAAAGACTTGAGATACCTAAAAAATAAAGATTCAAATGGAGAGAGTACCCAATTATGTAGTGTTTTTTTCTTCTTGCATCAAACTCCTCAACAATTTGAGTTTTTCACCACTTACTTCCTTTTCAATGTTAAATTGAGTAACACTCAAATATAATTACTAACAACAATACTATTAACCAATCTATAATGCTAAATTCCTAAAATTGAATCACAATTAACATTGCAACACTACAAAAATTGAAATTTGAATAGATATATATCAAACTTGGTGTGAAAACTATGTTATTTCCTCCTTCTCAAGTTGGCAAAGAAGAAAAGGTGGTGGAAAGATCATGCAAAGGTGGTAGAATGTGTCAAATGTGCATGTGAACTTCCCAAAAACATGTTCAAGCACTTCTTTTTTGTCAGAGCACGCGCAAAATTAGTATGAAAACAGAGCATGTGGGCCTGGATCATGGGGGTCAACACTTTTTTACCATTTCTATAGTAGGACAAAACACGAGCGCGATATAACATGCTTGCGTTATAATGTGCTCGCGTTATAATGCGCTCACATTTTGTCCTGCTATAGATTGATCAAATCCAATGCATTATCTTCCTTAACACAAGAACGGATGACCACATCATGTGCTTCATCGACTGACACTTTCAAGCCTTACAATTCCTCTTAAATACGGGAGGATCCATGACTGGAAGAGCAAAGCCACTTGGTCTCACCTTGCTGAAGGATGACATTCTAGGAGAATTAGGAGATTTTCCTTTGGAGATCATATAATCTTTAAATGCTTTCCATCTTGGTAGGTCCTCTGCATCAGAGAAAAACCACTGATGGTGTCTGAGAAATAAGAAATTCTTCATCTCTTTGGTGATCCATTTCTCTTTCCAAACCTTCCCCTTCAGACTTGAATGACCACAAGGTTTTTGAGGGAGAACTTTTCTTGTTTCCTGCAAGAGCTTGCCAGATGTTCCGCCATATGATAGGCATAACAATGAAGGGGCAAGCCCTCATAATCAAGTTCTTGATAGAAAATTCCCATCGAGGAAGAAAGATAGATCTTCTTTGGAAGCAGAAGTTCTAGTTTGTGACAAATCCTTATCCAAGCATAAATAGTAGGAGTTCTGTCAAGTGATTGCCAATCCACTTCCACAAAGTCTCCTGAAGACTTCCTGATTGATTCCAAAACATCTACACCCCAAAACTGGAGAGGTAATAATATAATCAAACCCATAAATCTGCATTTGACAACAAAAACTCTCTTCAAGCTAGATTAAGAGTCTAACATTTTAGCTCAAGTCTAAACCCATCAACATCTAAATAACCTGAATACAAAATCTCTATCTTTAAAACTCAACCCTCAATGTCAAACCCTAATCCCTCAACCCTTAACTCTGATCCCTCAACCTTGAACCCTATCCCTAAACCCTAAAGCCTCAACCCTCAACCCTCAACGTCAAATCCTAATCCCTCAACCCTTCACTCTAATCCATCAACCCTAAACCCTATCCTTAAACCCTCAACACTGTACCTTAAACCCTAATCCCTCAACCCTCAACCCTAATCCCTAATCCCTCAACCCTCAACCCTAATCTATCATCCCTCAACTCTAATCCCTCATCCTAAACCCTAAATGCTATCCCTATTCCTAAACCCTCAGCAGACTCGATACTATATCTTAAACCCTAATCCCTTATCCCTAAACCCTCTAACCCTATCCCTAATCTTTATACCCTCCACACTCTACTTTAACCCTAATCCCTCGACCCTCAACCCTATCCCTAAACCCTTGACCCTTGACCCTCAACCCTCAACCCTCAATGTCAAACCCTAATCCCTTAACCTTTAACTATGATCCCTCGACCCTCAACCCTATCCCTAAAACCTAAACCCTAAAGCCTCAACCCTCAAAGTCAAATCCTAATCCCTTGACCCTTCACTCTAGTCTCTCAACCCTAAACCCTCAACACTATACCTTAAACCCTAATCCCTCAACCCTCAACCCTAAACCTTATCCCTAAACCCTAATCCCTCAACCCTCAACCCTAATCCATCATCCCTCAAATCTAATCCCTCATCCCTAAACCCTAAATGCTACCCCTATTCCTAAACCCTGAACAGACTCGATACTATACCTTAAACCCTAATCCCTTATCCCTAAACCCTCCAACCCTATCCCTAATCCTTATACCCTCTACACTCTACTTTAACCCTAATCCCTTGACCCTCAACCCTATCCCTAAACCCTTGACCCTCGAACCTCAACCCTCAACCCCCAACATCAAACCGTAATCCCTCAACCCTTAACTCTGATCCCTTGACCCTCAACCCTATCCCTAAACCCTAAACCCTAAAGCCTCAACCCTCATCATCAAATCCTAATCCCTCAACCCTTCACTCTAATCCCTCAACCCTTAACTCTGATCCCTCGACCCTCAACCCTATCCCTAAACCCTAAACCCTAAAGCCTCAACCCTCAATGTCAAATCCTAATCCCTCAACCTTAAACCCTATCCCTAAACCCTCAACACTATACCTTAAACCCTAATCCCTCAACCCTCAACCCTAAACCTTATCCCTAAACCCTAATCCCTCAACCCTCAACCCTAATCTGTCATCCCTCAACTCTAATCCCTCATCCCTAAACCCTAAATGCTATCCCTATTCCTAGACCCTCAACGGGATCGATACTATACCTTAAACCTTAATCCCTTATCCCTAAACCCTCCAACCCTATCCCTAATCCTTATACCCTCGACACTCTACTTTAACCCTAATCCCTTAACCCTCAACCCTATCCCTAAACCCTTGACCTTCGAACCTCAACCCTCAACCCTCAACTCAAACCCTAATCCCTCAACCCTTAACTCTGATCCCTCAACCCTCAACCCTATCCCTAAACCCTAAACCCTAAAGCCTCAACCCTCAACGTCAAATCCTAATCCCTCAACCCTTCACTCTAATCCCTCAACCCTAAACCCTATCCCTAAACCATCAACACTATACCTTAAACCCTAATCCCTCAACCCTCAACCCTAAACCTTATCCCTAAACCCTAATCCCTCAACCCTCAACCCTAATCCGTCATCCCTCAACTCTAATCCCTCATCCCTAAACCCTAAATTCTATCCCTATTCCTAAACCCTCAACAGACTCGATACTATACCTTAAACCCTAATCCCTTATCCCTAAACCCTCCAACCCTATCCTTAATCCTTATACCCTCCACACTCTACTTTAACCCTAATCCCTCGACCCTCAACCCTATCCCTAAACCCTTGACCCTCAAACCTCAACCCTCAACCCTCAACATCAAACCCTAATCCCTCAACCCTTAACTCTGATCCCTCGACCCTCAATGCTATCCCTAAACCCTAACCCCTAAAGCCTCAACCATCAACATCAAATCCTAATCCCTCAACCCTTCACTCTAATCCCTCAACCCTTCACTCTAATCCCTCAACCCTAAACCCTATCCCTAAACCCTCAACACTATACTTTAAACCCTAATCTCTCAACCCTCAACCCTAAACCTTATCCCTAAACCCTAATCCCTCAACCCTCAACCCTAATTCGTCATCCCTCAACTCTAATCCCTCATCCCTAAACCCTAAACACTATCCCTATCCCTAGACCCTCAACGAGCTTGATACTATATCTTAAACCCTAATCCCTTATCCCTAAACTCTCCAACCCTATCCCTAATCCTTATACCCTCGACACTCTACTTTAACCCTAATCCCTCGACCCTCAACCCTATCCCTAAACCCTTGACCCTCAAACCTCAACCCTCAACCCTCAACGTCAAACCCTAATCCCTTAACTCTTAACTCTGATCCCTCGACCCTCAACCCTATCCCTAAACCCTAAACCCTAAAGACTTAACCCTCAACATCAAATCCTAATCCCTCAACCCTTCACTCTAATCCCTCAACCCTAAACCCTATCCCTAAACCCTCAACACTATACCTTAAACCCTGATCCCTCAACCCTCAACCCTAAACCTTATCCCTAAGCCTTCAACCCTAATCCGTCATCCCTCAACTCTAATCCCTCATCCCTAAACCCTAAACACTATCCCTATTACTAGACCCTCAATGAGCTCATACTATACCTTAAACCCTAAGCCCTTATCCCTAAACCCTCCAACCCTATCCCTAATCCTTATACCCTCAACACTCTACTTTAACCCTAATTCCTCGACCCTCGACCCTATCCTGAAACCCTTAACCCTCGAACCTCAATGTACTCAACCCTCAACGTCAAACCCTAATCCCTCAACCCTTAACTCTGGTCCCTCAACCCTTAACCCTTAAAAATTAAACTCTAAAACCTATCCCTACACGCTCGACACTCGACACTATATCTTAAACCCTAATCCCTTAACCCTCATCCCTAAAGCCTCAACCCTAAATCCTTAAACCTTCAACCCTAATCCCTATCCTTAATCCCTCTACCCTCGACACTCTTATTTAACCCTAATCCCTTGACCATTAACCCTATCCGTCAACCTCAACCGTCAACCCTCAACCCTCAACTCTCAACATTAAACCCTAATTCATCAACCCTAAACCTTAATCCCTCAAACCTAAACCCTATCCCTAAACCATCAACCCTCAACACTATACCTTAAACCCTAATCCCTATCCCTCAACCCTTAACCCTTAAAACTTAAACCCTATCCCTACACCCTCAACACTTGACACTATATCTTAAGCCTTAAACCCTCATCCCTAAAGCCTCAACCCTCAATCCTTAAACCTTCAACCCTAAACCCTATCCCTAATCCCTCTACCCTCGACAGTCTAACCCTAATCTTGACATTAAACGTTAATCCGTCAACCCTAAACCCTAATTTGTCAACCCTAAACCCTATCCCTAAACCCTCAACCCTCAGCACTATACCTTAAACCCTAATCCATCAACCCTAAAACCTAATCCCTCAACCCTCAACCCTAAACACTATCAATAAACCCTCAACCCTCAACACTATACCTTAAACCCTAATCCCTCAACCCTCAACCCTAATCCCTCATCCATAAACCCTAAACGCTATCCCTATTTCTAAACCCTCAATCCTCGACACTATACCTTAAACCCTAATCCCTTATCCCTAAACTCTAAACCCTATCCCTCAACCCTTAACCCTTAAAAATTAAACCCTAAAACCTATCCATAAACCCTCGACGCTCAACACTATATTTTAAAGCCCAATCCCTTGACCCTCAACCCTAAAGCCTCAACCCTTAATTGTTAAACCTTCAACCCTAAACCCTATCCCTAATCCCTCTACCCTCAACACTCTACTTTAACCCTAATCCCTTGACCATCAACCCTATCCCTAAACCCTCAACCCTCAACCCTCAACCCTCAACATTAAACCCTAATCCGCCAACCCCAAACCCTAAACCGTCAACCCTAAACCCTCAACCCTCAACACTATACCTTAAACCATAATCCCTCAACCCTAAAACCTAATCCCTCAACCCTAAACCCTAAACCCTATCCCTAAACCCAACAAAACTGCTTTGCCTTATGTTAGGTTGTTAAACCCATCATTTTTGACACTCTTCTGTTAAAGATATTTGAGTTGCAAGAATATGTCAGAAAAATGGCTATGAACTTTTTTAATGTTAGTAATGTTATATGGCATGTTTTTCTGGCCCATCTGGGGTTCATTATGCCAATAGGTGTACACACTATAAGAAAAGCTTTGTGTATGGTACATCCACAGTGAGTAATTAACAATTGAAATCAAAAGGATGATCATTATGAGAAAAGATTTGCATTGGGGTACATCTATGTTTCTTGTTGTCCACCCTACACTTAGGGGAGGTATATTGTTATGAAACAGGCAAATAATCTCCCATTGTTTACTGGCTCTATCCACAAGAACTACTAAACTATACCTTAAAACCTAATCCCTCAACCCTAAACTTTCAACCCTAAACCCTATCCCTAATCCCTCTATCCTAAACACTCTACCTTAACCCTAATCCCTCGACCCTTAACCCTAAATGCTATCCTAAAGCCTCAACCCTAAACCCTAATCCCTCAAGGTCCTAAACTCTAATCCTTTATCCCTAAACTCTAAATCCTATCCCTAAACGCTCAACCCTCAACCTTAAACCTTAATCACTCAATCCTTATCCACCCCTCTCCTCTCCTGTCTGGCTCACTCCCATCTCTACCCTCCTCTGCCCTCGACACTATACATACATACATATAGGCATACATAGATACATACATACATATAGGCATACATAGATACATACATACATACATATAGGCATACATAGATACATACATACATATAGGCATACATACATACATGATTAATATCCTTGAATATAAAAAAATTTAAGGGGAACATAACGCGAGCGTGTTATAACGCGCTCGCATTATTTCAAACATGACAAACAACACAAACTTTTGCGGAAAAGGATAAATGCAAAGCAAAACATAATGCGAGCACGTTATAACACACTTGCATAATATTTTGCTTTGGGAATCCCAAGCCTTGGGCTTGGGATTTGCTTTGGATTTCCAACTCAAAGGCTTGGAGTGCCTTTTGAACAGCCACATACATGTTTTTCTATATTCTTCATGATTTCACATAATTTCGTTCATGCTAACCCTCAGATTTGCATGTGTTTCAAGGTCAAACAAATCGAACACCTGGGTAATGTTAGGCTTTCTCTTAGCTATTTGACGATGTGATTTTTTTCACATTTTAACAATGTTAAGCCTTTCATCTTTAATTTCTTTTGTTTGTGTGTCTGTTTTTGGGCAAAAACCACTATTGGGTCTGTTTTTCATTGTAAATTAACTATTCATTGAAATTTCAAAAAAATTACATATTTAGAAACTAGACTCCATTCTACAAATATTAAAAAAAGAAAAAAATGATTTTCAATTAGTTTTCAAAATTTATAGGGGTAGCACGGCCAAAATTCTATTTTTTAGGATGTGTCCACTTTGAAAATTAGTAAAAAATCAAATATTAATCAAAAAATTATCAGAAAAATTGGGTATAAACTACATGCTATTAGCTAATTTCTCACTAAAGCGATTTTAAAAATACCAAAAAAAAGTTGACCTTTTGAGGGAGCCACAAAACATGCTATGTTATGTTTTTTTGACAGAAACAACACCAATTTCTGTGGCTCCCTCTTTTGAACCCCTTAATCTATGCTATTTTAAAAAAAAAATAGTAGTTTAGAAAGTAGACTCGGAGCACTACGAACATTGTTTTGGTTGCATCTCCAAATTTTGAGTGTAACTATGCTTAATTTCTCATACAAGGCCAGTATTTCCTAATTTCAAAAAAAAAAGTGGCCACTTAAGACCCCTTTTTGGCCCCCCATCTTCTTGCACATACCCCCCTGAGTGATTGTAAGATGGTCAAGACCTGACTCACGAAGACTTGGGATCATGAATTCACTTTGAATTCATCGTATCTTTCAAGATAAATAAAGATTTGTTGTAAACTTTTATTTATGTTTGTGTGACTAACAACTACATCAACAAGACCCTCTCTCGCAAACACAAGTGTTGTTACCCATTAGAATATGAGGCATAGAACAAGTCTCAAATGAAGAAAACATATCCTATGATGGAGCCATATGGTGTGAAGCTCCAAAGTTAAGGATCCATTTCCCTAAACTAGAATCTACAATAGTAACATGCGCCTTACCCTTATTATCCTCTAACTTAAAAGATGATGAACCTTGTGACAAAGTTTAAGGTAATTTGATATTCATCTTCTTAAGAAGATCCTTCATATCTTCAATCTATTTTGAATAGCATTATTGTTCATCATGCCCTATTATTTTCAAATATGCAGATGAGGGATTTTATTTCTTAGATGAATCCCCTTTAGAGGAAGAGGATTAAAAATCTGATTTTGATGAAGATTGTGTGTTATCTTTGTGTGGATTTTTCCTTTTCTTCTTTAGTTTTTATTTAGGATCCTTTGATTCTTTCTATCCCTTAGGTTGACTAGCCATTAATCCATGTGGCTTAGAAGACTTCATGATGTCCACCACTCTTACTTGTTTTTAGATTATAAGATCAGAAAATGCATCAAAAATAGATGAAACATATGAGGCTGATGGGTATGAAAGCTAGAAACTGATGCAGGAGCATCCCAAGGTGTAACATTAATCTTGCATCACCCAAAAATATTTTCTTTTACTTGTTTTGTTTGCAAGTTTCAAATAATATTCCAGTCAATACCAATCATTGTAGATCTTACTGCATTTCACTGCACTTTTGTTGTTGTCCCTGATCTGATGCTCAAGAGTATTGTTTGTTGTCCCCGATGCTCAAACACACATGTTGGATGTTGTTTTGTGGACTTCTTCTCTGATGTTCTGCTAATATTTGTGACAGCTACAAAAGTTGGAAATATATTTTACTGGTGGATTGTTACAGGTTGCATAACATTTCATTAATGAGTGATACAGGTTTTTGACCATGCAACAATATCCATTTTTGGTGGCATTATTTTGTCACTTATGTCAAAGTCAAAGGCATGGCATTTCATAATATTGAGAGTTTGATAAAGACATCTGTTTCATAGTTTATTATGTTGATTTATTGCAAAGGTGGTCATTGCCCATAATGTTGATACTTTCTTTGTTACAAGTTTCGGTCAAAAAGATTGCCTTTAGACTCAAAATTATTACACAACATTATCATGTGTATTAATGATTTAATCAGTGTTCTGCTTGGGTTCTTTATTCAGATATTGGACAATGGTGAAGTTCTTTTTTTTTACACATGGCAGCGATTGTTTTTTTTAAGGCCTATACTTGCAAAGTTGTCCACCATGTAACACCTCCTGTCATTTTTGTTCCTCAGCGGCACATGTAGCTTGCTGACCTCCCGAATAGGTTTGCTAAAGCTTTCTTACAAGGTAAATGTTACGGGATTCTCTTGAGTTACCTGTAGCTCTGGTCACATGACTGATGGTAAAAGACATCATAGTGTTTTTATTTCAATACAAAAGTGCTTTTTTGTTTAGGGTTTCATACCCTGCGCTGTAATGATGAGAAGGAAGGGTTTTTTTTGGACTCAGATATACTATTTTGTCCCGGATCTAATAACCTGCACCGTAATGATGAAAAAGAAAGGGTGTTTGGTTTCATCAATAGCTCTAGTTGACTTCAGCAAATAGGTAATATTGTTAGATTTTGTTTTTGTCAATTATGAATACATTTGGTAGTTTCACATTGATATGAAAAGCTCAAAGAGGAAAATGCTTTTTCTTGTTTTTGAACACTGTCTTTGCTTCAAATAAGATATATTGGGTTTCATTCATGGTTTATATTGAAGCAGACCGACAACCCTTGTTAGGGTTTCACAACAGCACGATATTGTTGTTAAACTATTTTTGTTTAGAACAAAGATGTGATGTATCATGGCAGTTGTTTTGATTATGGTTTCAACCCTGGTTAGGGTTTGGATAACAGCTCTCCAAGCTTACTTTGTTCCGGTTAAAAGAGTTACTATTTTGTTTATAACTGATATCTCAACGAATTTTCAGTGGGACAATGGTATGACAGTTGAATGGTTTTTTATTTTTCTTTCCACAGCAAAACTGTGTGAAACTATGTGACGGTTATGGAAGCTCCAGAAAAACTGTATAACAGTTATGAACAGTTTTTACCTGAAAAATAGAGAAATAAAATGTGGTTGTATTTTGTACATGATATATCTATGTTACTTGTATAGTGTGAATAATGCAGTGAATACAGAGTATTGTTCGTGCATTATTGATATTATACAAGTATGGAGTAAAGCGAAACAGAGTATCCCTCTGTATGTAAACTTTTCATATGACAGTTTTTGTTAAAAATATGCCAGTGAGGCAACTGTAGCCAGTGAGGCTTAAATTAATAGCTAGTGAGGCCTGTAATCAGTGAGATTCTTTTATTAAGCCAGTGAGGCACTTTTTTGAGTGGTTTTTATGCCCCGGAGGGTTTTCCACTCAGGACAATCTCTGTGTTATGGTTACTTATTCTGCACATGAGTTTTTGTTTATTATTTCATAAGTTAATAGTTATATGATGATCATAGTAAATCAATACAAATGTATAATACATTGATGCTTATCTCAGTCCAATGTATAATTTGCCTTTGTTGTTTGTCTTGATGAGTTGTTCAAGTGATTCCTCATAGATCACAAATGGTGATTTTGTCTTTTCATGCTCACAGGTTGGTTCAATCATTCATCTTGATTCTTAAATGAATGTATTGCTTTACCATTCAAGGTTGAGGTTCACAGTTGGTCAAAGTTGATTAGGTGTTGCAAAAATAAGTCTATTTTATAAGACACTGATTCACCCCCCCTCTCAGTGTCTTACATACTCCAACAAGCGGTATCAGAGCTAGACCCTTGCAAGAAGTCTAACCAACTTAAGGGTTCCTGGAAGTGGAGTACAATGGGTAAAAAGAATAGGAATAAGGCCTTGAGTAGAGAAAATATAGATGTTGATCACAAAATTGAAAAACAGGGCTCAGTTAAGTCCAGCAATGGATTGTTGCATGAGTCAAACATGAATGTACATACAAAATGTCATAAAGAAATCAGTCCTGCAGTTGAGAATCATGACAATGTGAATGTGAGTAAACATGAATTTGACGATTTTGTAGTTGAATTTGATGATGAATAAGGAGATCTATTTGTGGATGAATATGATTATGAACAGGAATGTGAGACTAATTTAAAAGAAGAACTCATGTGTGCCTTGGATACAATCAAGGAACTTAGAAAGGAGAATAAGAGATTAGAAGAGCAACTTCAACAAGAGATAGAATTCAAGAATAAGGTATGTTCAGATTTTGAAAAAACTTCTTTAGAGTTTAAAAATGCCAGAAATCAAATTGCAGAATTAAAAAGTCATGTTAATGAATCAGATAAATTGATTTTTAGTCTAAAAACTGAAATTGAGGAAGCAAAAAAAATAAAAGATGTAACAAATTCTGATCTTGAGGTGAAAAGAATTGAATGTCTAAGACTTGAAAGTGAAGTTGTCAATCTAAAGAATAGTCTGGATGTTGTCAAAATAAAGAAGTTTGTGAAAGGCACAAATGCTTTAGATGAAATATTGAATAGTCAGAAAAACTACAAGGATCATTTTGGCTTAGGATATGAAAAAGGGGAAAGCTTTGGTGTTAAAGGTGAAGTTAAAAAGGAAATAGTTTTTGCAACAGCAGATAGGAAGAGTTTCAAGGTTAGGTAGACTCCTAGCAAAAGATAGATCAAAATTCTACTGTTTCTGATGACGACAAGAAGAGAGAAAAGGATAAAACTGTTGATATTAGAAGAAGAAGAACTAACAGTTTTTCAAGACCTTTATCTATCAGGCGATATCATTCGGTCAGGTATAACTACTCTCAGTTTCATGGTTATTGCTACGTCTGTCATAAGTATGGTCATAGAGCTAGGGATTGTAGTTATTATGGTTTGTCAAATCAAAACTATAATGTTGTTTGCTATAACTGCAATAAGGATGGACATATGAGAAGAGACTGCAGGATGCATGCAAGATATGATTATAGAAACTCAAGAAACATACATTATTCTTCTTCTAGAAATATCATATGTTATAAGTGCAACAAGGTTGGACATACATCACAATATTGCTAGAGTGATCCTATAAGATCAATTAGAGATAAAAAAAGGTAAGCACTTTGGACAAGCAAAAGAAAGAACCTATATTAGTTTGGAGGAGAAAACAAAGTGTAGAAAATACAAGTGAACCAATGCATAGCTCACAAAATCCTAAATAAGTAGGAGCTTGGAGATAGGGGGAGCAGATTAGTGTTTTACCCTACATCCCCTAGAGAAGATCAAGAAGTGATTTATTGATTCGATGTTGTGCTATCCATGATGCTTATTCATAGTAAAGGGTGGTTGTTGTTAGATAAATACCAAAGTTAACTGCATATGGGTGGTTCATGTCTGATTCTGTGATTGAATCTTCATGAGATATTGTTACTTCTGATTATGGTCTACAGTATTGATATCTCCACATGCTACAAAGGTTCTTAAAGTCAAAGGAGAAGAGAAAAATCAAAGTTTTATCATCTTCAGGATGTTCATGTGTTCATCATGATTTGTGTCTGAACATCAGGATATCATAGTTTAAGAACTTCTTGAGTTTTATTCATAGCCTCACCTTGGTGTCTTTGATGAGTTTGACAATTGCTGATGACAGATCAGGACAGTTTTTTACTTACAATCTAAATAACATCAGGAAAGAAATTTGTAAATGAAAGGTGCAGTTAGAGACAATTGTAGTGCAAAGGTATTGCAGGTATAAAGTGGTCATATATTAATAAGGATAAGTTAGAACTGTAACAAGTGAACAAAGGTTTCTTGCAGACATGGGAGCAATCCAAGACATACTAAGACATGGCAAATATGAAGACAATCTTCTTTGTCATAGTTTTATTATGATAAATATTAGAACTGCCTTGCTCAGACAGGACAGAGTATTTTTCCTCTATGTTGAAAGTATCATTTGACAGTAAGATAGTGAGTATGTGCAGTGAACTACACTTTCATGATAGTTCTGACAGTAACAGTTCTGATAGTATTTTGTATGACAATGAATTTTTGTGGTTGACAGTGACAGTGCTCTTTTTCATAGTATTTTTAAGTTGAAACAAGTGTTTGGTATATATTGGTGGTATCTTCACTCAAATCTATGATGCTAGTTGACAATGCTCAATGATCCCTGACAATGTTTAGTGCATCTTGTAATTGGTACAGTTTCAGTTTGCCTTATGACAGGATGTTCTTGAGGTTATTATTCTTGCTTCTGTCAAGTAATTATGAGTCATCTTAGTGATGTTTTTAACTCACAGTCTAATGATGGAAACAATCCTAGTATGTTTTAATGGTGTCTTGTTGAGAAAACAGGTGTAAATTCAGGGTTTGCATCATTTGGGATAGGATTAGTCATTGAGAACAGTGATATTTTCTTATTCACAAAGAGGACAGCATTGATGTGACTATCCAAGGTTCTTGTAGTATTAGTACAGTGGACTGTGACAATTGCTCTGAGACAGTGAGAATGAAAGTCATGCAATGATATACATTATTTAGTGTTTCTTGGCCTTCAATGATGTCATGGAGTAGTCTCTTAATAGTGAATAACATTGGCCTGTATTAATGATTTGACTCGTGAAGTGATATTAGCTTGATCTATGGCTATGATACATGCTATGTCTTCTCGGTCATCTTTTGCTGGTGGATTGTCAACTTCACACTACTTTTAAAACTTTATCTTCTATCTGTGCTTTTATTGAAACGGTGGTATAGCTACTTTACTTTAATGATAGGTTTGGTAATGGACAAGTTTGCTAAGACTGTTCTATGCTCTTGTCTATGCTACTAGTTCTTGGCTTTTCATGGAGATCTACGTATTTTTCAGAGGCAGTTCATTTTTCTTTTTCTTAACTCTAAAACTATGTCAACAATTTGATGTAACTGTGATGGTAAGACATATTCTAACAAGTTACAGTCTTAACTTGATAGTGCAGTGATTGAGTTGTGATGACAGCGATCACATTGCAAACAATCTCTGATCTTTTGCATTGGTTTGTAACTATGGAGTTGACTAATCCAAGCTATGTGAAGTAGTGGATTGACAATTTTGTGAGTATTAACAAGTAGTCCTATATACCTGAGATTGATAGTTTTGTGAGACTTACTTGTTCAAAATTTTGGAAACTTACAAAGACCATTTAATATCCTATATAGTCATATTTGAGGAGTGCAGATGACTGTTCAAGGTATTTAAAGGTTTGTAAGTCAATATCAGGGGTATGGTTGTATTTCTATGGTATGAAGAGATCTTGACATCATTTTCAGTTTACAATACAGTGATATATTGTTGTCTCAGTGTGTATCACCAGGACAGAGGTTATTGTTTTTAACATCATAGTAATGGTGATAGTTTGACTCATGCTATACAAGACAGTTGAGGTTGTTGCTCTGATGATAAATTCACAATTTGCACTATAATGTTTGAATATAGTGGTCACATGCTCTAGTTAGTCACATATTTTGCTTATCATGCACAGCATCATACTGTTGTTGATGTTCATGTGGTTCATGTTATTTTTGCACGCTCATCTCAGCTGCTATAGTTCTGTTTCTTTTTGATATTACTAGTTGCCATGATACTGATAGTATGATATAGTGAAAAGGTTGTTTACAGTGATAGTGACATTTTCAGTTGATGGACTCAGGGGGAGTTTCTTGTATATTTTTGATCCTTGATGGTTTTTCAGTTCCATATGACAATTGGCATGATGAGTGGAAGTTTTTGCTCATTGTCTTCTGATGCCATTTCTTTTTTTGACTCTCCTGATGGCAATTTTACTTATTCTTGTTCCTTGATTTGATACTGACAGTTGTTGTTGTGCACAATATATTGGCTTTGACTACTGGTACTTGATACAGTTGCTCATTTCTTTCTCTCTCCCACTATGCCTTTGGCAGAGGGTATGGTCTCTATCACAGTCTAAGGCAAGAAGGAGATGGTACTGTGTTGTTCTTGATAAATACAGTGTGTGATGGCATGTGTAAGGACAATGAGTTTTTGTGTCAGCAGATATCCATGTTTGCAGATTGTGTATAATAGTTCTATGACAGTGCTATTATAAGTTGAAAGGTGCCAGTACAATGATATGTTGATACCATGTTCAGTGACATTGGAATGGATAGTTGTTTTTGTTGACATAGTGCCTGTGGCAATGATAGACATGTTATCATCCTAATAGTTATGCCATTGACTGTGTGACACTTCATTTGTAGGGGGAGCTTCAGTGTATACCAGGTTCTCTTATACACTCCTTTGTCCTAATGACAAAAAGGGGGAGAAGGATCTGGTTGTTGCTGTGTGTTTTCTCATCATGGCCAAAGAGGGAGTATTGTTGTTGTCCCTGATCTGATGCTCAAGAGTATTGTTTGTTGTCCCTGATGCTCAAACACACATGTTGGATGTTGTTTTGTGGACTTCTTCTCTGATGTTCTGCTGATATTTGTGACAGCTGCAAAAGTTGGAAATATATTTTACTGGTGGATTGTTACAGGTTGCATAACATTTCATTAATGAGTGATACAGTTTTTTGACCATGCAACAATATCTATTTTTGGTGGCATTATTTTGTCACTTATGTCAAAGTCAAAGGCGTGGCATTTCATAATATTGAGAGTTTGATAAAGACATCTATTTCATAGTTTATTATGTTGATTTATTGCAAAGGTGGTCATTGCCCATAATGTTGATACTTTCTTTATTACAAGTTTCGGTCAAAAAGATTGCCTTTAGACTCAAAATTATTACACAACATTATCATGTGTATTAATGATTTAATCAGTGTTCTGCTTGGGTTCTTTATTCAGATATTGGACAATGGTGAAGTTCTTTTTTTTTACACATGGCAGCGATTGTTTTTTTAAGGCCTATACTTGCAAAGTTGTCCACCATGTAACACCTCCTATCATTTTTGTTCTTCAGCAGCACATGTAGCTTACTAACCTCCCGAACAGGTTTGCTAAGGCTTTCTTACAAGGTAAATGTTACTAGATTCTCTTGAGTTACCTGTAGCTCCGGTCACATGACTAATGGTAAAAGACATCATAGTGTTTTTATTTCGATACAAAAGTGCTTTTTTGTTTAGGGTTTCATACCCTATGCCGTAATGATGAGAAGGAAGCGTTTTTTTGGACTCAGATATACTATTTTGTCCCAGATCTCGTATCGTGCGCCGTAATGATGAAAAAGAAAGGGTGTTTGGTTTCATCAACAACTCCAGTTGACTTCAACAAACATGTGATATTGTTAGATTTTGTTTTTGTCAGTTATGAATACATTTGGCAGTTTCACGTTGATATGAAAAGCTCAAAGAGGAAAATGCTTTTTCTTGTTTTTGAACACTATCTTTGCTTTGAATAAGGTATATTGGGTTTCATTCATGGTTTATATTGAAGCAGACCGACAACCCTTGTTAGGGTTTCACAACGGCACGATATTGTTGTTAAACTATTTTTGTTTAGAACAAAGATGTGAAGTATCATGGCAGTTGTTTTGATTATGGTTTCAACCCTGGTTAGGGTTTGGATAACAGCTCTCCAAGCTTACTCTGTTCCAGTTAAAACAGTTACTATTTTTGTTTATAACTAATATCTCAATTGATTTTCAGTGGGACAATGGTATGACAGTTGAATGGTTTTTTATTTTTCTTTCCACAGCAAAACTGTGTGAAACTATGTGACGATTATGGAAGCTCTAGAAAAACTGTATAACAGTTATGAACAGTTTTTACCTGAAAAATAGAGAAATAAAATGTGGTTGTATTTTGTACATGATATATCTATGTTACTTGTATAGTGTGAATAATGCAGTGAATACAGAGTATTGTTCATGCATTATTGATATTATATAAGTATGGAGTAAAGCAAAACAGAGTATCCCTCTGTATGTAAACTTTTCATATGACAGTTTTTGTTAAAAATATGCCAGTGAGGCTTAAATTAATAGCTAGTGAGGCCTGTAATTAGTGAGATTCTTTTATTAAGCTAGTGAGGCACTTTTTTGAGTGGTTTTTATGCCCCGGAGGGTTTTCCACTCAGGACAATCTCTGTGTTATGGTTACTTGTTCTGCACATGAGTTTTTGTTTATTATTTCATAAGTTAACAGTTATATGATGATCATAGTAAATCAATACAAATGTATAATACATTGATGCTTATCTCAGTCCAATGTACAATCTACCTCTGTTGTTTGTCTTGATGAGTTGTTCAAGGGATTCCTCATAGTTCACAAACAATGGTTTTGTCTTTTCATGCTCACAGGTTGGTTCGATCATTCATCTTGATTCTTAAATGAATGTATTGCTTTACCATTCAAGGTTGAGGTTCACAGTTGGTCAAAGTTGATTAGGTGTTGCAAAAATAAGTCTATTTTATAAGACACTGATTCACCCCCCCCTCTCAATGTCTTGCGTACTCCAACAACTTTCACATTTCATATCATGATTGGGGATACATGTTCAACATTGATCCTTCAACATCATATTCACTTTCCAAAAGATAATAATCACCACAAAGGCATAATTCACTTCTAGTCTTAGTTCTCTTAGTTTGCAGCAACTTTCTAAAGCATATGGCAAAAAAAGAACATATTCCCATAGTCACTAGACCTAGGAAAGCTTATGGTGTGAATTGCATCGAGTTTCATTGATCCATTATTTCCACATTCATTCTATAAGATTCCTTCACATGTTTTACTAACTACACATTTCATTTGGCATCAATATTTGCACCTTATGGTTGACTAAGATCACTCCTAAGTCTAGGAACTACTTTATAAACATTTCTCATAATCATTTAAAGGAAATCAAATTGATAGTTTGAAGTTTGGATCTCAGCATTGGATTCTATTGCAATATCATTCAATTTTTTTAATTCACCCATTTTTTATCAAATGACTGAGGCCTAGCATGTTAGAAGCCCATTGTGGTAGATTGTAATTCTACTGTTATTGTGAATAAATAAAGAACATTTTTTTGTTTCATTGAATTCCATTGTGTATGTTGTTTCATTTTGTTGAATGGTTGGATAATCCTTCATTGAATCCTCCATACATGACTACATCAAGTGGTATTAGAGCGTAAGTTTTGGTATCTTAAAGGTTTTTCTTATGAATAGATCATCGAATTGAGACAATATACAAGAAGCTTGATAGTAAATCTCTAATTGAGAGGCAATTGCAAGGAGTGATTATAGAGTGACTGTTGACTTGAGGTAGTTTGCATCAAATCCTAGGGTGAGATGCCTCCATGAAGAGTTCAAGGTATTGCTAATATTGCTAGAAGGATGGAACAAATGTTTGAAATGATGAGGGCAATGGAGGTCTAACTAGATGTTGTGGATGAGCAAAGCAAAAGAGAAGAAAATGCACAATATGCTAAGCAAGATGTAGAAAACCTAGAAGAAGAAGAGACTAATTAGATGAAGATGTTGAAGGCTATCTTTAAAATTGGTAAGAGACTTAGAATTGAGATTTATAATTATTCTAGAGATTTGAATCCTGAATTATTGATTGATTAGATAAATGATCTAGAAAATATTTTGAGTATGAGAAAATTGTAGATCTAGATAGGATTAGATTTTCTAAAACTAAGTTAAAGGACATGTTATTGTTTGATGGAAAGAAGTGTAATTAGAAATAAATGGAAGGGGGAAATAAAAGATAACAAAGTGAGATAGGATGGTCGTAAAGATTAAGAATCAATTTACACCTATTGACTATGAGTTAGAGCTATTGAAGAAATTGCAAAATTTGAAGTAAAAGGATATGACAATGAAAGAATATATCAAAACATTTTATAAAATGATCATTAGTATTGGACACAACAAATAAAGTAAAGAAAATGTTGCAAGATACATCAATGGATTGAGAGGAAGTATTGAAGAGGAACTAAGCTTTGTGAGGTTGACAACAATAGAAGAAGCATTTCAATTTGTAATGAAGGTACAAGAGAACTAAATAAGAGATTTGAAGTAGACAAAACTAGCAGAGAGGAAGAGGAGGAGGATTCTAGAGAAGCATATCTTAGTATGATGATAGAAGATCATGTAATTAAGAAGTAGAGGCAAGAAAAGGTAGTAACACATATTGTAGTGATAGTAATACATACAACAATAAGGAGGAAGCAGTAATTCTTACCACAATAACAAAGAAGGAAGTAATTCATACCACAATGATAGGATAGATGGATATCAAAGAGATAGATGAAGATATGGCAAGAATGATGGAAGATCATTTTGAGGAACTTATTTCAAGTGTGGAGGATAAGGTCATAGAGAATTTGAGTGTTCATAAGGTCAAGGAAACATAAGTAAGAGATCAAAAGGTAGTGTAGGAACTACATATGTGGATGAAGAATCCAAAAGATCACCTAATTTAGAAGATGAACCAAAAAATGATGATTCATTTTTCATGAGGAGAGCCTTGTTGAAGTATGATGGAGAAGAAGTACCAATACAAAGGAAGAATTTGTTCAAAACATTATGCAAATTAGGAGGTGAGTGTTGTAAGGTTGTTGTTCATAGTGGTAGTACTAATAATTAAGTGTATGAAGAAATGGTTGATAAATTAAAGTCAAAAAGGTTAGAAAACCCCAACCCATATAGGATTGTTTGGATGCATAAAGAGCATAAGGTGTTGGTGAAAGAAAAATGTTTGGTTAGATTCAAAATAAGTACATATCATGATGAATGTGTTATATAATTCCAATTGATGTATGCCATTTTTTGTTGGGAAGACCATGAAAGTTTGATAGAAGTGTTATACATGATGGGAGAGCATACACTTACATGATAACAAAGAATGGTAGGAGACATAAGTTGATTTCATTGAAGGAGAAAGAATGATAGGTTTGTAGTAGCACCAAAATTTGTTTAGTAGATGGAAGGAAGTTCCTATATGGTTTGCAACATGAGAATATGTGTGTTACATTGATTCCAAAGATATATGGCACTACAAGCATAATAGGCACCACCATAGTTGAAGAGAAGATACATGTTGTCACCTGAATTTGCACCCTGTTATTGAAGGTTTTGGAAGTTCCAACAAATTCAGTGAAACATGGGAATGGTCTCAAGGTGTGGGACCTTGCAGTTGAGACCAAACCTAATGCTACTACTCACGAGGAAAAGAGGAAGGGAATGTTGAAATTGAAAGGTGATGATGCACCAGATTTAATATGTTTAACTACACCTATATTAACACAATGACCTCAAAACTGCAACAAACTCACACTTTACTTGTGCTTTCCTCTTTTGGTTGGCAAAGGTTTGTTGAGGTGGTTGTTTTGTTGAATGTACAAGACAATTGAGAGGGGGGTGAATCAGTTGTATCAAAAACTTTAAGCCTTCACAAACATAATTACATCCACATCAATTCACATAAAACCTAATTTTGATATGATGATTTAAACATGAAAAATAGACAACAGAAACTTAATCTCAAAAACACCATGCACAAGAGAACACTAGATTTATGTGGAAAACCCTAAAAGGGAAAACCACGGTGAAGATTAGCTCACAATATATAGTAGTATCAATATAGAATTACAAAGAGGCTCATTGCCAAAGGGGCTCACTGCCCAAAGAGGTGGTTCACTACCAAGAGAGGTGGCTCACTACCAAAAGGACTCACTACCAAAAGAGGTGGCTCACTACCATGAACTGATATGATAGCATCTACCACATGCCTAAGTTCAATTCCAATGAAGCACAATACATATCACCTTCTCTTCCTTACAACACAAACATATTTATCTTCACATCTTCACCTTCACATTCTCAAACACATGAATCCTTTTCACTTATTTATATCAATCATCAACCTTGGAACATACATCAAGGTCGTCAACACATTCTACAACCTTTGGAACAGTCTCCAATGTCGACAAACATACACAATTCAAATTAGGTCTGGACCTAAACATTCTTATGAAGAAAAGGAATGAATGTAGAACATTTCACAACTTAGTTTGGACCTAAATACATCTTCACATGCTTTAACATGCTTCCACAATCCATGAAGCACATCGCAAAGAGTGTAAACAACTAGGTCGACCAAAACTAGTGTTAACACTAGGATCTTTTAGGCACACGCTTCCAAGAACACAACCATAACTTGCAGACCAAGCACAAGCCTTCAACATGATCTAGAGACATTCACAAACAACATAAAATCACCTGGGAGCCAACAAATCTAGCTACAACAAGTTTCACTTGAAGACAACAAATCTCACTTGAAGACAACTTACAATCAACACTGCTAAGCTCTACTACTCAATAACTTGCTTTCCAGAGCACCAAATCACAAATCCTTTGGAATGAAGATAGATAAGGACCTTATAAACATATTTCTAGGACTATACCACCTGAAACCACTCTGTGGAGAAATGCAGAGCAAAATATTTTCTCCCATACACCTCTGCACAACCCAGAAACTTTGTCAATTACAGTCTTCAAGCTGGTGAACATAACTTCTACTACACAACAATCCAAACCACCAGATTCTATATTTAGTATCTTCAAATACTTATCTAAAACATATCCAAATCTCACACTCTGGTCTTCAACACAGAAGAAATGTGGAGTAAAAACTCAAATAGTATCCTGCAAGCCAGAATACTCTGCAACACACTGTTTCCTCTGGAGAGTAAATTTTCTCAAAAGAACTTGGAAACTCAACAACAAGAGCACTATACCAACATCATAAGAACTTCTATAAGGAATTCACATCACTTTAACATGACAACTCAATCAGGCAACAATTAGCAATATTGGAAGACACAGTTGACACCAATGACAACCTAAGCATGTTGACATCAATGACAACACTAGATAGCACATACTTGCAACATGTTTTTTATTTTGTTGTCTCTTTGGCAGGTTGACTGAAGCTTGTTAGGGCTTCTTGAAGTAAATCCCTCTAAGCTGGGATTAACAAGGCATCTCAAATGGTGACATTCAGGTTAGTCCTTTTCATCTAATCGACTATGCTGAAAGCAATCTGACTAACCTTCGGGGATACCTTTACAACCACAGTCTCAACTTTTGTTTGTTGACTGGTCTGATGTTGTTGTTCTAGCACTAGATTTGCCTTACCAATAGCCTAAGCTACTTATTTTGAAGGAGTCTGGGTTGTTTCACCTTCATTTGTATCCATTGGGGATGCATGGGAGGTAGATGCTTGATCGACTGTAGGGACTGATGCATCCTCAGTCGCTCTTCTCTTGGCTCTTGTGTTGAACACTATTGGGCCCACACCTTGATTAACACCACAGAAGTCATCCTATGAATCATTTTGTATTTGTTCCTACTCTCCCACCATCTCTTAGTTAGAATTGACTTGTTGTTTTGGGAGGACTGATTAGCTTTGCACTGTCAAATCTTGACTGAATTACCTGCTTTGGCATAAATTTTGATCATGGGGCTGATTGCATGGATAGCACCAATCATTGTCCTAAGCCATGTTGTTCTGTATGGGCACAAGAGGTCCAGATGTGCTTGCAATGTTGGGATGGATAGCATTTAGTGGCCTAATATAACTAGGCTGATTTTGCCTCTGTACATTCCCCTAATATGGCAATCTATTCTGCTGATACGTCTAATTAGAGGGTTGAGACGATCTATTGGATTGGGCTAGTTGTCTCTCCATTGCTATTACTTTATTGGTCAAGCTTCTAATCAGATCATCCTGCCCATCTACTTTTTCAATTGTAGGCGTAATCAAAGGAGTGGCAGGGTTGACTGTTGTAGGTATTGGAGCCATACTTGGCTGGATGATAGGGGCCTCTAAAAATTGGGGTATCGGTGGTCTCGAAGCAATTTTTCCAACCTAAATCAAACAATTCTATGCCCTTACAGATGTGTCATGCATCTGGTAACACAGTCACACCCATGGATTGGATCATGATAGCAATGTCAGGATTTAAAGACTTCAAATAGTATACGAAGGCATTATTTGGAGAGGGCTTCACCAACAATGGGATCTTGTCCCAAGTTTTCTAAAATCTATAATTGAAGTCCACTATGAACTCATGGGGAGCCCTTTTGATTGTTGCTAATTGCTCCATCAAAGACAAGTGGTCACTCTTATCTTCAAAGTGTTGGTAGATTCTTGTTCCCAAGTCATCCCAGTTATGGATGGAATTAGTTGGCAAACCTCTATACCACTGAAGTGCTTTTCCTTTGAAGGAAAAAGCAAGAAGTCTCATGGTGGCATTGTCTGTAGTGACATTATGGACATAAGGCACACTAGCAATATCTTGGACATATTCAACAGGTGTGGTAGAATTTTCACCGTTAAAAAATAGGATAGCTTTCAGAGCTGAGGTAGGGATATCATCATATTGTGGTAGGTCAAGAGGGCTTCCTCCATTGAAGGTGACAAAAGGAAGGTTCCTTTCCATATTGGGGATATTCAAATTAATTCTAGGTATATGCAAGCTCCTTCTTGAATATTAGAATCTAACTAGAGGGGGTGTAGACTGAGCCCTTAAAGGAGACAAAACATCACTCCTATTCTCTCTCATTGGGGACCTAGATAATCTACTTCTTCTGGAATCAGTAAAAGATAGTTCTATGAATAAAAAATTACCTAAAGAAGAGGCTCTGGTCTGCACTCCAGGCATGAAATGTTGAAATGATCTGAATACTAGACTAGCAGAGTCGTCAGATGCTTGTTGAATGCTTCCACAGCATCAAATGAAACAAAAACAAAATCAAAATTTCTCAGTTCAACTCCTACTCAGAGAAAAGGGGTCCCATTGAGTGTGTTAGAAACTGTTATCGCTTGGAATTGCACCCCGCTTGGAATCTATTTAAGCATTTTTTCTTAGTTCATCTGCTACTTAGAGCAGAGGGGTCCCACGGGGCGTGCTAGAAACTGTTGTCACCTGAATTTGCACCTTGTTGTTGAAGCTTTTGGCAATTCCAACAAATTCAGTGAAACATGGGATTGGTCTCAAGGTGTGAGACCTTGCAATTGAGACCAAACTTCCAAAGAAGGCCGGTTCCTCTTTCTAGACTTGAGATCTAGAGAATTTAACTAAATCTAATGCTACTAGTCATGAGGAAAAGGGGAAGGTGTTATGGAGTAAAAAGTATCCCTATGCCTTTTTACCTCCTAGTTTAGCTCCTAGGTCCCCGTGTTTACATTATGCAAGCTTAATACTTATCCTGGAGCAATTTCCCCTGAAACCCATGTCGAATGGGACTTAGGGGCTCATCTTAAACTTTAATCAAGACCAAAAATAGCCTTTGGACTTGGGCGCCCATGCCCAAGTCCAGGCTGATTTGTTGGGATTCAAATTTTAATGTGTCGGCATAGGACCTTTAAAAAGGTTTCCCTCTGTCAACCTTTTCAATTTGAATTAGGAATGTTAGAGGGAAAACATATATAAGTGAGTTTATTTCTTCATTTTACACCTAGATGGATAATGTGAACTTGTGATATTGAGCTAAGGGATCTCAAGGCATTCATTGTGTTGCAAAGCAGAATTGTGTTATTATGTTTGGTTGTTACATATTTGGCTTCATCAATCCATCTCCTCATGATTTAAAGGATCTTCATCTCCATGAGGGCTTCACCTCTAAGGTGGCATCTATTTGTGTTTCAATCATTCTATTTCATCATTGGATTTGGCCTCTACCCTCCTTGGGCATGCACTTTATCTAACAACGGTGTTGGAAGACTTGAATGTCATTCTGGGGCTTGACCGAGGCAAGCTCCTAAACACCACAACTCCCAAACCCCTCTCTTTGTGATTGCAAGTTATAGGTGTGGGATTTGGAGAAGTGTAGGTGCAGAGAAGCAATTCAAAGGATAAGGATTTGGGATCTAGAATAAACTTGATGATATTTTACCCTACTGGAATTGGGCACCCACCCTGTCGTCCTCTCAACAGGATTTATCTTGAACTCAAGAGTTGAACATCATCCAAAATTGCTCAATGTTCCAGATCTATAGAAAAACTACCCTATTAGACATGGGCACCCGCCTCGTAGCCCGCAAAGTCTTCAATTCCAGAAATTCAACTTCTGGTATGTTTCTGATCCTTCCTGAGTATTATGTTTGTCTTCTTATGTGTTTGTTGCATCTTCCCCCGAGTGTCGTCTAAAGGTACATAGCGATGAGCTCCCTCCACACTTGATTTTTTGTTTGGTGTGTCTTCCCCCTAGTGTGGTCTAAAGGCATGTAGCGATGAGCTCCCTCCACACTTTGGGTTTTGTTTTACGTGTTTTTGGCAGTCTAAAGACACATAGTGATGAGCTCCCTTCACCCCTGTTGTCCTATTTTTGAAATTTTACTAAAGCACTCGTGCCTTTGAAAATTTCTCCATTCTTTGTTTGCCACTTCTTTTTTCTTCCTTCGCAAGTTCAACTTTACTTATTCATTCCTCGAGTCATCGGTAATCCTTTGAGTTTTTGAACCAAAGTCGGCAGGTTCAAAAGTTTATGAACCATCTGACTTCCTAACTTGTCTATGAGTCTGATGTCTTAAAGACTTCCCTTGTGTCAGTTTTATTCATTGTGTTGTGAAAGCTCTATATTTTTGGGAGGTCAGAAGTTCTTTGAACTTCTGAACTCTCAATGTTATGGTTCAAAGGTTCCTATATTTCTTGACTAGCTGACCTAAAGTGTTCGCTATTCCTGGGGCACCTTTTTTGAGCTGGCATGCAATATAGTGAAATGACACTTGTCACCCTGCATTTAATTTGAAGTACGTACGAGTAGATTGGCACATTTTTTGGAGGGAAACTTGAGGCAAAAGTTTATGATTTTCGAGGATGGATTCACCGCCAGAATTTAATGTTCTTTATGAATGAGTTTATGAGAAGTGACTTGAAGCTAAGATAAATTCCCTATTTCACCTGAAGTTGCATTTTTTTTGCTAAGGGAATGCATTACAGAGTGAAGAACAACTAATTCCCGTTGATATCTCGCTAAGATAAATTCCCTATTTCACCTGAAGTTGTATATTAGTAGATACATAGTGGATTAGCTACAACACTTCTCTATGTGGTTGAAACTTTCCATTTTCATGTATCTACATAGAGAATTCTCTATAAATACACTACACATTCCTACATTGTCTGTGAATGCTTTGGAGTTTCTGGCCATTTGGTTTCTCAATTCGGTAAAAATGAAGTTCAAGTTTCAAGGGGCTCCTACGGTCCCTATTGTGGAGAATGATTTCTTTGGTGTGAAAGATATTGAATTGGGCCATATTGATTTTAAGGATTTCTAGAGAAGAATGCAGTCCGAAGGCCAAACTCCCCTAACAGACAAAATTGTTAGTAGTGCATTGGATAAAGCCAGAGGTTTCCCACTTGCAGTGCATTGTCCTGAATTGATTGTAGCCTATGCCAATAGCTATTTTCCAGAGTCTCAAGAAATAAGAGCCCAAGATGGCTTTGTGGTGGCAAGAATTGATTTTGAATCGGTTGCCCTAGCTCTAAATTTAGAGGAGCATGAAGATAATCTCAATGTTTCTGTGTCTTCTACATGGACATACTATAATGAAAGAAAAGACTAGTACCAAACTTATATTGCCAAGAGCTGGTTGGAAATTGAGAGAAAAGGGAAATCACGGCTCCTCACCAATCTTAAGAGGAGTCACTTCAAAGAAGAGAATTCAGACATGATAACATTGCTAAATTGTGTAGTTGGGAGCTCAGAATCAGATACTTTCACTTTTTGGATGTGTAGATTTATTTTCCTAATCTGTGGAGACCACCGTATTGATGGGGCCAGAATAATTAGAGAAAGTATGCATAAGAAGCTGATGCATTTCCCGTGAGATGTAAAGTTCCACATGTGTTCCCAACTAGTTTATGTGTTGGCTCATAAAGACGCTACTTGGCCTGGTCTTAGGATTCAAGGAACTCTTGCCGCCAGTATGCCTATGTATTAGACTTTTCCTCAGTTATAGAAAAATAAAGGTATTAAGGATTTTTGGAGGGTGAATTATGCCTTTCCATGTGGTTGACTAAGAAGATTGATGGCTCATTGGAGCGAATATTTTCAGCTGAAGCGGCCGCATTAGTCATGAATTTTGGAAGCTTTTATGTTCAATTTGATCATTTTTCTTACTTGAGAATTGGGGGTTATGAAAATGTCCTGTTGAAGTTGCCACGATACCCATCTGACTATCTTGTGCTGTTTGAGGCATGTCGTCAAATGGCGGTTGTGAATACAAGGTACCATGCCATGAAAAAGAAAGGTTACTATTTTCTTATGTCTCTGTCATTTTATTCTTGCAAAAGTAATGATAGCACTAGGAGTGTAGATAAGTTGCTATCTGAGTTTAGTCTCCATAGCTTGTCAGCTTGTGCAGCCTTTGACAGTAAGAATTATGTGAAATAAAATATGCATGGAGGAGGTTGGTATCTGCACAAACCCCAACTCGAAGACTTCTGGGAGGATTATTTGGATGAGAGGGAAGTGCAGAGGAGTTGGATGAGATTAACCATTGATCAGATCTAAGTCTTCGAGTTGAATATTCAAGTTCCTGACATGGTTGACGATAATTCCAATATTATAGATGAAGGCTATCATGTTGCTTCACTACGACCTCTACCTCCTGTGAAATGGTCTGAAAAGGAAATCATAGATGTGAATTTTTATTCTTTTCAAGTGATAAGAAGGACAGAGAAATGATTGAGGGGAAAAGTGAAAGAATGTGTTGGTTCAACAACACCTAGAGAGTCAACCTCCCAGGGTCAGAATAGATCTCAGACTGCCCACTCCTAGAGAGTTGGCTCACAATCGAATGGAGATGGTGATCGGCCCCCTGATGAGGTCAGTAAACTAAAAATGACATGTGAGTAGGATAGTCAACCATTGAAAAGTAATACCAGATTGGATGCTTCGTCATTGAAAGTAGACCATGTGTCATTTGTTAACAACCTTGTAAGTGACAGTGAATTTCATTTTTACTCAATTAGGAGAAGATAGTATGCTGCAATCTCTACTAAGTGCCCCAAATTCTTCCAATCCAGATGAACCCCCTAAGAAAAATTCTCCACCTGTGCCTTTGGACAGCACTATGAGTGTTGTCAATGCTGCTAGTATTCCCTCCCAGTCTCCTACTTGGTTAAAGAAAGCTATTGAAAAGAAGAAAAGGTATACACCACCAGTGGATGCCTGTATTGATACTGTGGCCAAGTTACTACAGGATACCCCTAAGCCTAAACGTGCTAGAAGGATGTCAAGGATGGTGACTGACCCTACCTTAGGAAATCAATTTCTAGAAATTACAGATCTAGTGGGGAATAAGAATGAAGATGAAGTGATTGAAGCTGACTTTAGGATGAGCAGAGTGGATTGGGATCTTCTACTATTGAAGGTGACATCTATCATGTTAAACACTCGATCAACAATATATCAAAAAGGGTCAAATGACAACAAGAGGAGAATTCTAAGTTGTTGGCTCAAGTAAGTTCTTTATCATCATTTGTTCAGTCAATTGTTAGAATAATAACACACTCAGCAGAAGCCCCTCCCAATACCAATATGAGTTTGAGTGTCCCTAATCCTAATTTGTTACAACAAATAAAGAGATCATTATCTCTAAGAAATGCTATGGATCAGTGGGTTGAAAAGGTCATTTTTGATGGTCTTTTGTGTATCGAGGAGGCAGTTAAGTTGTTTGATTCCATTTATGGGAAAAGAGAAGATTTAATTGTAGAATTCCAAACAACTAGGAGTGATCATAACAACTTATCTTTAGCTTCCAATGAGATACAAAAGATGGCCAATATGGATGTTGGTATCTGAGAAGATCTTGAATGATCATGGGGAATTGGACACACATGTTTGGGCTGATACAATTGAATGGAAACTATGTCTTAGAATATCTGTTGAGGATGAGATGAGGAAAGCAATTGCCACTTATTTCTTAGAAATGATGAGGATCAAGACAAGATTTGATTTCATAGGAATCGAAGCTAATGGGACCAATGATGAGAAGCTGCTGGATGTTAAGGAAATCAAATATAACTTAAAGAAGTTGGTGACTGAGGAGATCATGAACTATGATATTATGATAGGGGAATCTCTTGATAAACTTGCAAAGATGGCGGCATATATCAAGACTGTAAAGAGTGGATTCGATGATGTACATCAAAAGGTGGTGGATGTAGATAGAGCAGTCAACAAAAGAAAATGTCAGATTAGCATGACTGGGACTCCACTTGGAATGTATTTGACACCTGTAATTAACAAATACATGACATACAATGAAAAGATGAGGGCATAGGCATCCCAAACGGCACAAAGTGGCACTGGAGATGAAGATGAATAGGCAAGGGAAGAGGAAGCGACAGATAAAGTTGATAATGGAGAAGAGGATGTGGTAATCCTCAATTGATTTTCTTTTCATATGCTTTAGTTATTTTTCAATATTTGCTAAAAAACTATTGTCTTTGGAGGGCCCTTTATATTATTGTTTAAAAACTTCTTTTAATCGGTTGTCTTCAAGAAGCCATTAGGGTTAAAGATGGTTATGGTTCGGCTTAGCTATAAATTTGATTAGCTAGTCGATGTATGAATCTTTTGGCAAATTGTGTTTTGGTGATAGATCAATTTTGACTTTCTGTTTAATTACTTTATATACATACAATAGAAATCAATGCAGTGGAGATTTGAATGATCATGAACTTTGTGTTATGGTTATTTAGATTCATGTTCTTCCTATGTTGAATGTGTTGCTACTGATGTTGATGATATTTATGTATTGATGGTAGTTGGATATTTGTAATTCTTTCTCACTGTTGCGAATCATTTATCTTTTGATATATTATTCATGGTGGTGTTATGTGGTGTGTAATATTTGTTTTATCGAATTGCAAATGTTATCTTGGTGGAATTCTTTGAGCTTTTGATTATTTGGATGTACTCTTTTTTTTTTCTACTTTCTAGTTAAAAGCACCGCCTTTGCCTTTCTTTATGGTTAAAAGCGATACTAGTTTTCATTCATAAGAATATCAATCAAAGGTAGTTGCGCCTTGTAAAAGAAGCAGAGAGCCTTTGTAGATTACCAATATAGTAGGCTCAACTTTTGTTACATTTGTCATCTATCCAGGTGAGATTATATAGAGTTAGGTGACAAATCTGCTAACCAACAACCCCCTAGTGTAGGATTTTATTTTAGTTGTCAAATCAATGTATTCTCTGTGTATTCCGTGACTACTCTCATGTCTTCTTCGTGTATTGTGTGCTTCCATTGTATTCTCTATGTTTTGTGTGCTTCTTACTGTCTTCATTGTGTCTTGCATGTCTTCCATGTGTTTTCTAGTGCTTACCTGAGATTGGGGGCTAGAAATAGTCCTCCAACCTTTGGGTATACCTTAGCTCTATGTGCCTGGCATGTTTGATGTACTTCAACTATACTTTAATGCATGTAAAGAATCGTAAGATCATACATACATTAAAGTGGGGGCTAAATGCTATGGAGTAAAAAGTATCCCTATGCCTTTTTACCTCCTAGTTTAGCTCTTAGGTCCCCGTGTTTAAATTATGCAAGCTTAATACTTATCCCAGAGCAATTTCCCCTGAAACCCATGTCAAATGGGACTTAAGGGCCCATCTTAAAATTTAATCAAGACCAAAAAATGGCCTTGGGACTTGGGCGTTAGGCTGATTTATCAGGATCCAAATTTCAATGTGTCAGCATAGGACCTTTAAAAAGGTTTCCCTCTGTCGGCCTTTTCAATTTGAATTACAAATGTTAGCAGGAAAGCATATATAAGTGAGTTTATGTCTTCATTTTACACCTAGATGGATAATGCAAACTTATGATATTGAGCTAAGGGATTTCAAGGCATTCATTGTGTTGCAGATCAGAATTGTGTTGTTTTTGTGTTTGGTTGTTGCAGATTTGGCTTCATCAATCCATCTCCTCATAATTTGAAGGATCTTCATCTCCATGAGGGCTTCACTTCTAAGGTGACATCTATTTGTGTTTTAATCATTCTATTTCATCATTGGATTTGGCCTCTACCCTCCTTGGGCATGCACTCTATCTAATAACGGTGTTGGAAGACTTGAATGTCATTCCGGGGCTTGACCAAGGCATGCTCCTAAACACCACAACCCCCAAACCCCTCTCTTTGTGATTGCAAGTTACAAGTGTAGGATTTGGAGAAGTGCAAGTGTAGAGAAGCAATTCAGAGGATAACGATTCGGGATCTAGAAGAAACTTGTTTATATTTTACCCTACTGGACTAGGGCACCCGCCCTGTAGTCCTCTCGATAGGATTTTGTTTCAAGTATGAGGTTAACCAGTGTTGTCATTGATGTTAACATACTCATATTGCATTGATAAGAAGGATTGGATGAGCTGTGTGCTTAGGATATTGAGAAAATTAGTCTCAATCAGGAACAGTGAAGAACAGTGATAAGAAGAAGGCGAAAGTACTCAATGGGTTGAGAATCAGAGGATGTGAATTAAAGGGTTTGTAGATATGAGTCTTGAGATGTTCCAGTTAAGATTTTAGAGGTCCACATAAAGATCTGAAGAAGTTATGGCTGATTGCGTAGAACCGGTTCTGATAGGTGTTCAGTGGTGACAGAGTGTCACAAATTGGTCCGGTGAGTTCTGGAATTACATTCTCTCATTCTGCGGATTGGAGGGAGTGTTGAAGAAGTCAGTGTGAAGTGACAACTTGATTTGTGCATTGTTTGGAGGTCCAGAAGAACCTTTTGCATTATGACAGTGATGATAGACTATGTTCTTGAAGTTCCAGATGAAGGAGAGAAGGATTCTAGTAAGCAGATGAAGTGCGGATGTTCTTGGTGATTCAGGAAAGATTGTAGTGATCCTTGGATCGTGTCCTGTCCATATTGGTGGTCTGCATTGAAGTTAGAGTTTGGATTTGATGTAAAGACCACCGGTTGTTGGTGTTCTTCCTGAGACAGGCCAACTGGATGTATTACACGTCTTGCGAATGATCTTGTAGATGTTTGCCGACTTAGATGATTGTTCCTAAGTCGATGCCTTGTATAAATAAAGGATTGTGAATTCATTTTGAAGTGTGTCTTGTGGTGATGAGAGTGATATAGCAAAGAGAAGTGTGAAAGGCAGAGCAGGCATTTTGGGCTCATATGGAACCAATCCAAGCATGGTAAAGATGTCAATCTCTAGTTCAAGTTTGTAATACTTGTTATCTTGTAGACAGTGTGTCTCTTGTAGGTAGTGTGCCTCTTTGTGAGCAGTGTGCTTGGGTAGTGAGCCCTAAGTGGCATGTGCCATCTATTTTTCTTATTCTTCTAATAGAGAATAATCCTTGGGTTAATCACCCCGTGGTGTTTCCCTTAACTGGGTTTTCCACGTCAAAATCTTGGTGTTTCATGTGTTGATGTGTATCTGCTCTGGTGTTTATGTCTTATGCTTTCATGAATGATTAATTGCTATACAAAGTGGATTTAAGTGTTTGAACTAGAAGCGAATTAAGGATAACTGATTCACCCCCCTCTCAGTTATCAACAATTGGTATCAGAGCCAAGTTCCTCTAAAAAGAGCTTAACCGCTTGAGGAGATCCAGGATGTCATCATACAAGAAGGACATTCCAAAGTTTGATGGAACCAACTTCACTCTTTGGAAAGGCCGCATGAAATGTCACTTGGAGTGTATGGGAAAGGCATACTTATCCATGGTCACAAAAGCATATACACCTCCACAGGGTGGTCTGCCAACTCTAAATGAAATCACAGATGCTGAAAACAATCTGCGAACTAAAGAGGCTCTTCTAAGTGCATTAACCGATTTAGAGATTTCAAATGTTATTAACCTACCAATTGCTTATGAGATCTGGATTAAACTAGAACTTTTGCATGAAGGAGATGAGTTTGTTAAGAGTGCAAGGTTGCAGAGTCTCAAAGGGAAATTTGAAAGATTGAAAATGAGAGATGATGAAAATATCACTACCTTTATGCCAAGAGTAAATGAGCTGGTGTATGGAATTAGGAATGCTGGTGGAGTTTTGGATGAAAATGAGATTGTTTGCAAAATTCTCAGATCCCTTCCTGCTGCCTACAAAATCAAGGTTGCTACCATTGATGAATTCAGAGCCCATACAACTGTCACAAGAGAACAATTGGCTGGCAAACTGGCTGCATTTGAAATGATCGAGTTTGGAGATGATCCCCCCAAGACTGAATCTACATTCAAAACCAATGCCTATGTGAAAGGTAAACAAAGATTTGATCCGGGAGAAAACTCTTAAAGGAAGTTATCATGGTATGATCAAGCAAGAAAAGACATGGAAGAGGAAGAAGCAGAAACAGCTCAACTCAAAGCCCTCATTGCAAAAAGACTGCCAAGAGGATCTAGTAAGTATGAAGGAAAATTACCCTTTAATTGCTTCAACTGCAATAAGATTGGTCACTTTGCCTCAAGATGTCCGGAAAGATCCACAAGATCAAATTCTAACAGACAAAGGTTCCAAAAGAATTGTTATTATGTTCATGAAGAAGCTGATAATGAAGGAGTAACAGATGATGAATCATAGATAGGAGACAAATCTAGAAATGAATGGGTGTTCATTGCCATCAAGGAAGAAGATCCAATATTCCCTGAATCTATCAATCATAAGGTTGTAGAAAGAGCTTTGGCTGCCCAAGTTGAAGAAAAGGATGATTGGGTTATTGACAATGGATGCTCTCACCATATGACAGGTGACAAGAACAAGTTCTTAGATTTGGAAAGGTATGAAGGAGGAATGGTAAAGTTTGGTGACAATTCTGCTGGTAGAATCAGAGGTAGGGGAACTATCTCTTTTGATGGAAAGAACAAAACTGGTAATGTACTGTATGTTGAAGGATTGAAGCACAATCTTCTCAGTGTTGGTCAGTTGGTGGACAAAGGTTATGATCTCCGGTTCAAGAATGGAAGATGCAGGATCTTTGAAAGCTCTGGAACTGAGATTGCATCCGGTACTCAAACAAAAGGTAATATCTTCCATCTAGTTGGTACTAATAAAAGTTGTATGTTTGTTCAAGTTGATCAGAGTTGGTTATGGCATAGAAGGATGTGTCATGCAAATTTTGATAACATCATTGAGATAAGCAATACTCAAGCTGTAAGAGATCTTCCAAAGTTGGTAAAACCTACAAATAGTATGTGCAAGGAATGTCAGATAGGTAAACAGAGTAGAGTTTCATTCAAAAGCAAGGATTAGTCCTCTACCAGATTATTGGAGTTAGTTCATACTAATCTATGTGGTCCGACAAGAATCAAGAGTATACAAGGTGATAGATATTTCATGTTACTGATTGATCATCATTCCCAGATGATGTGGGTTACCTTTCTGAAAGAGAAATTAGAAGCTTTTGAGAAGTTCAAAATCTTCAAGGCTATGGTAGAGAATCAAACCAGATTGAAATTGAAATGTCTAAGGTCTGATAGAGGTGGTGAATTCACATCCGGTGAATTCATAGACTTTTGTGAGAAGCATGGTATAAAGGGACAGTTGTCTGCTCCTAGGACTCCACAGCAGAATGGAGTAGTTGAGAGAAAGAACCAGACCATCCAGGAAGCATCCAGGACAATGATGATGGAAGCCAATGTTCCCCAGATGTTTTGGAAAGAAGTTGTCAGCACTGCAGTCTACACTCTCAATCAAGTTCAAATCAGAAACAATACTAGTAAGACTCCTTATGAACTTTGGTTTGGCATCACTCCTACTGTGAGATATTTCAGAGTATTTGGTAGCAAGTGTTACATTAAAAGAGATGAAGTCTAGGAAAGTTTGATGCTAGAAGTGATGAAGGAATTTTCTTGGGATACTCCACTCAAAGCAAAGCATACCGGTGTTACAATAAGAGACTGAGAAAGATGATAGAAAGTACAAATGTGAAGGTTGATGAAGGTATTGAGAAGCCCTCAAGATTTTATGAGTATGATGAAGATGATCAGAATGATGTTCTAGTTCAAGGAGCTCCATCCTCTCCTGAAGGTCAGATTCAGACAGATCCAGTAAATCAGGAAGAAGAGATAGGTTCGGATGAGCCTGATCAAGAAGCAGAAGTGCAAGAAACTCCCAAAGTTCCAAGGTATGTAAGACTGAACCACTCTGAAGATCAGATCATAGGTGACAAAAGCAAAGGTGTGCAAACTAGAAGGAATGTTGCTCAGAATTCAGATGAATGTTGTCTGATTTCAAAGATTGAACCTAAGACAATAAATGAAGCATGCAATGATGAAAATTGGACAAAAGCAATGGAGGAAGAGTTGATGCAAATTGAGAAAAATCACACTTGGGATCTTGTTTCTAGACCTAGTAACAAGAATGTGATTGGAACCAAATGGGTCTTTCGGAACAAACTAAATGAAGTTGGTGAAGTAATCAGAAATAAGGCCAGATTAGTCTGCAAAGGATACTCTCAAATAGAAGGGATTGATTTTGAGAAAACCTTTGCTCCGGTGGCAAGAATTGAAGCAGTCAGACTATTTCTTGCATTTTCTGCCTTCAAAGATTTCAAAGTGTATCAGATGGATGTCAAATCTACTTTCCTAAATGGTGACCTAGAAGAAGAGGTATACATTGAACAACCGGATGGATTTCAGTTATCAGAGCATGGTGATATGGTCTGTAAATTAAAGAAGGCACTATATGGTCTAAAGCAAGCCCCAAGAGCATGGTATGAGAGGCTGGATAAACATCTTTTGAAGATTGGTTTCAACAAAGGTACTGCTGATAGTAACCTATATTTTCAAATTGATCATGAAAACATCTTGATTGTTGAAGTATTTGTTGATGATATCATCTTTGGAGGAAGAGATAGTATGTGTAAAACCTTTGCAAACCAAATGAAAAGTGAGTTTGAAATGTCAATGCTTGGTGAAATGAATTTCTTTTTGGGTCTACAAATCACTCAGACAGAGAAAAGAATCTTTATCTCTCAGACCAAATATGTGAAAGAACTATTGAAGAAATTTGGAATGGAAGATTCAAAGCCAATGAACACTCCCATGGCTACCAGATGTAAGTTGAGCAAAGATGATGACTCTCCTAAGACAAATCAGACAAAGTATAGATCAATGATTGGTGGATTACTGTATCTCACTCAGACTAGACCAAATATAATGTAGGCTGTTGGTCTTGTGGCGAGATTCTAGGCTGATCCCAAAGAATCTTATGTCATGGCAATCAAAAGAATTTTTAGGTACTTGAAAGGAACAGTTGAGAATGGCCTATGGTATCCCAGAGATCATGGCTTTTCTCTTCATGCATATACAGATGTAGATTGGGCAGGAGATGTGGATGATAGGAAGAGTACAAGTGGAGGAGCATTCTTTTTGGGAAAAAGGTTGGTTTCTTGGCTAAGCAAGAAACAAGAAGCAATATCCCTGTCTACAACAGAAGCAGAATACATTGCAGCAGCAGGTAGTTGCACTCACCTTTTGTGGATGAAGCAAATGCTAACAAATATTCAAGTAGAATATGAGGAGCCTATCACAATTTTCTGTGATAATTCAAGTGCAATAAATATTTCTAAGAATCTGGTATTGCATTCTAAGACCAAGCATATATCTATCAAATTTCACTTTTTGAGAGAACAAGTGAACAAGGGTGAAGTCAGATTGGAGTATGTGCCCTCCAAGGATCAGTTTGCAGATATTTTTACTAAACCTCTTCCCAAGGACTCTTTTGAGTATCCCAGGGAGAAGTTAGGGGTCATGGCCCCTTCGATGATGAACTAGGATGCACTGATGTGCATTAGTCCGGTGGATATCACAGTCATATCTTGTGATCTGGATTGATGATGGGGAGCTGCTACTAAGGGGGAGCAGCTAGTATGATTCTGATGTGTTAGAATTGCAAGTATGAGCCCTTTGCCATTGATGTCAAAGGGGGAGAGAAGACATGTGAAAAACAAGTGGTTGATGATCAAAGGGGGAGTAGTAAAGGAAGAGAAGATATGTGAAGAGTTGTTGCTGATAGGGGGAGCTGTGACAGAAAGGAGAATTTCTTGTCTTGATGGTTTTTCACATCATATGTTGCCATCAATGACAAAGGGGGAGATTGTTGCAAGTATGAGGTTAACTAGTGTTGTCATTGATGTCAACATACTCATATTGTATTGACAAGAAGGATTGGATGAGCTGTGTGCTGAGGATATTGAGAAAATTAGTCTCAATCAGGAACAATGAAGAACAGTGATAAGAAGAAGGCAAAAGTACTCAATGGGTTGAGAATCAGAGGATGCAGATTAAAGGGATTGTAGATATGAGTCTTGAGATGTTCTAGTTAAGATTTCAGAGGTCCACATAAAGATCTAAAGAAGTTATGGCTGATTGCATAGAACCGGTTCCAGCAAGCGTTCAGTGGTGACAGAGTGTCACAGATTGGTTCGGTGAGTTCTGGAATTACATTCTCTCATTCTGCAGATTGGAGGGAGTGTTGAAGAAGTCAGTGTGAAGTGACAACTTGATTTATGCATTGTTTGGAGATCCAGAAGAACCTTTTGCATTATGACAGTGATGATAGACTGTGTTCTTGAAGTTCTGAATGAAGGAGAGAAGGATTCCAGTAAGCAGATGAAGTTAGATGTTCTTGGTGATTTAGGAAAGATTGTAGTGATCCTTGGATCGTGCCCAGTCCATATTGGTGGTCTGCATTAAAGTTAGAGTTTGGATTTGATGTAAAGACCACCGGTTCTTGGTGTTCTACAGGCTGACCGAATGTATTACACGTCTTGCGAATGATCTTGTAGATGTTTGCCGACTTAGATGATTGTTCCTAAGTCGATGCCTTGTATAAATAAGGGATTCTAAATTCATTTTGAAGTGTGTCTTGTGGTGATGAGAGTGATATAGCGAAGAGAAGTGCGAAAGGCAGAGCAGGTGTTTTGGCCTCAAATGGAACTGATCTAGGCATGGTAAAGATGTCAATCTCCAGTTCAAGTTTGTAATACTTGTTATCTTGTAGACAGTGTGTCTCTTGTAGGTAGTGTGCCTCTTTGTGAGCAGTGTGCTCAGGCAGTGAGCCCTAATTGGCATGTGCCATCTATTTTTCTTATTCTTCTAACAGAGAATAATCCTTGGGTTAATCACCCCATGGTTTTTCCCTTAACCGGGTTTTCCACGTCAAAATCTTGGTGTTTCATGTGTTGATGTGTATCTACTTTGGTGTTTATGTCTTATGCTTTCATGAATGATTAATTGCTATACAAAGTGGATTTAAGTGTTTGAACTGGAAGTGAATTAAGGATAACTGATTCACCCCCCCTCTCAGTTATCAACAGATTTATCCTGAACTCAAGAGCTGAACATCATCTGACACTGCTCACTATTTAGGATCTTCAGAAAAACTACCCTATTAGACCTAGGCACCTGTGTCGTAGTCCGCAAAGTCTTCAATTTCATAAATCCAACTTCTGGTATGTTTCTGATCCTTCTTGAGTGTCTTCCTATATAGTGTTCTGCAACATTATGTTCATCTGTACCTGATTGCATTATAATTAGGGTTTGACAAATATCTCAATCTAATCAATCTTTCCATATCATTCCTGAGTACACCAACCTATAGCTGAGTCCTCTTTCATCTATAGTGACTTGGCTTGGTTGTTGTCCTTAAATGTTAGTGTGAAAGGAGGGTTTGATTTGATAGATCTTAACACTATCCACCATCTTCCCACTTTTCATACATAATAGAATTTAGAACAAGTGGTTTAATATTATTTAGATAGATGTCATAGACAAGAAAAATTGGATAAATTCCTAACTGATGCACCTTCTATCAATATAATTGGGATTTTTACATTGGGGTTTCATAATCAACACGATTGTCATGAGTTAAGATGTTTATTACGAGATCTAGACATCAAAATTAATCAAATAATTCCTAAAGGAGGATCTATAGAAGATCTTCAAAATTTACCAAAAGCTTGGTTCAATTTAATTCCTTATCGTGAAGTGGGCTTAATGACAACAATGTATTTAAATAAAGAATATGTGATGCCTTACATATCTACAACTCCTAGTTATGGCAGAGTGGAACCGTCAGATTCAAAAAAATGTGAATATCTTGGCTCTTTGTTCATCGAGTAAAAGAGTGGATTATGAACCTTATATCGATGGACAAACTCGATTTGTTTCCCAAGCTGCTTGGTTTTTGAGATCTATTGATTGTCAAAATTTGACGGGCAAAGAAACAGTCATTTTTCGTGATGCAACTCATGCCACTTCAATCATTAAGATACTTGTTCAAGAGATGGGGATTCGTGTGAGTTGTGCAAATACTTACTGCAAACACAATGCAGAATGGTTCAAAGAGCAAATCCAAGGTTTATGTGATGAAATACTTATCACAGATGATCATGCTGAAGTAGGAGATATGATCGCTCACATGGAACCATCTGCAATATTTGGTACTCAAATGGAACGTCATATTGGTAAATGTCTTTATATTCCTTGTGGAGTTATTTCTACACCAGTTCATATACAAATTTTCCCTTGGGATACCGACCCTTTCTAGGTTACGAAGGTACTAATCAAATGCTAAAATTGAAAGGGGGTGATGCACCAAATTTAATATGTTTAAATGTGCCTATATTAACACAATAATGACCTCAAAACTGCAGCAAACTCACACAAACTCACGTAAACATCACAGAGGTTCAGGTAGAAAATTGAAGCTATTAAAGGGACTGTTTTCCTCACAATACAAGCATACAATTCTCAAATAAATAGTGTAAAGTTACAAAGGGGCAAAATAACAGTTTGTATTGATCATTAAGGCTAGAAAACCATTACAAAAGTAGAAGAATTAATTATAGAGGAAATAGACACAAAATAACAATTTACGTTCATTGGTGAACAATAATTAGAGACATCAAAGGCTTAGAATCGAGCACAATGTATCAAATCCAACGGGTTCTTGTAAAGCATTACAAGGCCTGCAATCGCAACAAAATTCTCCTACCTACACAATAGAGCAGAAAAAATATCTAACAATAATTACCTCTTTTCTACATGTATATATAACTTTTCAATCCATCGTGCAGTTGTAGGCATTGAAAATCAATCAACTATTTTGCCCAGGCGCCCACACTGCATTCAATTCAACTCATGGCCATGTCAAGAAATCTACAAGACTGGAAGCACACCCATACCCTAACAAGTTTGAAAATTGACAGAAGGAGATTGCCCACACTCTTTGGGTACCTGGAGCATTGAAGAGGGAAGGTCAAATTTATGTTTTGGTACCTGCAAATCCATTTCATCTATTTTGTTTTTCATTTGTGTACTAGTGCATTGAATATTTTCACTATGTCAACCACTTGTAGAACCTTGGCCTGCAACACATTAATGTTGAGTACAAACCTGCAAGTCTCATCCTACAATCATGGTGCAAATTCAGGAAATCACCTCCCAAAGCTTTTACAACACTTTAAAAGTGTTGTTCAATTTTCACTTACAGCTTGCCATGAATTTGGTTGTACCTAAAGAATTCAAACATTCTTCCTAACTAATCTTCATCCTTCATTTGCCCTTTGAATTTTGATTATGTGCCCTTTTTATGCATTGGGCATCTTATTTTCTCTCTGTTGATAAAACTAGTCGACAAAAAGCTTCGTTGGCAAATTTGAGAAAAACTGTGAACTGATCGGTGAGTTTGCAACTTTACCGATCCACCGATTTCCTTTCCTTGCTGACTTGTTCTTTTTCTTATGCCTCCCTTTGTCAGGGAAAATTCTATTGACAAACCTTCTGTCGGCTAAACCAAGGGTTTGTAAACCTAGGATTTCCCTGACCAAGGCTTAAACATTCCTTTTACTTAGAAAACTTTCCCCTGCTGCAAACCTTGTTTTCTTCCCTTCAGTCAATGAATCATCGTCGTGGTGAAGTTGGTTGTCGACAAACCTTTTGGTTCACGAACCAACACCTTCACCAATGAAGACTTTCCTGGTCCTCATATTTCTTTTATGCCTTAGAAAATTTCACCTTCTGCGGCCCTTTTCCTTTCCTTCAAGCTCTATCTCTTTCACCGCTTGTTGCCTTATCGGTGAATTGACGAAGACAAAAACTCATGAACTTAGTTGGCGAAGTTGGCAGTTCACAAACTAGTTGATTCTTTGACAAAGGCTACAAACTTTAACTTTTCTCTTTATCATTTGCTTTTCCTTCACCTCTTTTGCCGCCTTATCGGCAAATCGGTGAACCAACGAAGTCACGGACCTATGAACTTAGTTGGCGAAATCGGTAGTTCACAAACTTGTCGATTTGCTGACAAATCCCTCAAATGGATAGATTTTTCTAAGGGAAGAAAACACACTAACTTGGGGGAACTTTTAAACTCAAATTTTGCTGACTAAGGCAAAAGACAAATGTAAGATACTTAGAAATTTTAGGATTTTTGGAGGGAGGTTTTCTTCAATTTAAGCTTTCTCAGATCAAATATTTTTGATGGAAGAAAAGTGGGCTTTTTGGGGAAATCTTCAGCTATTTTGGCCTTGGCAAAATATGACAACAATACCACAGGAAGAAATTTCAAAATTATTGATAGAATATTAGAATATCATATCCAATAATATGCTAAATGGATTACCTCCAGTAATAAGTTGCAGAAAGATACTTCAGGAATTAACTATGTGTAAGTCTATACCTCAACGTTTCAGATCAAACTCCATGATCCATCATCAAGAGAAAGAGCAAGAGAAGAGAGAAATAGAAAGGTAATTTGTAGACTAAGTGTTCTAAATAGAAGGAGAAAGGAGCATGGGAACCAAAAAGCTATAAGAAATAATAAAGTAATAAACACACTACACCACACAAAAATACATAAACATATAATTATAAGTGAAAGACCAATAAAACAAATTAAGATAAGAAGGGATAAAAATTAAAAAAGCCAAAATTATAAAGAAGAAAGAAGAACTAAGGATGGATAAAGAGAGATAAAAACCGAAGCAAAAAATATGAAAGGATACAATGTGAAAAAAGAAGAAATACAGACATGAATACAAGAGAGAAAAACAAGAACATAAACATAAAAACAAATACTAAATACGCAATAAAAGATCACAAAAAGTTAACATAAACTGCATACAAATAAAATATGAAGAAGCAATATCAATAACAATGGATGCAAGCACCATATGGACCAAATACTAGGAGCTAGTTTGCTAAATAAGGTAGTGCATAGGATGCCACTAATAGAAAATACATAATTAAACAGGAAAGTGGAGGATCTATTGAGAAAATGTTTAATTGGTGAGAGTTTGAGCCCATGTGTAGTACCAGTGGTACTAGCACCCAAGAAGCATGTTGAGTGGAGGACGTGTATAGACTCCAAGGCAATTAATAGGATCACTATAAAGTATAGATTCTCATTGCCAAGGATGGATGACATAATGGACTATTTGAGAGAAGTGAAGTATTTTACCAAGATTGATTTGAAGAGTGGTTACCATCAGATGAGAATCAAAGAAGGAGATGAGTGGAAGACAACATTTAGGACAAATGAGGGATTGTATGAGTGGTTAGTCATGCCCTTTGGATTAATTAATCCAATGAGTATATTTATGAGATTTATGAATGAGGTTTTGAAGTAATTCTTGGGTAAGTTTGTGATTATTTACTTGCATGACATTTTGATTTTTAGTAAGACTGAGGAACATCTAGAACAAATCAGGCTAGTATTGCGGAGATTCAAGAAGAAAAGTTGTTGATCAATATAAAGAAGTGCAGTTCATGAAGACAAAATTGGTATACTTGAGGTTTTTAATCTCAATTGAAGGTTTAAAGATGGGTCTTAAGAAGATAAGAGCAATTGTTGAGTGGCCTACACTAATAAATGTTGAATCTAACTCTTTATATCATTGTTTCAAACCTATGCCGAGTCTTTTTGCTCTGTGAAAAACCTAAAATAGATCCTTTACTCTTGATGGAGTTGTTAAGGCTAAACAAGCCCTGTAAGAGGTTATCCAAACCTTCAAATGCATGGGAAGACCTTCCTATAAGACTATTTGACATACTTGAGTTATAAACAAAATTTTACAAACTGTCAATAGATTTATTAAGGAAACTATAAGGTTTTGAAGGATTCCAAAAGTTTGACAGTGGTCTTATGCTTAAATAGACTCTTCAATGATAAATGAATACCTTGATATGATGATACACAGTCTCAAAATCTTGACAGAGCTTATAAGGCATTGGATGGTCTTGACAAGGTTACAAGCTACTCTTGTTTGACAGTCTTCTCCAACTCCTACATTTGATTCCTCTACTTAGCTCTACAAGCTTATGCAATATCTTTTGAGTCCATGTAAGACCACAAAACCTTCACACATTCTTGTCATACCTCCATGGGTTCATAAGGCAGCTTCGTGCCTTTGCTATTACTCTGTAAAGCCTCCAAACTATCATATAGACTGCCATTCTTAGGCCTTTCTCTAGATGAGAATGGAGTCTCCCACAGGGGTTAACTGTCTTCAATCTATGCATGGCTTGAGACATTCTTGGAATATGATTGTAGGGAAAACCTGAGGCATAAGACCAAAATCTCTACAATTTAATCTCTTTTGCAGGGATAGATAAACCCGCATACCTTACTTTCATTCTAAGAAGTTTCAGCATACCATGGAAGTGTAGATGGATCCTTGAAGCTACTCCTTGAACCTTGGACAAGCCATGCAAAAGAAAACAAGTACCTTCATACTTCACTGTAGAAACCTTCCAAAAAGATGAAACCTAACACAAGAGCCTTACAAACCTAAAACCTAACCAAACTCATTCCAAGATTCAACCTACCATAAGGTTTATACCTATCTTCAACGTAGACCTCCCTCCAAAACGTGTATATGAGGTATTTTGGAGAATTTAAAATTTCCAAACAACCTTTGACTCAAAAAGTACGTATCTTTTGGAAATAATAAGGTTTTAAAACACTTTGTGAAAGGTCTCAAGATAAAATTGGCCCTCTTGACCCATCTAAACACAAAAGCAAAAGTATTTTGTCATTTGTCATTTTTGTAATAAAAAATCTTCTAAGATTTTCAAAAGACCTAAGACCAAGACATAAAACCTTTAAAACCTTAGTGACACCTCTTGATACCATATTTTGGCTTAGAGAACAAAATATGTCAACAACTTATGTTTTAAAATTCACTTTTTAATTTAAACTCGCTTTTTGCTCCGAAAAAGACCTTTTTATTAAAATAATGATAATTTGACACGCAAGGTCCCTGTTTTATGCATCCATGAATTAAAATATTTCATCCCAGTTCTGACGAGCTATAACACTAAGGTGTTTTTTAATATTTTAAATAATATTTGGTGACCTTAGTAAAAAATTAAAATAAATCCATTAATACACCTATTTTGCAGAAACTGTCAGAATGCATCGGAATTGAAAACTGACTACATTGGAGTGATCCTGATGAAGAATAATGATAAACAAAGCCAACTAGGTGACTTACTATAAATAGACTCTCTCTAAGATTCTTGGAGAACACACCAAAAACCAGAAATCATCTCAGAAAGTGGCATATGAGTCCTCCAGACCACCTGAGCTCATTGGAATAATCAAATAACTCCGATAACATTGACACACATCCACAATGTTGAAAAAGGGAGAGAGTACAAGGTAAAGTTGCAGCTATGTAGCTTTAAGATGTTTTCAAATATGAAATTAATAGCATGCGTAAATCTGAAAATTACTTTCAATTTAGATGTTATAATATTTCTCCAATTTAATCAGTGTAGTAGAAAAATATAACTTGTAAGAAGAAGACAAATATTTATGTGGAGAAACCCCTAAGGGAAAAAACTCCACACCAAAGGTGTTTATGCTTGTATTAAAGATCTTGTGAAAGATTACATTCAATACTAAAATCCTTTGATTCCCTGATGCACTTCAAAAGCTTCTGCAATCTTCAAACTTGTAAAAACTTAAAAAAAAAACTTCTTTCTTTTTTCTTCTAAGTCAAAAAAGCTTCTTTTTTTTTTCTTCTAAGTCTTTTTCACAATTCAACTCTCTTGAAAATGTATGGGGCTTTTTAATTAATACAAAAGCTTCTTAATTGGAAAGCTTGAAACTTAAATTACAATAAATTGTAATTGATAACATAGGAACAAATCCTCATGCAAAAACCAAGCGCTCCAAATAGAGAAGACTGAAGTCAAACAAAGTCAAGCCTTCTGTTAACTGTCTGTCCTGGATGTGGGTGCCCAAGTTTGCTCAAGTAAACTTAGCCAACATCAAATACATTTCTAAATAAAAGCAACAATAGAAAGTCCTCAAATTGGGCGTCCAATTTTGCCCAAGCTCTTTCTGTTAACTGAAGTGATCAACACACCAATCTCATGCAAACAACATGCAAGATTGATGTCCCCAAAGTTATTCTGAATTACCTTGTTCTGTACATGCAAGTGAAATGCAAACACTTGATTCAACATGCAACTGATACCCATTATCTGAAACACTAAGATGTACCATCCTGCAAGTTTTTGGAGTTGGAGTGTTCTGCAAGTAATCTCTCAAAACTGACATACAACAACATGCAAGATCATATAACTGATATGCAACAACATGCAAGCACATGCAAGTCCATGGGAGTGACATGCAACAACATGCAAACACATGCAAGTGACATGTAACAACATGCAAGCACATGCAAGTGACATGCAACATCATGCAAGCACATGAAACAACATGCAAGCACATGCAAGTAACATGCAACAACATGCAACAACATGCAAGCACATCCAAGTAACATGCAACAACATGCAAGTAACATGCAACAACATGAAAGTACATGCAAGTAACATGCAAAAACATGCAAGCTTTTCTGACCTCATGCAAGTAATATCCAATTCATGCATCTCTAATACTTTAGTTAACTCCAACATTATATCCATGCAAGGTGTCTCAACATTATCCACTCACGTACATAAAAAAACACAACTCCAAGTCTAAATATAAGTCCCCATCAAAAGGGGATGCCCAAGTTTAACTCCCACTCACTAGGAGTTATCAAACTCTCAAAATAGACTTAAGATAAATCAACAAAGTCTTCATGGCCCCCACTTCAAAGGTGGACGCCCAAGTTTGACCCTATCAATTAGGAATTTATTACAATAAGTCAAAGTGATATAATTAATAAAAAAATAATCTCTCAAAGTCCTTATGTGTTGGGGAACACATTCCAAGAACTTTGGAGACACATAAATTGGTTAGGATTGCAAGTTAATGGCAACTTATCCCAACACACAAGGTCAGTGCCAATGACACTGCAAGGGAACCCAAAAAATGGGGACATTACAAAGTGTGGCCAGATGTGAATTCCTAATAATTTGTTTGATTCATTTAGCCAAATGGACCTCTTGTTCTACAAACTATCCCAATTGCTTCAGCATGTCATCTAATGGTTGCATGAGCCCCATATTACCCTGCATGGACTCAGTCATACTATAAATCAGATTTGCCACTTGAAATAGGAGATGAGAAAGGATGTTAGCCAATGCTATATCAAGCGGAGTAAAGCTATTGGTAAAGAAGACAGAGCATCTTTGCTTCCATAAACACAATAGGATAGTTTGATGACAAGATTCTGTGATGACATGACATGATGTTGTGGTTCCTAATAAAGTTGCTTTCCAACTATGAATCATGGGACAGACAGCAGGGACATGTTGGAAGATAGCCTATCACAAACCTTGGATGCGTGCACAAGACCAAAAAACATGTTTCAAACACTCTTTATGCTTACAGAATGGACAACAAAGTGGCTGTGAATAAAGAAAGTGGAGGCAATCACCCGTAGGCAGGCAGTAGTGAAGAGGCTTCCATGATAGAATTTGAGCTTGAGCAGTAGCCTTAGACTTCCAAATCATATTGCTTAGTTTAACGCATTTGGTGGATAAGAAGCAATGAGTTTTAGTGGCTAATATTTGCCAATTGGCTAATAGTTGAAATTGGGGATTCAAAATTTGGCTAATAGTACAAGCTATAAGGTGACTTTAATCACCACATTTTTACAAAATTTTATTTTAGTCCTAGTTAAAACGCTAGAATATTTATTTTATTAAAATGTTAAACTTAGAAATTTGCCACAATATTCGATACCTAATTAGATCAGATTCACCTAAATTTTATAAGTTTTAGTTGAAAATGAAATTAATTCACCAATAATATTATATAATTATTGGTTACTTTAGGACTATATCACCAATTTTAATCACCATCATTGATATTATTTATAATCTAACAATTGTAGTTGTATTCCATGGGTTAAAGTACTCATGGAGCTCCAATGCCCATGAAGCCTGAAATTGTATTTGGGCTGTTGATCTCAATTTGTAATCTAATGGCTAGGGTTAAATTCCATGGGCCAAAATGTACCCATAGAACTCCAATGTCCATGGGGCCCAAAATTACATTTGGGTCATTGATCTCCATTAAGATCAATGTCCCAAATGCAATTTCAAGCCTCATGGGCATTGGAGCTCCGTGGGTACATTTTGGCCCATGGAATAGAACCCAAACCATTAGATTATAAATAAAATCAATGTTGATGAAAAATAATTTAGGGCCGATTTAAAATATTCAATGTTTGATTTAAAATATTAAGGAATTAAGGAAATAAAGACATGAGCACTACACCTTAAACTAGTCAATCACTACTACCTTCAGGCCTTTACTTTTCCATAGGAATTTAAATTTTTTTTTAGGAAGGATTCGCCATGGTAATTATTGCATTTTCCTATTTTTTGTCAAGATTCGCCGGGATTTTCTACAAATTTCTAGTGATTTAAAAAATTCCCCAATAAAATTAAATTTTTTTTTAAAAAAAGGAAAGATTCATCAATAGAAATTAATATCTTTTTCCAAAAAAATGGAAGATTCACCAGGATTTTATATCTTTTTTCAATAGGGGTTTCTTAAAGTTATCACTGATAAGAAGGAGCATTTCCACTTGATGTTTAATCTTTGGACATTTTTGAAGACTGGAAGGAAACTCAAATACATAGCTCAAATTGGAAAATGCATTATGTTGGAACCATCGTGCCACTGCCAATCCTTGAATAAATTGCATCTCATGTTAGTTGAGAGTTTAAGCTGGAGCTGCAGGGGGACAAGTGACTCCATCATATGGATTTTTTGTAATTGGCTCTTAGACAAGTTGAACTGAGACCTTAGAGAGCGATTGATATTGAAATAGAAATATTGATTTAGTTTTTGTTCATATATAGATTTTTTGTGTATTAAAAAAATCTTCTTAGAAAATATTTTGTAGCTTCTATATATATAGAATCTTGTTGGTGTAATATTCTTCAACTTAGATATGTCTCTATATTAAGCATGATATCGCACCTCTTAAAAAAGTTTACTTAGGATATTAGGGATAATAAATTTTCCTCATCTAAGTTGTTAATAGTAACATGTGTTCACCTTGAATTGAGATATACAAGTCCCACCACTACCTCATCAACTCTTGATTAATGGTAGTTAGGTACCCCTTTGTTGATTCAAGGCCACTTCTATTTTAGTTAGACTGATAGTTAGACCGAGTTAACTCACCTCCTAATTGGGAGTGATTTAGAATTGTTAGTAAATAGATTTGTCACTTTGAAAAAGTTAAGAAAACTATGATTTGCCTAAGGAATGGTGACAAAACTGCTTATAACAGTTGGAGAGATCACCAATGAGATGATGATCTTCCTCTATTTTTTGAGAGGGACAACTCCCTTGTATGATGGGGTTTTTGGGTTTTTGTGTGTTTTTAACCGGGGAAACACGAAAGGACACTAAACTAGAAAAAGAGAAAAGAGGGGAAACCTAGATGAATGACATAAGAAATTCATCCAGAATTCTGAAGGGTAGACATAACATATAACTTTGAACGGGGACAAACAATGACAGAAAGTTCAGTGTTTCATACTCGGAATAATAATTCATAAGGTAAACAATTATTCCTTCCTAATATATAAACATGTGACACATTTAACATACGAAGAATATGCAACCAATTTCAAAACACAGAGTTTCTGTATTAAACTCAAGTGCAACTAGCATAACAAAGAAGCATCAAAGAATGATTACAAATTGATATAAGAAAATCTGCAATCAATGAAGGAACAAAATAGACACAAAGTTTTGAAATATTCCACTAGTAGAAAAACATAAATAAATGACTACAAAAACTACCAAAAATTGGTCATGTGACCATTGGTAGTTTATTGCTGGTCATTTACCTCGCGACTAAATTTATGACTAAACAAATTTTAGTCATTAATTTGGTAGTATATTTAGTCATTAATTTGGTAGTATATTTAGTCATCAATTTGGTAGTATATTTAGTCATCAATTTGGTAGTATATTTGGTAATTTGGTAGTATATTTAGTCATTGATTGTTGGTAACTGGTCATTTATTTAGTCATTGTAATCATTAATTGCTGTCAATTGGTAGTATATTTAGTCATTTATTTAGTCATTGATTTCCGTCCATTGGTAGTATATTTAGTCATTTGTATTAACTAATTTCCATCCATTGGTAGTATATATGGTCATTTTAATCATTATTTTTTCGTCAACTGGTCATATATTTAGTAATTAATTTAGTCATTGATTATTGTTAACTAGTCATTTATTTAGTCATGGTAGTCATTTTTATTTACTGGTTTCCATTAATTGGTAGTAAATTTAGTCATGATATGAATAATTTATTAAATACCATAAATTTTATAATGCAGAAAAAACATATTATTAAATTTGAATTAAAACATAAAAGCAAATAAATTTAGAAAACTATATATTTTATGATGCTGCCAAGTAAAGATTGATAAATTTGAGCCAACACTTTCTATTTGAGAATCAGCCAACAAGAAAATGAAACAAGACAAAGCAAAGTGACAATAAATATTGACACCATTTGGTATGGCATCTCATCAACATGGAAATGTTTTTGGTTTTGTACAATTGCAGTAAAATATGAATTCATCTACAAGCTCCTGAACTTCAGGAGTAATTTTGACATCAAATGCCAAAATTGCAACATACTCTTTCTTCTTTTTCTCAAGCATTACACTCACACACATGAAATCTTTTTTATGCACAGGCCCAATACCAATTGTACTAACTGGGATGCTTACAGCTGGGGTCTTCAAGAACTCAAGTAAAGCCTCCAAAGATCCAAGAGTTGAAGCTTGAACATAAACTCCTTCCCCATTCTTGTCAATCCGAGACATTACATTATTGATATCTTGCATTGCTTCTTTCTTAATATCCTCTAAATCATCATCAAGTCCAACAACATCTAACTGAGTTCCTACTATGGCATGCTTAAGACCCTAAAATCAAGAAATTGCAGCTAAATTTCATTGTCCACATATATTTGATAAATTTATGTTCATATAAATAAAATTATTAGCCTAAAATTTGATACCTGAGCAGTTATCTTGATTCCCTATGCAACCTTCAACTCCTTATGATGTTGATAAGATCCCTGAAACGAAAAAACATCTTAAGCTATATAATATATTATATTATTTTAATAATATGATCAATGTGACATGGTTTGAGTAATCTAAATTTGAGGTGTAGATTATTGTATTCTAGCATAGTAGATCACAAATACCACCCATTGATCAATGTGATATAGAAGGTTCAAGCAGACTTTACAAAGTTGTATTTCACCATAGGCATTCTGTTTCTAAATGTGCCTTGTTGAATCAATCCATAGAAGATTTTGATCAATTATGTAGCCCAATACTATAGTTGAGATTTTACTCCTATCTCTTTAGTCATCCATCACCCTTCCAAATAGAATTAAAAAGCCCCTCATAATGCATGTTGTCTTTATTGCATGCAGCACCTTAAATTGCATTGATTCAACTTATTTCAAACAACAACTGTTAGGGTTTCAGGCAGATCAAAGCAATAAACACTAACAATTATATGCAGATTAAATAACCCAAATATAACAATGAGGAATAACATAAAAGAGATCAACACAGAAATTTAACATGGTTCACCCAATATGGGCTACATCCACAGAAACTCAGCCATCCAATGATTTTATTATCCAGTGCAAAACAGATTACAATCTCGTGAATACATCACTGTAACATACATCCCAACCATTTATAACAAGCTTTTTGGAAGCTTCTAGAATTAGGGTTTTGCAATGTCATTTTTCTTTTGTCGGTTAACAAAAATTAACAACCGACTCTGATCATGCAAAAAAGAGGGAAAAAAAATTAATTGTACAACACTTGCATGATTAGTCGCCACATACCAACAATAGCCCCTCACAAAGTTTAATTGTCAATTCTCTACTTAACCATTACAAATATTTAAAGTCTAATTTAGGAAAATTATGATGTCATATGCCCTAAGTTAGGTAGCATGATCAAAAAATAAAGGCCTTCAACTTACAAGAGAATTGGCTCACATATAAAAATTGACAAAATGCATGCAAGAAAAACTAGAATAATTGATTATAAAGAGAAGTCAGAAATGTGATTTTATATGGATTCTTCTTTCTTGTAAGCAATATCGGACAAACTCTAGAACACAGGTTTCCATTCAAAAATTAACATGGAAGTAAGATTACTGCCAGGTTTTCCTATAGATGATTATTGCTGGGAATTGTTATCACCCAGATTTGCACCCTTTGCATGCAGCTATGACACCTCATGCAACCTGGAGTAACATTGGAATGATCTCGAAGTGTGGGACCTTGTGTTATGAGATCAGACCTCCAGAGAAGGCTGGTTCCTTGCTCCAAACCTATTACTTAGAGCGATGATACTAAATCTAGTGCTAAAAGCTTGCAGGGGAAAGAGTTAGAAGGAGAGATGAAGGGAAAAGAGGCGATGCACCAGATTTAGTGAGAGATGGTGGATAAGGTATGGGCACAACAATGATTCTTTCACTGCTGAGGGGGGATTCACACAGGTTTAAGGTTGGTTTGAGGCTTCGGTATGAAGTTTAAACATGCAGAGGGGCCACTTTACCCACAGAGCAAGCTAAAACTTCAAATGAAACATAGAAATTCAGAGATAAAACAGGCAAAAATCAGCATCTATTAATCATGAAGGCCCAGAAAATTGTTACAATGCAGAACATTTCATAGTAGAATTACACCCATTTAGCTAATTGCACTCATTGGTGGGTAAAGGAAGACAACAGAGGCTAGCTTTAGGCACAATGAGTCACATTCCTTTATCCTTGCAATTACACTAAAATGGACTGACTATAAAATTTCGGCAGCATAACAGCCCCAAAAAATACCATCCTTTTAAAAAAAGATCTTACATGCCTTATATAGGCCAGATTCATGCCAGAAGAGCGTGGAGTCCCAGAAATGTAGAAACGAGGCCATAAATGCCAGCAACAGAAGAGTATGGGTAGAGACATGGTGAAGGGACAGGGGCCATGCCTCTGCCATGCCAAAACACGGAAAACCTCGGCCAGAATGCAAGAAAGGACGAGGGATGGAGAAAGAGCCTCCAAAGTCATCGCTCATCGTACAGGAAAGGGCCTGAAGGACAGGGAGCCCATGCATCATGAATGCACCTACAAAACTTCACCAACCTGAGCTACTGTGAGGAGAAAAACCCCCCAAAACCTCAAGACGGCCGCTGAAATGTCTAATCAGCCAAAATATGCAAAGCCAGATCTAGAAAATGAAAACCAGAACCCCCCCCCAAAAAAAAACCTACTCAAATGAAAGAGGAGGCAAAAACATGCACTCTTGCCTCTTACAACATGTCAAAATTCGCCAAAATGAAGGAGATATAGGCGGTCAAACTTTCGGTCAACTACCTGTATATATCGCTTTTGCATTTCTGTGTAAATCGCTGCATCTTGGAAATACCCCTGTTTTCTACCTTTGCATGTACAAAACACTTTGCATATGTCTCTGCATTTTGGCGCTAAAAGCCTCTGCAATCGCTCTCGAAAAATGCATTTGAAAATGCCTTGTATATGCAAGAGCCTTTGTATATGCATCTGCCACTGCCACGTGGCACCTTCTGATTTGCCGTTGAGTTGGTCTGAGAAGTGGCGATAAAAAACTGCATCTTTCCCTTTATATATCGCAATACATATACAAGTATACAATCACATATACAAAGCATTGCTGACATGAAAAAACATTGGCTGCGTTTGAAACTGCCTTGAAATCTGCCTTGCATAATGAGATGTACATTGGGTTGTATGTGCAAATATACAAACACCAATATACATGCGGTGGGCCCCAGCCTTGTATTTTCCCCTTGCATCCTCTGCTTGTATATTGCGATGTACATGCAAATATACAAGTCGCGGATCCGAAACTCTTTATGAAACCATTTAAAAATGCATTCGGGTCCGGCTTGTATGTTAACTCTTGTATCTTTGGTTGTATATGCAAATATACAACTGCATATACAAACCACTGTAGCACCTATTGAATGTACATACACTGCCCTTTGCCTTTGCATATCTTGACTTGCATGTTTACTTGTATATCACCGATATACAAAAGCTCTTGTATATGGTGGACCCCACCTTCTGCACATTCGGCCATGTATATCTTCTTGCATATGCGTGGGCCCCACCATTTGTATCTCCCTTTCTAAGTATGCAAACATACAAGCTGTGGACCTGACACCTGAATACGCTGAAATTTACCTCTATTTGAAGTCCGGCTTGTATGTCTTTTCCTTGTTTATTTGCTTGTATGCGTGAACATACAAGTCGGATGTCAAATGGCCATTAACTGTATAAGATTGCTCTATCGGGTCCGGCTTGTATGTCTAACTTGCATCTCCACTTGTACATTCCTGATATACAAACCCCCGTGTATATTGTCTTGTATATTGGGTTGTATGTGCAAACATACAAGCCGATATACATTCCACTGTTCACTCTCCTTTGTATGTCGAAACATACAATCCTGCTTGTATATGCGCAGGACCCACCATTTGCATCTCCCTTTGCGGCACTGTAGCAAATGTATAGATTGGCCTTGTATGTCAAATATACAAATGCAATATACAAACCCTCTCACATACAAACAGGGTATCTTTGGGGAATATTCCTGCAATGTATCTTTTCATTGTATATTTCCTTTTGTATATTACGAACATACAACTGCAGAATATTCTAGGGAATCTTCGATGTATATTTGCCTTGTTCATTTAGCGAATGTATATTTGCTTGTATGTACGAACATACAAGGCAAACATACAAGCCGCCACATGCAAATACAGAATCTTTGAGGAATATTCCCTAAATGTATCTTATACCTTGTATGTTTCACTTGCATCTCCACTTGTATATTGCCGATATACAAACCCAGAATATTCCCGGGAATCTGCGAAAGATTCCTGAAATGTATATGCATTTCCCTGGCCCGATATACATTCAAAAAATGTATATAACTTAATTTTTTCATTATTTTCTAAGGCCGATGGAGATTTTCAAGCCCGCCAAATGCATATTTGAACTGTATGTTTGACCAAACTTTGACCATGGATAACTTCTTCATTTGGCCTAATTTCAGGGTACTGTAAAAAGCAAACCTACCTATTTTTTCAAGCTCTTTCCAATGGTAAGGTTCTTTAGGCAAGGTTCCTTAGGAAATTTGGCACTTTTGCTTTATAGGGACCTTTTCAAAGGATTTTCAGGGAAAATATTAGGTTGACTATTTGGCTCTGAGCAGAAGGAAAAATAGGATAACATTTTTGGCGATCTCTATGGGATGTTTTCCTGCTAAACATGAGATTAGTGGCCTTACACATTCATTGGGTATGGAGTCAAAAGAAACTGGAAGTGCCTTGACAAACATTCTAACCCCAGAACCTGGCATGATAGCAATGAAGGACACAGAAAGACCAGGGGCCAAACAAAATGTTGACAGCAACCCACCAACTATGCTAGGCAGCACTTAGGGGAAAAAGAAGGGCATCTAAACTATTGTGCAGTAACACTTCTTGAAAGCATAGAGACCTAATCTACCAATTTGCAGAGAATTCATACCTCAAAACACCTCTTTAGGTGTATCCCATTGACTGGGATAGGAAGATTTTGTCCATCCATATTTGACAACTAAAATGCATTGTGCTTCTTGCATTCAGTGATGAGAAACGAGCCGCTCCACATGCAATCAAATTTGGAGTGCTTCCTTAGCCTGCTCTTTAGTTCATCCCACTTGAGCACCAAATCACCCTCCCTACAGTTTCTGGGGTTGGCCCTTTTATCAAAAACTCCCTTGAGCTGAAGCTGATGATACTCCATAGCCTTCTTAGCCTTGTCTCTGGCTTCTTCAAGCTCCATGAGTTGAGCATATCTGACCGCCATGGGATCTTCCTCTTCAAACATTTCTAGTTGATTCATGATGTCAAGAGCTAGCAGCTCCATAGATATAGGCAACCTTGCCTCTTTTCCATAAACAAGCATATATGGAGAATTCCCAATGGACCTCTTGGGAGTTATTCTATCTGCCCATAGAGCAGATTTTAGATTAGTATGCCAGGTCCTCTGATTGTCCTCCAAGGTTCTTTTGATGATCCTTATGAGATTTTTATTTGTGGACTCAACTAGGCCATTACCCTGAGGGTAATAATTTGATGAAGTGCCCAAGTAAATCCCATTCCTCATGGCCCAGTCAGTTATTTTTAACCTGACAAAAGCCAGTGCATTGTCTGAGATGATGGATTCAGGTACCCCAAATCTAGCTACCAGATCACTATAAAAGTTCAAAACGTCACCTTCATTGGATTCCTTTAGGGCCACTGCCTCAGTCCATCTTGTGAAGTAATCAGTTGTTGTAAGCACCCACCTGTGGCCTGTACTAGATGGTGGATTGATGGGGCCTATGAAATCGATACCCCACCTCATGAAGGGTTGCTCAACTTGAATTGGCTGCAAGGGCAGAGCTGGCAGCCTTGACTTGCCTGCGAACATGGCACACTTCACATATTTTCTAGCCCATGCATGGGCATCTTTGAATAAGCTGGGCTAGTAGTATCCAACTCTCATAATCTTCCATGCAGTAGTCCTCGGGGCAAAATAGCCCCCTGCCATTCCATTGTGGAACTCACGCAATACCTTGTCAGTCTGAGTTTCATCAATGCATCTTAACAATGCCCCATTAAAATCTTTCCAGAAAAGGATGCCATTGATGAGAATGTATGGGATAGACTAAAGTCTAAAGTACCTTCTCTTGGCTCTGTCCAACCCTACTGGACATTCACCAGTCTACAAAAAATGGATCATATTGTGAACCCAACTGGTGCCCGTCGCTGCTGCGTTGGCCTGATGTTCATCTTCTACGGCCAGAAACGCCGCCTCCTCCTCACTTGCTTCATTTTCAGGATTAGCCGCAAGTTGTTCGCTGAGTCCTCTTCCTCGAACGAGCTTGGTTATTTTGATGTCAACATCATACTCCATGACCCTAGTAATCCAACCAGCTCTTTTCTCATTGACATCTTTGCTCAATAGGAACTCCTTCACGCCAGGGTGAGCGACCATTAAATGTATCTTATTATTAGAAATAAGATGCCTGAATTTCTTTAGGCTCCTCACCACTGCAAGGCCGTGCTTCTCAATGAAGCTATATCTCTGTTCATATTCCTCTAAGCCTTGGCTGAAAAAAGCAATTGGCTGTTCAAATCCTTCGCTCTGTTGCTGCGCCAGAATTGCAGAAATGGTATCCAGACCGCCATAAGAATACAAAATAAAATCCTTGGAGAAGTCTGGATTCACCAAGGTTGGCGCAGCTGCAAGTGCCTCTTTTATGGACTCAAAGCCTAGCTTGGCTTCCTTCGTCCAGCTGAAAACTGTATTCTTTTTTAACATGGACGTCAAAGGTCTCAGAAGATTTGCAATGTCTGGTATAAACCTCTGCAGAAAATTAATTCTGCCAAGGAAGCTTTGAAGTCCCTTCTTGTGGCTGGGTAAGGGAAAATCCAGAATAGCCTTTGCCCTCTCTGTATCAATGGTGATGCCCTCTTTAGAGATGACATGTCCTAACAGCTTACCTTCGTGCACAACGAAAATGCATTTTTTGGGATTGAGAGATATCCTGAACTCTCTGCATCTCTCAAACACTTGCCTCAAATGAGATAAATGCTCAGATGCATTCTTGGAAAAAATAGTTATGTCATCGAGGTATATCAGCACCAACTTATACAGCAAACCTTTGAAAGCCATGTCCATAGCCCTCTGAAAAGTTGAACCAACATTTGATAGGCCAAAGGGCATTCTCTTGTAGGCCATGGTGCCCCATTTAGTGGTAAAAGCGGTTTTATATCTGTAGACACCCAAATTTGTCCCAAACTTTGTCCATGTCTAGCAACACCTTGTTAAATCATTATTCATTAAACCAATTAATTAAATAAATTTTATTTATTTAATTAAATCCCATCCTCATCCCACTTAGCCAATTAATTAAATAAATTTTATTTATTTAATTAATTCCACATCATTTCTCAATCATATCCTATCCCCATCCCAATTAATTAAATAAACTTTATTTATTTAATTAATTTCCACATCATATCTTATCCCATTTTATTCATTTATCCAATTAATTAAATAAATTTTATTTAATTAATTAATAACCAACTCATATCCCAACTAATTCAAATATTTTATTTGAATTAACTACTCACCTTTCATCACATTCCAACACTTGTCCATCTCCCCTTAATCATGTGTTGTCATACAACTTTCATTTAAAATTCTTCACATGCATAACTAATTGGATCTAAATTTAGTAACTTTCAATCCTAGCCATTCACATAGCCTCTGAATCTCCACCGTCGATTGATCTTGGTTGAGTCTTATATAAACACCCTCTCATTCCATATGAGACATCCAGCAATCATATAGCACCTACATTATCATCTTGAGCATATGAGCATCCAATTGAGCTTTTATCATCCATCATGGCAGCTTTCAGCTTTGCAATTGTTCATTGTTGAAGAAGCAGTCCACATCTCACAAACAAGGAATCGCACGGTCTAGGTGATGTTATGCTTGAATTGCATTGTCCTTTGATTTCATTTAGATTAGATTCCTTGGTGATGGTAGGGTTAGGGTTTCATGACTATGTCTGATTTGCTAAACCTGACTTTCACCTATCACATTTTGGCATGCCCGGTGGGACTCACATCCTTGATTGACTTCATTTTTCGGAGTTGTTTCTTTGAAGGTCAGATTTTGCAGGTGCTTACAGTAAATTCTGGTCGCTTCTGAGTAAAAACCAACCGCTTTCTATATCTCTGTGTCACTTATAAGCTAGAACCGGCCGCATTTACTTCTCTGGATCGCCTATACACTGACAATCGTCACCTCTGGTAAGATTTGCATCGCTTTTGCCCTAATATAACTTGCCTGGGGGTGCTCGCTATTAGTTGTCAGTTTTACACTGTACTGATCGCTTATGATTTCACAGAGATCGCTTATGTTTTCATTTGGATCGCTTTTGAAATTATATCTGTCGCTTTTGATATTCTATGCATCGCTTACGAACTGATAGTATTCGCTTTTGAACTGATATGAATCGCTTCTGAATTAACATTGCTCGCCTGTCCAGACTAGGGTTTTTGTGTTTTGACTTTTTGCAGATACAGGTCACTTTTAACCCGAAACCGGTCGCTTATGGATATAACCGCGTCGCTTATGAATCTGCAGATGCCGCTTTTAAAATGGATATGAATCACTTATGAACTGACAGTGTTCGCCTCTGTAGATAGGGTTTTGACTGTGTTTTTGCAGATACAAGTTGCTTTTAGCTCACAACAGATCGCTTATGGGTTTATTTGCATCGCTTCTAAGCTGACAGGAGCCACATCTGGTATGTTTTTTGTTGCATATGATCTACAGGATCTCACCTGTTGCACAATACAGATCGCTTCTGAGCAACAGTGAATCGCATCTGGTAAATTTTGTTGCTTTGAAATCTATTTCAGTTCCAGTTTGATTTCTTGGCTATTAATTGGGTATTTGCGTAGCATCTTATCGATTTGTCCAAAAAAAGGAGCTTATCAAACTACTGACATATCTGTTGCAGGTTCGATCGGTCCAAGATTTGTGGTTTTTCACTAAATTAGGCACATTTGGGCTTGGTGCTTAAAATGAATCATTGTTTGCTCCGTGCTTGATTTATTTTTTTTGACTGCTTGCATGTGCTTGATTGTAACCCAAATTTAATGGAAAAAGTATCCTCTCCCCTTGCCTATCAAATGGATCTTGGGTGTATGAGAACTTGTCATTATCTTTAGAGGGCCTACCTTCCCGGTGTGAGAAGGGATACGACCCAAGCGGTAACGGGCTAAAGCCAAGTCCTTCCGAACTGCTATATAAGAAAAGTGTTTGTGTCGAAAGCCACAAACAACGGGTGTTGTTGCGTTATATCGACAGCCAACCTCCCCCAAAACCCTCTAAGGCGCAACCCTTGCAGGCTGGGAGACTCCATAATGGAGAGTAGCGCTGCCGCATGTATAGCCACCTGAACGGATGCCCTTATTAGCAACTTTGTGTAGTAGCCAAAAACCTTCTATCTGTTGATGCAAAAGGTGGGACCTTTGAAGCGGCCCCGATTCACGTGGTTCTTAGTAGAGATAGCAGGGACAATCCTAAGGTTTGGTGTGGGGACAAGCCTTATAGAAAGCCTGAAACTTGGTATGCGTGAGAAGTGAGTGCCGTGGAGGGGAGCTGGTGCTACCAAGATCCTGAAGCTATCCGCTTTGAATAAGCACGGCCAGGGGATTCAATGGATACTGTCCTATCCTAGCCTAGGTTGTATCAGTTTGTGCTTGTTGTGAGTGTGAGTGACTGTTATCACTGGTTTCTTGCTGAAAAACTACAAAATCAGACATCTTGTTGACAAACACAGTCACTTTTGAACCTAAACTGCCCGCATAGATAACAGACAGTGCTTTTGAACTGTAGTAATCCACTTTTGGCCTGAACTCTATCACCTTTAAATAACAGCTGCCCGCATATAGGCTGAATTGCATCGCTTTCAAACCACAACTGGTCGCATATTGCCTAAACTGCATCACTTTTAAACCATAGCTGATCACCTATTTTCTGAACAAAATCGCATCCGATCCACAGCCGGTCACATCTTGTCTAAACCAGATCGCCTTTAAGCCGCAGTTAGTCGCCTTCTGTCTGAACGAGCTAGCCTTTGAACAACAGACTATTGCCTTTAGGGATACATGAGTCGCTTTTGATCAACAAACAATCACTTTCAGACCAACAGTCATCGCTTTTGGCAAACCATTCACTTCTGGTTAGCACTGTGATTTACTATCGAAACTTAACCAGATCACATTTGAGCTATCATTGATTGCATTTAGCATCCTTTAAGTCACATTTGAGCTATCATCAGTCACCTGTAGTCAAAATACCTGCAAATCCTAGTGTCTCAGCTGAATTAGCCACCAGTCTAGCTTGCTTAAGTCTTAAACATCAGTTTTTAGACTTCTCTTTGATCAACAGCAAATACCTGGACTTTGTCTCCTGTTTTTGAGCTTATCAATCAATCACAACTCATGAGCTTTCTATCTTTTTGAGATCTCAACCAGCAAATCAGATATCACCCCAATCATTTCAATCAGCAAACATCATCCTTCAGCTTTAGCTTCAGCAAACATCATCCTTTAGCTTTAGCTCCAACAAACATCAGCAGCAAACAATCTTTCCCTTGAGTGTTTGAGCTATCCTCTAGGGAAAACCAACAACAACTCAACAACAACAACTCAGCCAAAACAAATCAACCAAGCGAATTAGCCAAACCAGCAAACCAAAACAGCAACCAATCAACCAACCAGCCAACTATCATCTTTTGGGTCTCAAAACTTTGACAAGCTCAACTTCATCATTAACATCATGCCTCAAACTAGGAGTCAATATCGAGCTGAAATAGAAGCCAAATTGAGAGCTAAAATGGAAGCCAAATTGCAAGCTAAGATGAAACAATTCACAACACCTCTTAAGGATGCAACTCAATTCACAACTGGTATGCCTCCTGATATGTTTATGCCTCAAGGATACACTATTGGCGAGTCATCTTCACAACGAATGCAACCTACACCATCCTTGGAAACTTTCGAAGAACAATCTCAAGACGACTCATCAGAATTTCAAGATACCCATGTATGGGACCAAGTTGAGAGACTCATGATATCTGAGCCTAATCATTGCTTTCTCCAACTTGCTCGCATGGGTGCTAAACTACCAAAGGACTTTGACATATCCACTATTAGAGAGCAAGATCCCAACACTACTGTTGTTGTTGTGAAGGGACCATCTACTATCGTCACATCATCTCCTATTACAACGCAAACATCGTCCTCATTGCCTATTGTTGCTTCATTTGAGCCACCATGATTAGAGCATACTTTAGAACCATTGATAGTGCCCACCAATGTGCTCCCTCTCATGTCACAAAATCTCAACATTCCACCTTTCCATGTTCCTCAACATATCTCTCCTTCTACCATGACTGTTTCCATGCCTCAAGTAACACAAGCTGTCCATGTAACACAAGCGCAAATACTTCAAGCATCACAAGCTATTCCCATGTCTTATAGTGTGCAAACCTCTCAAACTACTCCAACAACACCTATTGTCCATGCTTCACACCCATTACAATCTACTACATCTCATACGAATACCATATCCCATATACCAACTGCTAATACCTCCATGCTATCATATAATCCCAATGTTAGTCTCATTGACATGAGTGATCCACCCATTTCTCAAGCCAATCCGAACAATAAGATCGCTTATGTTGATCAACTTACATCCATCTCGTCATATTCTTCCAATCCTTCACACACCATCAATCCATCTTATGCTACCCAAAGCTTCCCTATTATCACCCAACATATGACACATACTAATCCTCATGTTGTCCACAATACAAATCCAAATGTTTCTGTCGTATCTACCAATCCCTCCATCACTTACCGTGTCATGAATTCAATCCCAACTTCCCAACCATTCACTACTGTCAATCCGCTATCCACTTCCCATGTGATGTACACCCAATTGCCGCTTGTGTCTCAAGGACAACAATCCTCCAACACATACGTGTCACATACCAATCCTTCGACATACATTGTGGGTACACAACCGCAACAAACAGTCACAACTCCATATATCCCACAACCGCAACCACAATATATCTCATACCATACTCCACCCCCTTCGCAACAACAGCAATTATCTTCAGCAGATGTTCAACAGATGATCGATGAAAGGGTAGTACAAGGCAAGAATCCTTTTTCTCTTGAAAACATATGCGCCTGTCCATTTGACAAGTCTCTTAATATGATACCTTTTCCACCACATTTTGAAATCCCACAATTTGATAAGTACAAAGGGAAAGGAAATCCGGAAGACAATCTTCGAGCCTTTTTTGTGGCATGTCTTGATGTCTCTTATGACGATACATATCTTTGGAGACTATTTCCTCGCAGCTTAGCAGGACAAGCTCTTGAATGGTTTTCTCATTTACCCCCGGGCATCAAATCTTTTGCGGAATTAGCAAACAAATTTCAATCACACTTTGCCTTCAACATTGAACATGAGGTAAACATGAATGACCTTGTTAATACCAAACAGCGCCATGGTGAACCCTTTTCTTCCTTTACCCAATGATGGCGTAATATGGCTAGCAAATTATCATGGGAAATACCTGAGAAACAACAGCTTGACATCTTTGTTCAAAATCTTCATCCTGAGCTGTCATTCCAATTACAATTGCAAAGTGCTAGCACCTTTGACAAACTAGTTTCCAAAGGAGTTATTATTGAACGAGCTCTCATTGCCAAGGGAACTATCAAGATCTTTCGCGACAACAAAGATTCTCCCCAAAATTCCAATGATAAGTCTTGCTTTTGGAACAAGAACAAGAATGTTGTAAATGACGGTATTGTAGACACAAAGAATATTCAAACAATGAGAGCTCCCATCAACATTCAAGTAGCTTCTACACCAACACAACCTTTTCCACAATGAAGAAACCAATGCCGAACTTCCATGGAAGTTGTTTTCTGAAAGCTACTTCAGGCAGGAGACATTGTTCTACCTGATGCACCACCAAATGTCGAACCACTCTTTCGAGCTCTTTGGTACAAAGAAAATGAGTATTGTGATTACCATCAAGTTAAAGGACACAAAACAAATGGTTGTATGCGCCTAAAACATGTTATCCAAGATTGCATTGATCAAGGTTTAATCAACGTCACACCTTCAACGGCTCAACCTGCTCAACAATCAACATCAAACTATGACCTAGAGACTTTCAAGAATCCACTTCCATCTCATGATCAGACAAATAACCTTCAGGCTGGAAATGCTATTCCGTATAACTATGAATCATCTACCATTGGCCGCATTGACCATGTCTGCATTTCTACCATTACCGTCCAAGGGAGAGCACCTGATTGTGCCGTAACCACGCGAAGAGGTCGAGTTACTATTCAAGGAGCACCTCCTCATCCTCCTCGACCTCTCTCTGACTATAACCTCTTGGATCACCTTGGCAAAACACCCGCACATATATCTATTCTTGAGCTGCTCCGCATATCCCCTGCACATAAAGCTATCCTTGATAAAGCCTTACAAGAGTCTTCGGTGCCTAATAATATAAATATCACACAATTCCAATCTATGGTCACTAGCATTGCAGCTCCTTGTCACTTAACCTTTTTCGATAAAGATCTTTAGCCCTCCATTCATCCTTCACATAACAAAGCCCTCCATATTGAAGTATTTGTTAAACAACGCCATATCAAACGAGTCTCGATAGATGGGGGAGCTGGTCTTAATATATGTTCTTTGAAACTTATCAAGCAATTGGGATATTCTGAGAAAGATGTTGACACTTCCAAAGTTATTACCATCAGAGCATATGATGATGCTGAAAGAGATACCGAAGGGATTATCTTATTGCCTATTCAGGTTGGGTCGGTCATTACAGACACTTGTTGTCAAGTCCTTGATATTGATCTTCCTTACAACATTATCCTTGGTCGCCCTTGGATCCATACCCTTAAAGCGGTTCCCTCTACATATCACCAATGCCTTAAATTTCCACATAAGGGTGTTGAGGTTACCATTCAAGCTGATCCTAATCCATTTGAGTTCTGCCGTGCCTTTCAAGCTAAATATCAGAGTCTGAATCGCATTCCTATCAATACCGAAGCATATCCGTCTTCATCCTATGTAGATCCATCCGATCTTCTCAAACCCTCATCTAACAAAGCCGCTTCCAACCTCCATATCAAATATACTGAACATGGCCCTGGTGAATACAAATTACAAGAGTCCTATTGCATTGGTACCCTTCCATTATCTCCTAAATCTCACGGTAAGCCCTCTACATCCAAGCCAACTTCATCCTCTGCGGTTATCAAAGCTCCCCCTACAATATTCATAAAAGGTGGATTCTTGGATGATGAAGACATTGAGGATATAAACTCTTGGATATTCTTTGATGAAAATGACCAAGTCCAACTTGAAGTAGAGCGATACAACAATGGGTTTTGTATCATAAAGAACATGGGCTATAAAGGACATGGCGGCTTGGGATCACAGGAACAAGGACCTATTGACCCCATTATTGTGTCTAAGAAGTTTAATAAGCAAGGCCTTGGTTACCAACCGGAGGTACCGCAACCCAAAGACATTAAGTGTATTTCTGATACTGACATTGGACCTTCTTCGGTAGGAGAGACTTCTAATTCGGATACTATCGATGACTCCTCCCTTCATATCACCAACCTTTTTCAAAAACATTCCATCTTCATGTTTTTCGCAGCCTCTTCTAGCCATCACGATTCCTCCATTCACCTTTCACTCGTATATCCTGACCTCATCGATTGGGACCAACAGGGGGCACCGATATTAGATACATTTGAAAATGACGAAGCCATTGCAGAATTCATGGGTTTGAGACAAGGTATTCCACTGGGCGATCATAAAGCAGGTTTCATGATGGATTTACCTAAACTAGCATATTTTGGCAGAAGTATCAAATCCTTCAGTCGCAAAAGTGAAATAAACAAAATTCAACAAAATAGGTCACTAGGTAAAAACTAAAAGGCGCCTCTTGATCATGAAAAAGTAAAAATAAAGGACGTATCCGAAGGTGAAAACCTCTCTGAGGCACCTGAGGATGGGGGATTTGATCTTCCTGTTGCCACTGATTACCATGAGAAATCAACTGTGCTAGTTGAAAAATCACAAGACATGAACTTGGGAACAGAGCAGAATTTGAAGATCACTTTTTTGGCAGCGTCACTATCAGAGCAAGAACGAAGAAACTTCACAGCATTTTTTATGAGAAGAGCTATAAATTTTGCATGGACTTACGCAGACATGCCAGGTCTAGATCCTTCACTTGTGGTACATCATTTAGCAGTCTCTCCTGATGCAAAGCCTGTCAAACAAAAATTGCACAAAATGCATCCACAAGTTGCCTTATTGGTCAAAGCAGAAATTCAGAAACTGTTAGAAGCAAAATTTATAAAGCCTATTGATTATCCAGAATGGGTTTCAAATTTGGTACCTGTAGCAAAACCAGATGGACGTGTTCGTTGCTGCACAGACTTTAGAGATCTTAACAAAGCTTGTCCTAAGGATGATTTCCCACTACCAAGCATAGACAACATTGTAGATCTTACAGCAGGACATGAAATGCTATCTTTGATGGATGGATTTTTAGGTTATAATCAAATCAGAATAGCAGAGGAAGATCAAGATAAAACATCCTTTATCTGTCCATGGGGTACATATTGCTGGGTTGTAATGCCTTTTGGTCTCAAAAACGCTGGAGCCACCTATCAACGAGCCATGACAGTTATTTTTCACGACCTTTTCCATACCATCATGGAAGACTATGTTGATGACATCCTGGGAAAATCTAAGACAAGAGAAGGATATCTACAAGTATTGGCACAAATCTTTGATCGATTAGAAAAATACCAAGTCAGACTAAATCCAAAGAAATGTGTATTTGGTGTAACATCGGGAAAACTGCTGGGATATATTGTGTCTCGACGAGGAATAGAAGTGGACCCAGCTAAGGTAAAATCCATCATAGAAATGCCTCCACCAACAAATCTTAAACATCTTCATAGTTTGCAAGGTAGGCTACAATCTATCCGCAGATTTATCTCACAACTAGCAGATAAATGTCATCCTTTTCAGCATCTTCTTCGTAAGGGTGAACCTTTTAAGTGGGATGAAAAGTGTCAACAGGCTTTTGACAAGATAAAGGAATACTTGGCAACACCTCCTGTGTTAGTACCTCCGATACCCAATCGTCCATTATTGCTCTATATATCATCAACAACCACAGCATTGGGGGCACTCCTAGCTCAACATGATGATTCAGGAAAAGAGCAAGCCATTTACTACATTAGCAGAACCCTTGTGGGATATGAACTCAATTACTCATTCATGGAAAAAGCTTGTTTAGCATTAGTGTTTGCTTCCCAAAAGTTGCGACACTATATGTTGAACCAAACAACAAAGCTCATCTCTAATGTGGATCCCCTCAAGTATCTCCTCTCAAAAGCACTTCTCACAGGGAGATTAGCAAAATGGGTTATGATCTTAAGTGAATTTGACATACAATATGTGAACCGCAAAGCTATCAAAGGACAAGTTATTGCTGATCAATTAGCTGAAGCACCCATCACAGACATTCAGCCAATATATCCAGAATTCCCTGATAAAGGATTGTTTAATTTGAATTCTCCAGCACAATGGCAACTATACTTTGATGGATCATACACACAACATGGATCTGGAGCAGGCATCTTGTTTGTTACCCCTCAAGGAGATTGTATACCTAAATCATACAGAATAGCATTCCCATGTACCAACAACATAGCAGAGTATGAAGCTTTAATCACAGGCTTGCGCATGGCAGTACAATGGGCTATCAAAAGGTTACGAGTCTTTGGTGATTCTCAGTTGGTTATCAAACAGGTCTTAGATGAATATCAAACAAAAGACGAGAAGCTTCTTCCATACAAGCTAATGGTGGACGATTTCAAGAAATATTTTGAGGATATTACCTTTGAGCAAATTCCAAGACTACAAAACAGAGCAGCAGATGCCATGGCTATGAGTGGATCTCTTTTAGACATGCCATCTAACACCCATAAATGTGAATTCTTGGTCGAACAGCTTTTGATCCCAGCATTTGAAGTTCCACAGTCTGAGCTCATATGTGAAATTGTTGGTCCCAACTCATCGTGGTACAAGGATATATACGAGTATCTCTGTAATCAAACCTTTCCATGTCAACCATCTGACACCCAGCACAAAACCTTTATCCGTCGAGCCTCTCGTTACACTATCTTAGGAGACACCCTTTATCGCCGGAGTGTTGATGGTATCCTTCTTAGATGTCTTGATTCTGAGGAAGCAAAAACGGCCTTACATGAAGTACATGAAGGTGTCTGCAGTTCGCATTCCGCTGGCCCTGGCCTTGTTAAGAAACTTCTATGAGCAGGATACTATTGGCCAACTATGGAAAAAGATGCACAACAATTTGCAAGGAGATGTCTACAATGTCAGAAACATGGAGATCTAATACATGCACCAGCACATGAGCTTCAGCCTATTGTCACTCCATGGCCTTTTTCGCAATGGGGACTTGATCTCATAGGTAAAATCCATCCTACTTCATCCAACGGTCATAAGTTCATTATTACTGCTACTGAGTATTTCACGAAGTGGGTAGAAGCCATACCAATGACCTATATCACAGGTAAACAAATAGCCAAATTCATCCTACATTACATTATCTGCCGTTATGGAGTTCCTCAAGCTATTGTCACAGACAACGGTTGCCCTTTCAAGAACCAAGAGGTTAGAGATCTTTGCAAGAAGTTCCATATTCAACATAGATTCTCTACGCCTTACTGTCCTCAGAGCAATGGTCAAGCTGAAGCCTCTAATAAGACAATCATCAAGATCCTTAAAAAGACTGTTAATGAAGCTGGTCGAGATTGGCATCTACAACTGCATCCTGCATTATGGGCATATAGAACAAGCATCAGAACTCCCACTGGAGCCACACCCTATGCTCTCGTCTATGGCACTGAAGCTATTTTGCCTATCGAGGTTGAGATCCCCTCTTTGCGCATATCCCTGCAACATACTATCTCAGATGAAGAATATCGAGTATCCAGACTCCATGATCTTGAGCTATTAGATGAACGTCGCCTTACAGCATTGAACCATCTTCAAGTCTACCAAAACCGGCTACGCCGCAGCTACAACAAAAAGATCAAAGAACGTAGATTTCAAGTTGGCGACCTTGTCCTTAAAGAAAACCAAATGAATCAACAACATCGAGAGAAACAGGGCAAGTTTGAACCCAATTGGCTTGGTCCTTTCATTATCATAGCAGTCTATGGATCGGGTGCATACACTTTGTCAACACCTGAAGGCATTCCCTTAGATGAACCAGTCAATAGCGTTCATCTCAAGAAGTTTTATCCATGAATCTCAGCTATCCCTCAAAAAAAAAAAAAAAAAGAGACATAAGATAAATAATCTGTCCTCTGGTGAAAACCTGGTAAACAGGCACCTTGGATAAGTACCATAGTGAAAACCTGGCAAATAGGCGCTATGTGTAGTGACCAACTTCCCTCATCTGTTTGGTTCATTTGATCACATTTCCCCATTTCATCTTGTATAGTCTATAATCACAATCCACATCGCAATGCCATACATAGCCTTTCATCTTTATCTTCGTCCTTGCCAATGCTAGCTATCATATTTGAGACATTGTCGCGATACCTATATCTTTTGGCACCTTAGCATCTTGGCCACATCCTTTCCGCATCATCACTTCTGCATAATAAACCTCATCCCACACTGGGGGCATTTGTTGAGTCTTATTTGGAAGTGGATACTGTTATCTCTAGCTCATAACACATCAAACAACTCAGCTTACAACACAACAAACCTTATCAACTTCAGCCATGGCATCTATCCAACAACAAATGTCACCTAACAACTTGCAACCAAGACCCATATCTTTGCAATCTATCCACATTCATCCAACAATCGCAATAAACATCGCTTGACCAAACCTCCAACCAATTAGTGACATCAATAACAACTACATCTAGCTCTATCGTTGACGCCTTGATCCCGTGGATACAGGGTATGTAGGCAATCTGAGATGCGAAGGAAGCACTCTGATTCAGGCTAAGACGATAGCCCCTTTCATCATTCATCTTCATCTTTCTTCTAAACATCCTTCAATCTTTCTGCTCACATTCTTCTATCTTTCATCACTTACATCATCAATAAAACCCAGAACTACATATTCATCATGTCTCATCTTCATCGTACATGTGCTTTGATCCCATGGATATAGGGTATGTAGGCAGTCTGGAATACGAAGGAAGTTTCCAGTACTCAAGCACAGATGATCCACCCCATCTTCTTCATCTTCATTCATCATCCGATCTTCTTCTTCTTTGATCAGCTCAAACAGGAAGCAAACCATGTGTATATTGAAAGCTCCAACACTTTAATCAATCAAAGGTAAGCCAGAAGCTATTTGTCCGCATGCCTTAAGCCAACATTTGCTATAGCGGCTTATCAACAACTTTAGCCTTCAACAAGATGTAGCTTTCCTCTTAACAAGGCGCCAGCTTGATCCATCCAAGAGCACCCAACGTTTGGCAAGAGACCGTGATGACAGTATCTTTTGTTTTATCTTTTGATTTATCTTTTGTCCCTTTCCTATGCCTAATCAAGACTGCTTCGATCTATTTATATCTTGGTATGTTGCGATGAAGTAAGGACTGGGGCATGGTCATATAGCTTTCGTATGCTGTGTTTGGGGATGATCTTATTCTCTTCCTATGCGTATTGGTATCTTGTACGTGTTGGGATTAGCATCTTACATACCAATATCTCTAGCATTTGAGAAGCTAAACAGTCTCTTATGCATTTGAGACTATTCTATGTTAAGACTAACTCCATACATATAACCAGCAAGCTATCATTATGTGTAGTGGAGATAAGCTCAAACCATTGCTTGTAGCGTCAAAGTCCAACACTAGCTGTTATTCATATCTTGTGCATGTTGGCTCAACATCTTGACCTCACGCGTTCAGACAAGATTGTAACACGCTAGTTGCGCATTGGATATCTCGACACCTTGGTCTCTTATACCCTGGTGCATAACATCCATATGCTATATCAAACATAAGGACTGCATTTCTTTTCATTCTGAGCAATTACTTGAAAGCTGCCCATCATCCTATCTAGAACCTAATTATAGCCCTTCTCACAACCCTAATTCTTCTATGCCATAGCCTATTTTCTTCCATCCAACTCCCATTTTCTTCGTGTCAGCCTTCTTTTTAGCCTTTTTCTTCTATCGAGAGCCAACCCAGCCCTTCCTGGTTAGCCTGGCTTACCTCTCGAGGGGGCATCACCTGCCAGTTACACTGGGGCATGACTTGTTTATCGAACGCATATCATATCTTCTTTGACACAACGCTCTATCGAACATTGTATCAAAGAGGGGCAAAATGTAGACACCCAAATTTGTCCCAAACTTTGTCCATGTCTAGCAACACCTTGTTAAATCATTATTCATTAAACCAATTAATTAAATAAATTTTATTTATTTAATTAAATCCCATCCTCATCCCACTTAGCCAATTAATAAAATAAATTTTATTTATTTAATTAATTCCACATCATTTCTCAATCATATCCTATCCCCATCCCAATTAATTAAATAAATTTTATTTATTTAATTAATTTCCACATCATATCTTATCCCATTTTATTCATTTATCCAATTAATTAAATAAATTTTATTTAATTAATTAATATCCAACTCATATCCCAACTAATTCAAATATTTTATTTGAATTAACTACTCACCTTTCATCACATTCCAACACTTGTCCATCTCCCCTTAATCATGTGTTGTCATACAACTTTCATTTAAAATTCTTCACATGCACAACTAATTGGATCTAAATTTAGTAACTTTCAATCCTAGCCATTCACATAGCCTCTGAATCTCCACTGTCGATTGATCTTGGTTGAGTCTTATATAAACACCCTCTCATTCCATATGAGACATCCAGCAATCATATAGCACCTACATTATCATCTTGAGCATCTTGAGCATCTGAGCATCCAATTGAGCTTTTATCATCCATCATGGCAGCTTTCAGCGTTGTAATTGTTCATTGTTGAAGAAGCAGTCCACATCTCACAAACAAGGAATCGCACGGTCTAGGTGATGTTATGCTTGAATTGCATTGTCCTTTGATTTCATTTAGATTAGATTCCTTGATGATGGTAGGGTTAGGGTTTCATGACTATGTCTGATTTGCTAAACCTGACTTTCACCTATCACAATATCGATCCTCCTCCTTGACTAACACTCGATTGTAACCAGAAAATCCATCAAGCAAGGAGAATCTCTCTGAACCAGCCACTACCTATAGAATTTGTTCCATGAAAGGCAACCGGCAGCGGTCCTTTAGGGAGGCTCTATTTAGATCCCTGAAATCAACACACAGTCTGATATCCCCATTCTTTTTTCTCACAGGGATGAGGTTAGAGACCCAAGAAGTATGTTTGATTGGAAAAATGGTTTTCCCTTCAATCAGCTTAGTCAGTTCCTTAATCATCAGGGGCTCTAGCTTCAGATTAAGGGGTCTTTGCTTCTGTCTTACAGGTTTTGCCCTTGGCTCTAATTCTATGGTGTGCTGGGCAATGTGAGGGTCAAATCCTTTTAGGTCTGAATAATCCCAGGCAAACACATCTTCAAATTCATGGCACAGAGTAATGAAAGCTCTTCTGTCCTCGGCTGAGCAGATTTTACCAATTTTAAGGAGCTTTCCCTTTAAAATCTCCAGCTGCTCATAGTGTTCCTCTTTTATTTGCATGCCAGTTTCAGTCTTCTTCATCTGATCATCAGTACCGAAGATAGACTCTAATGTCACCAGTCCCTTGGGTAGCTTGTTTGTCCTTAGCTGAACAATTTGGTCATTGCCATACTACTGTTTGAGTTTATCTTGGTTTACCACAGAAAATTCATCTTCTTCTAACAAAAAATGCAGGATTTGCTCATCACTTTCGAAAACCTGCCAATGAATGTCATTGTCCAGGATAGAGGGTCTATTTACTACTTTTACATGAGGCTGCACCTTCTCCCTCTGAATATCACTGGGGATGTCAAATTGAGCCCCAATTGCTACTAGCCTATCTGCTTGGTAATTCTGATTTCTGGGAATAGAGACCAGATTGAAAGCATCGAACTCTTCAATCATGGTGCACACCCTATGCTTGTAGCATTTCAAGACATCATTTTTTGTAGCATGCAATCCTCTTACTTGATTTACAATGAGTTCACTATCCCCGAACACCTATAAGCAGCTGATCCTTTTTTTTCTTACCCATTGCAATCCCTGGATTAGCCCCTAATATTCGGCAGTGTTGTTGGTGCAAGGAAAGGCGAAACGGAAGGCAGAATAATACCTATCGCCATGAGGAGACACCAGCATTGCACCTCCACCGGACCCATTTCTACCTCTAGAGCCGTCAAAATACATTTTCCATACTTGATCCTGCCCTTCTGTCAGCAATTCTGAACTCTTTACAAGGCTTGAAATTTCTGAATCTGGCTCATGCAGTATGTACATTCCCAAACCGGACTCTTGCATGTGTTCCTTAAGACTATCAATAATATTTTCCAAGGCCCACTCTCTTAACAGTACCTCTGGTATACTTTCAGCTTGCAGTTGCTGGGCAGCAACAAGCTTAGGATCATCGGAGATAAGGCAGCTTGCATTAACAGCACTTGGTGTGTAGGGTTCTATGTGATGATTTGAAAGCAACTCAGATTTTAGAGTTACCTTGGTGCCATATCTAGTTCTAAAAAATATGTGGGACCAGTCTGAGGATAAATATCCTCCTATCTTGGCCGTGAACTCCCTTGACAGGCACATGGCAAAATGAGGAGGAAGGTCAATGATGAACACTTCCTGAGTGATGGAAACATTTGGACAGGTATGCAAGGTAACGCTTAGGTCCTTTATCACACCCACGGTGTTGACAGCTGTGCCGTCAAGTTGGAGCACAACCTTGGTTAGGGGCTAGTAGTTCAGTCCTAATTGGTCTGCAATCTATTTTGGCATAACATAACTACTTGCCCCACTATCCACCATGCAATTGTGCACTAGAGCTTATCTCCAATTATTAGAGACACATAAAATGGAAACAGTTTGGTATTTTGGCTTGGCTGCTTGTTACTATCTTGGGGGGAACTGGTAAGGACAGTTTTGGTTGGGTCAACATTAGTATCACCTGACATTTTTAAACTAGACAAAGCAGACTGCAATATGTCTTTTTGGCCTGGGATCACCAAGGAATCCCACATGGACATTGTCACATTTGCCTTTTTCATGTTCTCAATAATGTTGAAAGGTGTGGCAATGCTTACCTTCTGATGTGGTTTGGCGGCTGCAATATCAACCTGCAATTGAGGATGCTCTTTGGTAGTCGCCTAAGTATTTCTTTGTAACACACAGGGAAATTGGGATGTAGAAGGATCAGCAGGCCCTTTTTCTCTATTTGTTGCTTGATCCATCTGATAACTCCTCCTTTTTACTCTTGTGTTAGCTGCAACTGGAGTGTAGTCTCTATTCATGCCACAAAACTCATTTTCCCCAATTCATGAAGGCAGTATCATGCTGAGGTTGTTCTATTTGCTGCACAGTCCCCTCATTAGATGTGCTCGGCTGCAGAGTTGCAATATCTTGCACTGTCAGGGCCTGATTTATGGCTCCACTTGGACATGCTGCTTGGTTGTGCGGTTAATTGCTTGGAGAGCACCATTCATACTCGTAAGTCAAGTTGTTCTGAATAGGGACAATATCACTGACGGCACTAGTGGATGCAGGATTGTAAGGCTGAAAAAGCCTCTGGTTCATATTCTGTCTGACCCCCTGATAGTTATTCTGATAGGGTGGCCTGTTAGCTTGCCAAGGTTGGTTATGTCCCTGATAAGACTGGTTTTGCCCTTGGTTGGTTGATAGGGTTGTCTATTCTGGAACTGTTGCTTTTTCATATTTGTTAGCTCATTACCAAAAGATTGCAACAATCCCTTGATCTCTTGTAACTCAGAAGATTGATTTTGAGTAGCATTTTCTAGCCTATTTGACTACAGATTAGTTGCTGGTAATGCTGGGGCAGTGGGTATAACAGCTATGTGGGGCACATATGTTTGGATTGGCAGTTGAATTGCGAGGAAAATCAGCAAAGGTGGCCTAGGAGCAATTTTTTCGGCTTGAATGAAGCTATTTTCAGCCCTAATGGCTATGGTATAGGCTTGTGGCAAGGAAAGCCCTCCCATGGATTGAATCATCATAGAGATGTCACTATTTAATGCTCTCAAAAAATATAGAAATGCATGGTCAGCTGTAGGTCTTACCGTTGGTGGGATTCTATCCCATGTCTTTTGGAAACGATGATTGAAATCTGACATGACCTCATGAGGGGCTCTTTTGATTGTAGATAGCTACTCCACCAACGACAGGTGATCAAATTTGTCTTTGAAGAAACTGCACAATTCCTCTCCCAAGCGATCCCAGGAATCTATGGAATCTACCAGCAGGATTCTAAACCACTGTAAAGCTTTGCCCTTCAGGGAGGTTGTGAGTAGCCTAATTGCTACATTTTCTGCTGTTACGTGATGGACAACACATAGGTTTGCGATGTCCTGGATATGCTCAGCTGGAGTAGTCTGGTCTTCACCGTGAAAAAATGGTAAACTCTTCAGGGCAGCGACAGGGATATCATCATGTTGAGCTAGATTCAACAGGCTTCCTTGATTGAAAGCCACAAAGGGCTGATTTCTAACTGCAGGAATCATTGTGGCTTTAGTCCCTGAGGTAGTGTGAGCTCCAACAACAGGGGGAGTCGACTTGGCTCTCCTGGGCTGGACGCAAGTATTCTTGTGCTTCTCAGCTGCTACCCCTCCTCTCTTGGGTGGGGATAATTGTAGATACTCAAAAGGTGAAGCGCTACTTCTTGTAGGTATTCTTCTCATAAATAGAGATACAATGGTTCTACTGGACCAAAGTTGGAGTTGCTAGATATGCAAAGTTTTCAACCTCTTATAGGTCTGGATATCACTGGTTGCACATCAAAACCAGTAACCAAATGTAGTGTTTTGAACTTAGAATTTTTTGAATCTAGGTCCCACCAGACATGCTAGAAACTGTCATCACCCAAATTTGCACCCTTTGCATGCAGTTGTGACACCTCATGCAACCTGGAGTAACATTGGAATGATCTCGAAGTGCGGGACCTTGTGTTATGAGATCAGACCTCCAGAGAAGGCTAGTTCCTTACTCCAAGCCTATTACTTAGAGCGATGATACTAAATCTAGTCCTAAAAGCTTGCAGGGGAAAGAGTTAGAAGGAGAGCTGAAGGGAAAAGAGGCGATACACCAGATTTAGTGAGAGATGGTGGATAAGGTATGGGCACAACAATGATTCTTTCACTGCTAAGGGGGGATTCACACAGGTTTAAGGCTGGTTTGAGGCTTCGGTATGAAGGTTAAACATGCAGAGGGGCCGCTTTACCCACAGAGCAGGCTAAAACTTCAAATGAAACACAGAAATTCAGAGATAAAAGAGGCAAAAATTAGCATCTATTAATCATGAAGGCCCAGAAAACTGTTACAATGCAGAACATTTCATAGTAGAATTACACCCATTTAGCTAATTGCACTCATTGGTGGGTAAAGGAAGACAGCAGAGGCCAGCTTCAGGCACAGTGAGTCACATTCCTTTATCCTTGCAGTTACACTAAAATGGACTGACTATAAAATTTTGGCAGCATAACAGCCCCCAAAAATACCATCCTTTTAAAAAAAAGATCTTACATGCCTTATATAGGCCAGATTCATGCCAGAAGAGCGTGGAGTCCCAGAAATGTAGAAATGAGGCCATAAATGCCAGCAACAGAAGAGTATGGGCAGAGACATGGTGAAGGGATAGGGGCCATGCCTCTGCCACGCCAAAACGTGAAAAACCTCAGCCAGAACGCAAGAAAGGACGGGGGATGGAGAAAGAGCCTCCAAAGTCATCGCTCGTCATACAGGAAAGGCCTGAAGGGCAGGGAGCCCATGCGCCATGAATGCACCTGCAGAACTTCACCAACCCGAGCTACTGTGAGGAGAAAAACCCCCCAAAACCTCAAGATGGCGGCTAAAACGTCCAATCGGCCAAAATATGCAAAGCCAGATCTAGAAAATGAAAACTAGAAAATCCCCCCAAAAACTTGCTCAAATGAAAGAGGAGGCAAAAACATGCACTCTTGCCTCTTACAGCATGTCAAAATTTGCCAAAATGAAGGAGATACAGGCGGTCAAACTTTCAGTCAACTACCTGTATATATCGCTTTTGCATTTCTATGTATATCACTGCATCTTGGAAATACCCCTATTTTCTACCTTTGCATGTACAAAACGCTTTGCATGTCTCTGCATTTTGGCGCCAAAAGGCCTCTACAATCGCTCTCGAAAAATGCATTTGAAAATGCCTTGTATATGCAAGAGCCTTTGTATATGCATCCGCCACTGCCACGTGGCACCTTCTGATTTGCCGTTGAGTTGATCTGAGAAGTGGTGATGAAAAATTGCATCTTTCCCTTAATATATCACAATGCATATACAAGCATACAATCGCATATACAAAGCGCTGCGGACGTGAAAAAACATTGGCTGCATTTGAAACTGCCTTGAAATCTGCCTTGCATAATGAGATGTACATTGGGTTGTATGTGCAAATATACAAACACTAATATACATGTGGTGGGCCCCGGCCTTGTATTTTCCCCTTGCATCCTCTGCTTGTATATTGCGATGTACATGCAAATATACAAGTCGCAGACCCGAAACTCTTTATGAAACCATTTAAAAATGCATTCGGGTCCGGCTTGTATGCTAACTCTTGTATCTTTGGTTGTATATGCAAATATACAACTGCATATACAAACCACTGTAGCACCTATTGAATGTACATACACTACCCTTTGCCTTTGCATATCTTGACTTGCATGTTTACTTGTATATCACCGATATACAAAAGCTCTTGTATATGGTGGACCCCACCTTCTGCACATTCGGCCATGTATATCTTCTTGCATATGCACGGGCCCCACCATTTGTATCTCCCTTTCTGAATATGCAAACATACAAGCCGCGGACCTGACACTTGAATACGCTAAAATTTACCTCTATTTGAAGTCCATCTTGTATGTCTTTTCCTTGTTTATTTGCTTGTATGGTCGAACATACAAGCCGCATATACATACAAGTCAGATGTCAAATGGCCATTAACTGTATAAGATTGCTCTGTCGGGTCTGGCTTGTATGTTCGACTTGCATCTCCACTTGTACATTCCTGATATACAAACCCCTTTGTATATTGTCTTGTATATCGGGTTGTATGTGCAGACATACAAGCCGATATACATTCCACTATTCACTCTCCTTTGTATGTTGAAACATACAATCCTGCTTGTATATGCGTGGGACCCACCATTTGCATCTCCCTTTGCGGCACTGTAGCAAATGTATATATTGGCCTTGTATGTCAAATATACAAACGCAATATACAAACCCTCTCACATACAAACAAAGGTATCTTTGGGGAATATTCCCGCAATGTATCTTTTCATTATATATTTCCTTTTATATATTGTGAACATACAACTGTGGAATATTCTGGGGAATCTTCGATGTATATTTGCCTTGTTCATTTAGCGAATGTATATTTGCTTGTATGTGTGAACATACAAGCCGCCACATGCAAATATGAAATCTTTGAGGAATATTCCCTGAATGTATCTTATACCTTGTATGTTTCACTTGCATCTCCACTAGTATATTGCCGATATACAAACCCAGAATATTCTCGAGAATCTGCGAAAGATTCCCAAAATGTATATGCATTTCCCTAGCCCGATATACATTCAAAAATTGTATATAACTTAATTTTTTTATTATTTTCTAAGGCCGATGGAGATTTTCAAGCCTGCTAAATGCATATTTGAACTGTATGTTTGACCCAACTTTGACCATGGATAACTTCTTCATTTGGCTGAATTTTAGGGTACTGTAAAAAGCAAACCTGCCTATTTTTTCAATCTCTTTCCAATGGTAAGGCTCTTTAGGCAAGGTTCCTTAGGAAATTTGGCAGTTTTGCTTTATAGGGACCTTTTCAAAGGATTTTCAAGGAAAATATCAGGTTGACTATTTGGCTCTGAGCAGAGGGAAAAATAGGATAACAGGAACTAGGCACGCTAATTTACAAATCATTTTCTCTGTACACCTAGATAAGAATGAATCCTTATCACATCATGGCTAGCAAGTGTGGCATACATAGCAATGTATCCTGCACCAGAATAAAAATCAACTCATTTTCTTAGGTCTTAAATTTTGAAAAGTATAAATACCATGATTTCATCAGATATGATATATATTTCCGAACTCTGAGAAATTATTTGTTCCCTAAAGTAATCCATAATTCTTCCCATTTTATCTGAAGACTATTTCATAGTGGATTTGTTTCCAGAAGTTAATACCAAAAAAATATTTGCACTTAAACATTGTCCTTGTTAATTTGAGTTATTTCATTGTGAATTGAGACCTACAAAAATTTGGCCAAGACAAGTGGATGCATAACTTATCACTATAGCGGCCCATAAGATTCACAAGACCCACACCATTTTAAACACTCTCTGCTTCTATGTGAGCTACATTGATTGCCCTTTGTGCTTCCTCCACAACAGTGTCAAATCCAAATGACTTACCTATGACCCGAAAATCAGGGACAATGAAAACTAGTTGACATATGAAGAACAATATCCACATTCATGACTTTATGAGATGTTAAATAAACACATTAAGCTAATATGAACTAATTTGAGATAATTTGAAAGTTCATAATCCAAATAAATGAATTGGTAGCTAGATTGGAGTCTTGAAATTCATATTTGTGATATTATATATCAAATTTTGTTAGTTAAGGTTCACCATACCGCAATATCATTATCAATGGTCTTAGGAATTCTAGCAACAACCACTTTCAAGCCACGCCTTTGGATTGCCTACACAAAATTTCAACATTCATAGCAACAAACGTACATCACACAAAAATACTACAGATGAATTGGCAAGATAATGGAGCAGATATAAAAATATTTCAACAGGTGGTAAATGGCAATAACCTTCATTATCAAAAGAAGAATTCAAAAGTCATTTTTAAATAACAAAAAACTCGTGGCACATTGAACCATTTCACATTCATGAAACCACCAAATCTCATGAATAGATACTTAAGCAACGCAATAGATGAAAAAGATTGGATGGTTTCCATATGCATTGAGGAAGAAGTCATAGTTCTTGAACATAAAAGGCCCTAAGGCTTCTTGAAATCACTTTTGGACTCTCTATAAGAGACCTCTTATTTTGAGAGGTGCAATACCATTCCATTAAATTCTCATAGCTATAAAAAAAATTAATAATTGGATCCTAGTTTATTTGTTTCACAGTTTGAATTTTGCCTCAACGTTATTAGTCATCATTTTATCTGCAGAATTCCCATTATGGTATCTCGACAAGATGTATATAGTAAATACCTCATAAATAACATTTTCTCCTCTGTGTTCCATCTCCTCCAATAATATAGACCTATCATACAAAAGCAACTGAAACTTTAAACACATTTGATGGTGACTTAGAATCATTGTGTGGCAAAAGGATGAACATATAAGGTCATTGAAGAATAAAGCACCTGGTTAATGCCACGGTCGTTAGTCTTGAATGTTGTCAACTATTTTTGAAGTTGCATGACCACCCCATGAAGTACCAAGAACAGTACCTCCACATTTGTGAATATCATTAACAACATTTGGCTTTAGGGGATGGTATTGTGAGAGTAAAAACCTTTATAACCTCCCTACACAAGAAGAACCCAAAAGGTTGTTTATTCACAAAAATGTGCACACAAAAGTTTTGATTATAGAAAACTTGAAATAATATGGTCACACATTCGGTTAAGTTCTCGAACAAAATTCTATTCAAACTAGGAAAACTTTAAAATCTAAAAATTTTGAATTGCCCCTGCTGAGTAATCTTTTCATTTGCAACATTCAGAAGAAAGAAGAACAGAGGAATCACAAAAAAGTGTGACATTGACGTTAGAAAAGAATCAAGACAAGGATATACATTCCTAGATCATAAGAAGAAATTGTTTAAATCAAAAGGCTCCTTAGTATCTAAAAAGAACTTTTGAATCAAGAAAATAGCCCCGTGGACACTTTGCAAAGGGTTCTCTAAGGTATGATTCAGAACCATTGTGAATGCCACCAAACAAGAGAAGAAGCATATAAAAGACTGGAAGCATTGCCTTATACAAGCTTTAAAAGTGCTTCAATAGGGCTACTTAATTTATCTGCCAAATTTAATGACAACAAAGAATAAGATATCAACTTACCTCAATCCCAAGGACATCTTGAACTCCATAAATATTCCACAAACTACATATGATTTTGTGGATGACAGTGTTAAGACCTGGGCATAGACCTCCCCATGTTACTATACATGCATGCACTTCATTTGGTTTAAAATAGACCTATTAAGAAAAATCAGCATCACATATTCAAGTTGGGCAAACTTGAAATTTTACTTTGAAATCTATTTTCATCAAAGAGACATACCTTTTTCCTTGGTCCTGTACGACGAAAATGAGATCCTCTTGGACTATTTAGTCTGACAACAATCTAGAACTCAAGAAAAGTCACAAATTCATATATCAAACTAGACTGAAACCAAATAAGATGCACAAAGAAAATGCATTGAAAAATTAAATTAACAAAGAACAAACACATGGGTTGTAGTCTCAGATAAAAAACTTACATCTTTTGCAACTACATCATCTGGGTGAACAAAGGACTGCTTGCAAATGACAAATTCAATAACTTACATTAAAATAAGACTAGACTCCAAAAAAACCTACTTCTTATTGTTGTGCACTATGGATTCTTTCAAAACAAAAATTTCATAGATGTATATTAAAATAAAATGGATTGCAAAGAAAGTCCACTAAGATAAGAACAAAAAACTTATAAAGTAAACAAATTTTGTATTCAAACTTACGTAACATCAACATAAGCATGGTTGTCATGCAAGGGATTTGGATAAGTCTGTAGCATACACATAATCCACCAAAGGTCCCTAAATTAGTAACAACCACGACTAATCTTTTCCATATTTTTAGTTCATTGATATTTAACAACCTCTAAATAATCATTTTCAAAATGAAGAAATGTTTTAAGTGGACCATTTTGAAAAACAACAGGAGCGCAGAGAATATATATAGCAACAACAATGCACTATACTTTATAGATAATAGGCTCAGATACACAAGCATTCTAGATAAAACCATGGTTAGTGAATTTAGCATGATGCAAAACTTCCAATCTCACATTCACTAATATAGAAACTGTAAAACTAGATGCATCAGGCTTTGGAATTAAAAGGACAAATTATTTATTTTCAGAAAATATTGCCCTGCTTATACCAAAATCTATAAATGACAATAGGAAATGTGTAGAATGGGAATGCCCAAGAGCTTGAAATAAGATATTTTGATGAAGATGGAGATGTCATATCTATGTTAAATGTTGGGGATTCTGTTTATGCATTCAATCATGGATCCTACCCTTCTCGTCTAGAGGTCGCATGGAGTAGAAAGCACTTAACTACTTTGCAAAGTTGTTGGAAGCCACATGGTGGAGGTAGAACTTACTAGAATGATAGAACATTTGAATGAATAATAATATTTTCTGTGACTGTGGATTCAACATCTTTGTGTTCCATTCAAGTTATTTATGCTACTGGCACTACTACATAGAGGGGGGCTACATCGTTCTAATAAAGATGCAATATATCAATATGTGTATAAATAGAAGATATAGGGTATAGGGTAGATCTCTTGTACACTAGCCACAGTCATAAGAAGCGTGTACATTGACTTTCATTAAATAATATTCTATCTCAACCCTAAAGCCAAAAAATTTTCTTGAAAGTAATTTTCTATAATACCCAAAAGTCTAAATCGATCGATTCTGTCCCATCATCAAACAGATTAAAAAATATGCATATACACTCAAATAAGTAGAAAACGATCGGGAGAAACACCATACATGTATAAAATTCCTCATAATTTTAAACCTGATAGATCCAGACATTAGGGTATATAGTAAGTAAAGCTGTAACAGTAAACAAAAACAAGATCCATCCCTTATGGTGAAAAATGGGTTTATCGTGGTATGGTCAGCAATCAAAACCCACCTCAATCTTTCAATCCCACAAAGATCAAGTGTTAAAAAGATAAGGGCTACTCCATATAACGAAGTAGCAGGAAAGAACACATATCAAACTTGTAGAGCTTAGAGAAATCTTATCTTTTTCCCATTTGACTCCAAGACATAAAAAAACCCATTTGGGTAATGCAGGAATCAAGAAATGAAGGGCTTGCCTTTAAAAAACCAAAAGAAAAAGCAAATCTTGAAAATATTGAATGGATTCCTCCTTTCTCCTTATGGCCGCCACCGCTGCTCTACAAAATACCCAAGAAGAAGATGGCCCATATCAAATGAGGGAGGGAAAAGAAAAATGCATGTCCAATGAGGGAGGGAAAATGAATGAGGAGAGGGAAATAAATAAATTATTTTAGAAAAAGTTTTTTTATTGTCATAATTTAAGAAAATTACAAAATTAAAAATATAATTTAAACATAAAATATATATTTAAGACAAATACGTATAAAAACCCCAATAATATCAGAAGGAAGTCACCACGGGATAAGGCCCCAAAGATAAACATTTTTTAAACCCGAGCACAGTAAATATGAATTTGAAAATGCAAGAGATGATGGGATATTATGTGGTCACATTATCCTAGACTATGATAATTATTGGATAATGGTAAGAAAATTGCAAAATATTGAACTTGGAAATGTAATTTTTTGTTGTACTCAAGTGATCAAAAGCAGTTACTCAAGACAGGAAAATGTTTGTATCTAGGGCACAAGGTACAAACATTAAGGAATACCTTCAGAATCTCCCAAGTCTTAATTCTTAAATAAAACATGAATACAATTTTCAAGAGAATAAGAACAGATGAAAGGTAATCACTGTGAGAAGGTGAGGTCCTACCTATTATGACCAAGAAAATCTTGTTGGGGGATAGGGCATATGGCACAATCATTAAGGGACACCTTCAAAATCTCCCAGGTCCTAATTCTTAAATAAAACCTAAATACAGTTTTCAAGAGAATAAGAATAGATGAAAGGTAATCACTGTGAGAAGGTAAGGTCCTACCTTATAATCACCAATTATGACCAAGAAGATCTTGTTGGGGGCTTTTCCTCTATATATTTTGGAAAGAAACAATAATGATAAGGATGTCCCAGTGCTGGTGCTAAGCCTAAAGATCTTGCAAAGTGTGTAAATCCTGCTACTCAAGGTTCTATAGTGATTATTGGCATGAATGAAAGCTAAACCCCTAAAAGGACACCGAATAGAATCTTGGAGGAAGCTAGAACATTAGATCTACAACTCAAGTCAATCTACACCTCTTGTATGGCCAAGAAGATTTCTTGGCTAAAGTGACATTACATAAACATTTACTTGTGAAATTATAAAAGGAAGAAATAAAGCCACATCCATCCAACATAAAGTCATGCAGAGAAACTACTGCAAACATCTAAGGCCACAAACAATGAAATTCTAGCAATACATCAGCTATACTTCCAACGGTACTATTGACAATGAATAAACTAATGCATTCATCTTAGCAAAGTCTCAAGAGGTTATGATTAGAATGAACCTTAATTGAACTTCACTGATGTACATAAGCTTTCCCTCCATCATTTTTTGTGTTAACTGCACAAGTAACATAAGGAGATCTGGCACACCTCCACTAAAACCCACAATCAATAAATGTTAAATACAACCGAACAACCAAAAATTTGAAAAACAAATCTATCCAGTATATTGTAACCTCAACTGAATATGGACTTGAGCATAGAAAAAAGGAGATTATAAGAAGCTACAATGCTCACGTGACAAAAATCCTAGTTCCCTAATGTCTGGATCATGATCATCCTACCCAGTCCTTGAAGCCTATGTAGTAGTGTGCACACACACTTGAAAAATAACCATTAAACTTGAAATTGAACTTTTCTTCACTACTAAGTTGGGTAAATTTTGATAAATTGGAAAAGCTCAAGTCATGCTTGATTGCGCTAGTCACCATCACCATCTCCATCATCCTCATTATCATCATTCTTTTTCCCCTTCTTACTATTCTTATTCCTAGATTTGTTATTATTATTACTATTGTTCAGAGACATACCTTTAAGCGAAGCTGAAACTTTATCCTCTAGAGCGGCATCTTCATTGTCGTCAGCCACTGGGAAACCATATGCAAAAATTGGTGAAGCTTTTACTAACATCAACAAAAATTAAAATTCTTTGTATACAAAGATTTATTGTTACTAAGATTCATCGTCGAGAGCTGATAAACTATAAACAATGTTCACACACAACAATTACCTTAACTACCACACATTTTCAATTTCACTTAATCACATTATTTAAATGACATAAAATATAAAATATATAGTTACAAAATCTGTTGAACCCCAGGGAAGAAACTGAACAGAACTTCATCCCAATGGAAAGCTCAGGGTAAATGATTAAAAGATTATTAAGAACTTATTGACATGGTTGCTAGATGATGGATAGGATTGCTTTTATTCCTTAACGTCTTTTGTCGGCTTGTCTGGCAGCCACAAATGGCCCACAAAATGCTATTTCTTAAGAAATATGGTTCCTTGTCATTTTGTTTCTCATAACATAGCTGGATTAGAAAATGCCAGAAAAAAATAGATTTGGAGTCACCAAGTTTCAGAAAGTTACAATTTACTAGTCACAGCAAGGTACTTTGTATGACGCCCCTGGGCAAGCAATCCCCTTGTTTCCTTCTTCCTCAAGTCAACTGTAACAAAGGCAATTGCCTTGCCAATCCAGAGAACCTTGGCTTCAAGTTCAATCTCCTCCTGAGTTAGAGGGAAAAAAACTCAACAATCTAAATTAGCCTAAAGTTTCTTCATCATGCAAAAAACAAAAGAAATCCAGACCATCAAGAAAATATTTACAATGAGAATGTTCAAGATTTACCCCAACTTTGCAGCATTAAGATATAAGACATTGATTTCAGCTGAAACACCGGATGATTTAGCTCCTATAGTGAATATTGCTGCACTACCTATAATATCAACATATGCTGCAGTAGCTCCTCCATGAAGAAAATTCCTTGTGTTCTGTGCACTCAAGTAGAAACATGGTAAGACAAACTTCCTAGACGATTGAGCCCTCAGATAAGAATAACAATTGTCCATAAAATTAATGTGGATATCTAATAATCTATTGTAATTTATCTTAAACCATCTATGTATATGGAATTTACAATTGTATTTAGAGATTCATAAATCATGCACTTTGCTAATGGTTCAAAGATCATAAACGTCACATTGGTCAGACCTAGCAAAAAAGAAAAATTTGACAGGATGGAAAACACATCAACTATTGAAAATCCACTGACAATGAGAACTGGCCCATTTGCAATGCAAAACCATTTCCATAGTGCAAGAAACATAAATATGAATATCCTGTCACATTTCTTGCAACTAGTTGCTAAGATAAGCTAACTAGACAATTAAGGCTCCAATACCACTGTATGTAAAACTAATGTGGTAAAAAAACTATTATCAGTGAGAAGAAAACTAGAGCATTGCCTTAATCTATCCCTAAGCAATACCCAAATTAGAAATGCTTTTTGTACAGTATGAATTACAGTAGAAAGAACCCAAAAGCTTTTATTTTCCATGGACCTACTCCAAACCCATCCTAAAACCTCCCACTAACATGCTGCTGAGTGCTATACCATTGAGCTCCCAGCCCCCTTGCAGTTTGGAGCATGGATTGGTCTTTCAACACAAGCTATCAATTGACCCAACCTACTCTGTCATATTATTAGAGGCATGAATCTACTTTAAATCAAGTGAATAAACCTAACTCACTCTATCCTATTATGAGAGGTGCATGATTCTACTTAAAAGAAAGTGAATTTGTATTTGGGTATAGGGTTTCAACCCCTAATTTAAATGAGGTCAATGGTTCAAACCCAATCCAAGATCAAATCAATACTTGATAATAAAGTTGTCGCCATTATTTTTGGGGTTTACAAGTGATTGTTTATGAGATGAAACTTCCTTTATCTAAGGTAAGGAAGAAATGGGTATCTTACCAAGAGGCGTGGAGGGGCTTTGAGAGTGCATAGAAGGCGTCCATGCTCTGCAAGATCAATTTGCAGGCCTTGTAGAAGAAGAGAATCATAGAAGCATGATGGTAGGTCATCGGTGGATGAAGGCAACTTGTTGGCCATCCCTTCCAGCCATTCTTCTTCCGCTCTGAGCGACAGGGGCATCATCCCCTGCCTTCTTCTACTCTGAGCGGCAGGGGCATCATCCCCTGCCTTCTTCTACTCTGAGCGGCAGGGGCATCGTCCCCTGCCTTCTTCCAACCAAAAATTTTCACATTTTTACATAAGCGCACATAATTCCCTCCAAAACTAAAGTCCCTCCAAAACTAAAACTTATATTATAATTTTAATTATAAAATTATGAAATTATATTACAATATGATTATTCATTATTATAATATTTAAATAATATGAAATATTATTAAATTATATTTAACTTAAATTATATTTAACTTAAATTATATAATTATTTTGTTATATAAGTTATAAATTATACAACTTAAGTTATTAAATTAAATAATTTAAATTAATTTAACTTAAATTATACTTGTGCATACTGGACTTGCAAAATTAAATAATTTATCAATATTATAGTATATTTAAAAGTTTTATAGTTAATAATTTTGTCTTTATTTTATTTGTATCTATCCAGTTTGTCTATTTTCTTGTCTTATTTTTAAATTTTTTTGTATATTTCCTATTGTATGATTTGTCTTTTTTCTTCTTAACTCTTTGTTCAATCCTTTCTCTCCCTTTATTCCTTTGGTCTAAGCGGGTATTTATTGCCTTGCCTTATATTGTCTTTGAATTCATGGATTATGATCAAATTGGAAAGAAAAAAGAATAGAGGATTAATAGTCATTTATTTAGTCATTTTTATTTGTCTGACCAATTATTTAGTTGTGTTTTTTGCCTGATGACCAAATTAGTCATTTATTTGGTCATTTATTTAGTCATTTATAGTTGTGTTGCAAAAAAATTGGTCACATGACTAAAAGTTTTAGTCACCTGGTCATTTATTTGCCATATTTCTGCTAGTGTAACCTCAACTAAATATGGACTTGAACATAGAAAAAAAGAGATTATAAGAAGCTACAATGCTTATGTGACAGAAATCCTAGTTCCCTAATGTCTGGATCATGATCATCCTGCCCAGTCCTTGAAGCCTATGTAGTATGTTGGAGTACTTGACAACACTGAGAGGGGGGTGAATCAGTGTTGTAGATAAAAAAACACTTTATTTACTTTCAAACTTTAAAAACTAGAAAGTAATGTTGCCGATTAAAGCTTTATCAAAGCACGATACTATGCATTAAGGAACTGAACATTCAAGTAAAAAGACAAAAGAACCGTGCAATAAATGAGACCATAAGACAAATATTTCAGGAGTGGAAAACCCTCATGGGGTAGAAAAACTACTCAGTAAATGCCTCATTGGCTTAATCTAAAAAATCACCAATTACAGAGCCTCACTGGCTTTAAAATGTCTCACTAATTTTTTATCACTGCCTCAGTGGCATAACACAATCACACGAATACAATAGAGAATTTGAATCAATACAGAGGGTTACTCTGTTCCCTTACAATCCAGTTCTTGACTGTCTCATTATTTGAGACTCAAGAATCAACTATGCACATCAACTCAAGATGGTTCTTGCATCAACACTCTGTTACAATCTCAATGATAGTGTAACCACACACACCATCAATATCATACCAAGTGTTATATATAATGTCTCATAATCTCTTCCTTTTTCATTAAACAGTTTGTATTTGTAACTAAAACAACTAATAAGATTACATTACATAAGATGATTACAACATTCTCCAACTGGGGTCTCATACAAATGCACTTTACAATGTTACAAGTATAAGATAACAATCAGATCATAGAAGAATAAATAATGCTCCCAAGATGAAAGTGAAGGACAGTCGCTAGGAAGTCTTGTCAAGAACGGATCACGAGACCCCAATGGCTGTGGGTGCACACCACCCTACCATGTGGTACCTTAAAGGTCCACCCCCCGTGCTCAGAGATGATCACATGGCCATACACAAGCAAGACAGCAATTAGGATAGGAAGACTCATATACACAACTCCAATAGGGATACCCCAAGATACAAAGTTCACAAGATCACATCCTAAGCACATGTTCACGAAGGGCAAAAATAAGGCACCTGGTAAGCATATGATAGAGCTCATGATGAAGAGGCTGCATTGGATTGGATGACCATGTTTATACCTTTGATGTCACCTTATACTACATTATGGAGGTTGCTTCACTTGGATATGGTGTCCAACTATATAATATGTGGTATGAAGGAGTATGCCTTGAAAAAGAAACTTCAATTAGCTTGAAAAATAAATCAGAGAACAAGATAATGCAATTTGATCCTACCAAGGAAACAAGAAACTTGTTTGACAGGTGATTTATATGTATAGTCTCCTAAGCTAGAGGATTTAAAAGTCTGAGAACTCTAATATTAAACATTTCAGTGTAGAAGGTTCCAGTTTAGAATCACTGGAATCAGAGAATCAATAACAGAACAAACTCAATTAAAAATGGTTTGACAATTTATCAAAATCGCAGCCTAATTTAAGTGTTTTTCCAACATCTACATGTATTGGAGGTTTTATCACTTCAAACCATCATTTGTAGAATCATTAAAATGCATTCTCTAATCAATTGCTTCTCAGAGTCTCAACTTCTCACCATCCTTAGCAGTTTCTCAGACCTTGACAAAAAGGTAAAGTCAAACTTCTTCCTCTGGGTTAATATTTACTTGCAAAGTCAAAGTTATGTATAGCCAAATGGAATGTAAGGCAAGAGTTGAGCCAAATTTGATATCCTATTCCGGCATCCTCCCTGCCTATGCTAAAATAGGCAGCACTTTGGGACAAGTTATGGACATCCATCAAAGCATAATGGAATGGGAAATTTTGTCAGATAATAGTTGGAAAAAAAATCTTTGGTAGACATGTATGTAAAATGTGAGCATATAGACAAGGCACGATAACTGTTTAATAGACTCCCTCAAAGAGATGTCCTCGTGGACTGCAACAATTGCAATACATGCACAAAATGGAGATGCTTTAGAAACTCATAAGCAAATGCAATAACTGCCTGATCCACACAAAATGGATCTGTTAAAAGGCTTTAGAAACTTTTAAGCAAGTGCCCTTTGTCAGGCGTAAAGCCAAATTCCTGAATGTTTGCCAGTAACCTCGCTGCCTGCGCCAGAATGGGGGCTTTGAAATAGGGGAATTTTTGTCAGATATTTCAGTTGGAAATGCTCTGGTAGATATTTATGCAACTGTGGAGCACAGACAAGGCATGTGAACTATTTCATAAAATGCCTAAAAGAAAAGTGGGCTTTTGGACTGTAATGGTCACAAGATAGGCACAAAGTGGATTAGTTATAAAGGCTTTAGAACTTTTAAGAAAATGCAACTGGCGGGTGTAAACCCCAACTCCCAAAACCTTTAGCAACATCCTCCCTGACCGTGCCAAAAGGCAACACAGAGAAGGCACACACCCTGTTTGACAGAATGCCTCAAAGAGATGTTTCTCATGGATTGCAACAATTGCAAGTTATGCACAAAAATGGATTTGATGAAACGACTTTAGAAACTTTTAAACAAATGCCATTGGCAGGTGTAAAACCAAATTCCTAGACCTTTGCCAGCATCCTCTCTACCTGAGCAACGATGGAAGTATAGACAAGGCACATAATTGTTTGGCCGAATACCTCAGAGCAATGTCCTCTCATGGAATGTAATGATTGCAGGATATTTACAAAATGGATCTTTCGAAAAGGCTTTAAAAACTTTCTAGCAAATGTGATTATCAGGCGTAATGCTAGACTTCACAGCCACTGCCGCATCCTCACGGCCTGTGCCAAAATGGGCATCCCTCGTACAGGGTATGGACATGCATTGAAATGTGAAGGATAGAGGAATTTCATCTGATATTGTAGTTAAAAAGACTAAGGTAGACATGTATGCAAAATATGGAAGCAAAGAGAGGGAACATGAATTGTTTGCCAAAATGCCTCAAAGAGAAGTCATCTCATGGAATGTAATGATTCCAGGATATGCGCACAATGGGTTAGATTAAAAACTTTAGAATCCTTCAAGCAAATGTAAAAATGTGTAATATAGACAAGGCAAGTAACTATTTGGTAGAATACATGAAAGCGATGTCATCTAATGGGCAGAAATGATTACGGGATATGCACAAAAGAGATTTGTTGAGAAGGCATTAGAACTTACATGCAGTGCAATATGCAGCGGATGGAAAAATCCACTCCACAGTTGCACCTCTACCCTTTTCAGTTCCCTATGTGCCCTCCTTTCTCCTTGCCAAAAACCCTTGCTCTCCTCCCTTCTACCCAAATCCATAGCATGAGCCTTTTTCTCTCCCTCTCGTCAGAATGAGAATCCTTCCATAAAATATTTTCTTTTTTTCCCTAAGTCCAAAAAAAAAGACTATCCCTATATTATTTTTGGTTTATAACTAATAGATGACCAAGGCTTAAGAGATACCCCATCTCATGAACATCATATAGAAACTATGCACAAGGCCCATTCGCTAACACAACGCCACAACAAGAATTATAAATAGACAAACACACGCACACGAAGGCACTACACAAGGTCAAGTTGCTAACACAACGCCATAGAGACAAACTCAACACAAAAAGATCATACGGATCCGACTCACAGGAGCATAAAACAATCGAACAGTACTGGACGATGTCCGAGGCATAACCTAACATCAAAAACTCGTCTCAACATAGAGACGATGACGAGGCTGAGGTGTTGGCCACTGTGACATCTCCAACTCACCACCATTGGGATATGAGGCATGCTCAAACCTGTGGAGCCAGGTGGAGTCAAGAACTAGTACTTGCATCACTCAAAAACACATTACAACCTCTGCACATATACATCATATAATAGCTGAAGCATGAATAATCCACATCGGAGGATTCCAACATCCATAATCATTCGCATAGTGTGCCAATGTCACAGTGTCATCCTCTCCACGTGTACACCTAATCCTAATATGAAATCAAACATAACAATTCGACTAGTACACCATGATATAAGATCACATCACCACTCTAGTCGTCATGTCTATTCATCATAACATAATCATCATCAGGAACATCAACATAAGCAAAAATGTCAGTGTCTCAACACCATATAAAGCCTGAATTTCATACCTCAGTGTTTACCTCAAACAGGTCAGGACTAGGGAGGCACTACAAATTTGTCTTTTTTCTTCTTAACCCTTTGTCCAATACTTTCTCTCCCTTTATTCCTTTGGTCTAAGTGGACATTTATTGCCTTGCCTTGTATTGTCTTTGAATTCATGGATTATGATCAAATTGGAAAGAAAAAAGAATAGAGGAGTAATAGTCATTTATTTAGTCATTTTTATTTGTCTGACGAATTATTTAGTTGTATTTTTTGCCTGATGACCAAATTAGTCATTTATTTGGTCATTTATTTAGTCATTTCAACCGATGACCAAATTAGTCATTTATAACTATGTTGCAAAAAATAAGTAGAATTTTGGTCATGTGACTAGAAGTTTTAGTCACCTGGTCATTTATTTGCCATATTTCTACTAGTGTTCCTTCAATTCTTCAAAAAAATGTGAACACACAGTTTCCGAGAAATCCCTGTGCAATAGCTGTGTTGTAAAGATGACTAATTGCTGCTACAAGTTAACATAAAAGAAAATATCTCTGCGAAACTCTCCCAACGAGAAACTGGAAAAAGATCCTTGTTACATTGGAAAAACTTGAATCTATAACCTTCCCTATTCCGTAACTGATTTTTGAAAATCAATTATAAATAATAAACAAATTTTGCACCTTCCCATGGAACATTTTAACTCATTAATGAGTCAAGATATTAATAAAATGCACTTTATAATAAAATGATACGTTTCGGTCTAATTTTGACTGGCAAGTGACTGGCTCTTTGAAAAGCATGTATTGTACTATTTTATAGCCTTCAATCCAACTGCATCTAGGCTCCTCCTTTAATCCTTTCTCTCTCATCATTTTTCTTAGCTTTGATCTATCATTCCACCTGCCAGCTCTGGCATAAATATTTGATACAAGAACATATGCTGCATCTTCTTCTGGCGCTAACTTAATGAGGCATTCTGCTGCATGAATGCAAAGCTCAATTTTGCCAAAGTTTGCACACGTAGAAAGTAATGTCCACCACACTGTATCATCAGGTTTAAATGGCATTTCATCAAGGCACCCAGAGCGTCCAAGGATATCAACTGTACAAGCATAATGTTCTATTCTTGGCGTGGTGCCATGATTACTGTCCATTGAATGAAAGTAGTATAGACCTTCATCTATGAGGCCTACATGACTTGCCCATTTTGAGCATATCCAACAATCATTGCATTCCACAGTACTGTGCATCTTCTAGCGTTTTCATTATAAACTTTGTGTCTATCTTCTATAATCCCACACTTTGCATAAATGTAAACAATGGCACTACCAACAAAACCCACAATTTCAAAACCATTTTGAGCTATTTGGGCATGTATCTGCTTGCCTCTCTCTAGGGTCGCGAGGATTCCACATGCTCTTGGCTATTCTTAATAAAAATAGAACAAATATTTACCACTTTTTGTTTTGAATGAGGTGTAAAATTACTATTGATTGTTTGACCATTAAAATGGATGATATTTAAGTAGAGTGCATGCTCTTAGAACGTTGGATAAGGAGAAGTTGTCTCGTCAAGTGTCACATTTGGCAATAAAGTTTCAGTGCCTCCTCACCATGCCCATTCTAGGCATATCCTGCAATCAACACATTCCATGTAACACATTTCTTTGAGGCACTTTGTCAATCTGTGCATGTGTGTGCGTTCTGTATGCTTCAACATTATGCATACATGTCTACCAGAATGGCTACAGCTATAGCAACCGACAAAAATCCAGTTTCAATCATGCCTTAATGGATAAGCAAACATGTTTCAGCGCTCCAATTCTGGCACAGGTGTGATGTAAGTTGGAAAAGGTTGAGTTATTTGGCTTTACACCAGCCGATTGCATTTTCTATGTTCAAGTTTCTAAATCTTTTTCAATGAATTCATTTAGTGTATATCCTGCGCTCAGTGCATTTCATGAGATGACAAATCTTTGAGGCTTTCTGGCAAATCCATGGCGGGTGGAGAGGCGAGTGATTGGCAGAAATGGGGGTTAGAAAACCCTACAAACTGCAGAGCAAGTTTTGGAAAAGTATATGCTTCTTAAACTTCAAACACTGCTGAAAACTATTTTTTCGCGATCTTTATGGATGGTTGAAAGGAAGTCTTTAGAAAATTTAATAGTTAACGAACTATGAAATCACCATAAAAAAATATTTAAAACTTTTATAAAGTTCCCTTGATTTTCAAGCACCCTAAGTTCATGCCTCTCAAAATCATACTTAGCAATTTCGAATCACTCCAAAAATTTTACAGTAGCTTACTTGGCAATGCCCCTGCTCATATCTAAGGTTTCAGAAACACATCATCAAATATGATGCCACACCAGCATGTTTTTTGTTGAGGTGTCAAATAGTTCCCCAAAAAAAGGGTGGACCAATATGTGTGCATTAAGTCATGTTTTGTTGGTGGGCTGATGTGGCATCACATGATTGGTTGCTTTTTAAATCTAAAGGGCACATTTCATTCAATTATTAGTGCTTATAGTAACACTAACAACCTTAAAGTCACAACTACTAGTACTAAACTTTTAAAAAATATTGGACCTTAAATGCACATATACTATCTCATGATTGGAACTATCTCACCTATTGGGTCTTTTCCCCTATGCAGGCATAGACATATTAAAAAAGAAACGTCTCATTCATTGAAGGCTAAGGAACCAATGTACTCTACGATCAAATCATCTGCACTTCTTCATCTACTAGAGTTGATTGTACAATTGACAAAACTCTTGCCGTAGCTAGGCATTCATACTAGACAACTTATATAAGGTATTTCTATTATCCACTTTCATGTAGCATTTGAGATCTTTCACACAATGCCAATGGATATCTTAATGGCTTAAAAGTGACTACATACATATCTTTGCATAAATAGAGTAATTAATACTTGTCCATGGGCTTTCCCCATATACATACTTGTAAATGTAACACTAAATAGATGACTAAATCTCATCATAGATAGGTTGAGGAGTTAAATAAGGTCAACCATTTTTCTTTTTCCTTCCCTTAATAATGTAGGCAAATTGTCTATCTAGGGGAGAGGACCCACTACCCGCACACCCTAACTTCATACACATCAAGATCCTAAATGGTACATCAAATTTTCATGAAAATTTTAGCATATCTCTATATCTAAGTTAAGGGCTTAAAGCTATTGTTTGGGGTTTTGGGTATCAATGATGTAGCCTAGTCAGCTACATCTTCGTCGAGTTGTCAAAAACATCAAAAAAAAGTTAGACTGAAACATGTGCACCAAGGCACCTATTACCAACCGCCTAATGTGTTACCATATGATTGGTTGTTTCTTTGATGTGACATGTGAAGTGTATTGTTACACGTGTATGTGCACATGTATTGGTTCCTTATTAAATTTTTACTAGTACATATTATTTCTTAACTACTATTATTTTCATATATTTAACTAGGGGTCTAAGTGCGTGGCATTGTAGAGGCTATTGGGGCATGGTTATCTATTGGGTCCGTTCCGCAAACATTTTGGATGCACATTTGATCATATTTATTAATTAATTAGAATTATGAATATAATATGATTTTGAATTCAATTAATTTATTAATACGATCAAATGTTGGATAGATGTTGTTGAATGTAGGGAGTTGGATTTTGCTTAAGCAATAGTCATCCTCCTTTGACTTTTTACTTTCACTATTTAAATATGTACATCTACAGTGCCATAATTCAAAACTTTGACCTATTGTATATATACACTCTTTAAATAAAACTTTAGGAGAGAATTGCCTAAAGGAGGGACACTATCAATATTGCTTGATCTATTTTATATGAGATCACTTTAAAAGGACAAACCATTTACATGGAAATGGGATATTTTTTTGCCTCCATTATTTATTTTTCACATTCTTATAGGTGTTGAAAAGATGGTTTTGCATTTTCCCTTATGGAATAATTTGTTTCTATTTTTAGTGCCATTAGTTCATGTTTTGAAACAAATTTATTGGGACTTCCTTGTGCACCTCTATAAATACTTGTAGTTGTGTTTTGTTTCTCTCTAAGTTGTATGGTAAAATTGATAAAGTTATAGGTTATCAAATTGATAATGACTTGATGAACCTTAATCCAAGTAGTCTTGATTGTATCCAAGACTACATCAAAAAGATAAAATAACTAAGAACACAATTAAAGGACTACCAAATTGATAAAGAGGATTTATAACTAATTATGAATATGCTATCTAAGTTTGGTTTTGAATATTCAATTTTTGTTTTTGATACAGTCATGGATAGAGGATCCATTGAAAGATTATCCAACCATGTAGTGAAATGAAACAATAAACATATTGAAACTCAATGAAATAACAAAATATGTTCTTTATTAATTCATATTCACAATAGAACTACAATATGCTATAATGGGTTTCTAACATGCTAGGCCTCAACCATTTGATTACAAATGCACAAATTATAGAATTCAAATGATACTGCGATACAAACTAATGTTGAGATCCAAACGTTGAACTATAAATTTGACTACCTTCAAATAATTATGAGAAATGTTTATATAGCAATTTCTAGCCTTAGGAGTGATCCCAATCAGTCGCAAGAAGGTGCAAATCTCAATGCCAAGTGAAATGTGTAGTCAGTCAAACATGTGAAGAAATCTTTTGGAATGAATGTGATGATGATGGATCAATGAAACTCGATGTGGTTCACACTTTAAGCTCTCCTAGGCCCAATGAATATGGGAATGCATTCCTTTATTGTTGTACACTTTGGAAAGTTGTCGCAAACTAAGAATAGTGAGATTGGATATCTTCTTGTTGAGTCAGTAGTGAGTCTGAAAGTGAATTATGCCTTTGTAGTGATCAAAATCTTCGAGAAAGTGAATATGATGTTGAAGGATTAATGTCGAACATGTATCCTCAACTGTAATATGAAATGTGCAAGTGCGATGAAATGTGATAAAATTTGCAATGATTGGTAGTGACTAGAATGTTATTTGCAAACCTATAAATAAAACAAAAACCAAATTTTTTTGCGTGATGCAAGATTGCTCTTACACCCTAGGATGCTCCTGCATTAGACACAAGAGATAATTTGAAAAGTGAGTCCCTCATTTTTTAGTGGCTAGAGGGAAACCAAGATGGCCTACCTCAGCCTTAGAGATCTAAGATGAATCTCTTTCAGGCCTACCTTTCCACTTCACCAAACACTCCTCATACTACCTATTCATGGTGCTTCTTCTAATCCTATTGTCTAAATTTTTTCTCAATATCCTCTTTTTGATGTTGCAGTAACTGATTCTCCCATTATACTTCTATATTATTATCTCATGGCTCTCCTTCCTAATACTAGTACATATTTACAACATTGAATATTGGTGATATACTGAAACTTTCTGGCAACTCTACTTTATTTGCATTTCTTGAATCAATTTTTTTGACAACTCTACAAAGAAAAAACTTCTTCATCTTTCAACTTATTATATGTTCCAACTAGGAATCTTTTTTTCTTAAGATACACCATTACTTCAACTCCAACTACAAGATCATTATGTCTCCTTTTCTCATTATCTTTCTCCTTATATCTACCATTCATCTTCTCTAAGTGACTCCTTATTTCTATATGCACTTCCTTTAGATGTTCTACAAATTATTCTACTTTTGCACTCTTATTTTCTTTATTTTTGATGTCACTCAACTCCAATACATTTCTTGGACTATTGCCATATCCAACCACAAATAGTGTTTTCCTTGTGCTCCTATTGACTGAATTATTGTATGTAAATTCTTCCTGTGCTAGTATAATGTCTCAATTTCCTTTCTTTTCTTCAACCAAACACCTCAACAAGTTCCCTGAACTCCATTTCACAACTTTTGTTTTCCCATCAATCTACGGGTGATATGCAAAACTAAACTTCAAATTTATCTTCATTTTCTTCCACAATGTCTTCCAAAAGTAACCAACAAACTTAGTATCTCTTTATGAAATAATACTCTTTCACAACCCATGCAACCTCACTTTCTTGAAAAATAAATCAGCTATATGTACTGCATCATTTGCCTTCTTAAATGAAATGAAATGTGCCATCTTATAAAATCTATCCACAACTACAAATATTGAATCATGTCCCCTTTGTGTTCTAGGCAATCCTAATACAAAATCCAGTAATATCTTCCCAAGGTTTCTCTGGAATTGGTAATGGTTGATACAACCCAACATTTTAACTACTCCCTTTTGCAATTTGACAAGTTCTATAACCTTGAACATATTTCCTTACATTCTTGCATATTTGTGGCAAAAAATAGTTCTCACTCATCAATGCCACCTGTTGGCAAGAGACACTATATGGATTCATGGTTGTTGTCATTGATGGCAACAAAGGTCATCCCACATATCCGCAAGTCATGATATGTCTCTACCGGAAGTCAGATTGAAGATTGTGGTGGTCCGGTGAACAAGAACAGAGCATGTGGCAAGGTCCGACAGATTGGTCCGGATCTCTCAGAGGAAGTGTCTTGGTGCAGTGCGGATCTGGGGAAGTCAAGAGGACTATCTTGAGTAGTATATTCCAAGGATTTAGCCTCCGGAGATGGACAAGGAAAAAGATATGAATAGTTGAGTACCGGATTCCTGAGAGACAGTGAAAACAGAGGAAGAACTGACTGACTGAGTATCAAACTACTTTCCGGATGTGTTACAGATGATGATAAAGGTTGCGGAGGCATGAATCATGTTTGGCCGACATAATTGATGATATCTACAAGTATATGCTTGATCCGCATTGCTTGGTGAGCAAGGATTCAGCCGACAGAACTAAGTTTGTAAGAAACTAGACTGTTCCGGATGCCGACTAGAAAGATGATGAAATTACTTGTGCGGATATATATAGAGGATGGATTTAGTTGTAAAGGGTGTGTAGTGTGTGTGAGGATATGCGAACAAGTCCAGAGTAGAGCAGGAGTAACAAGAAAGATCCGGTATGTGAAAGGACAGCAGACTAAAGAACAGAGGAAAGATGAAGTGCAGCAGATCAGTATACTGAACCTAACCGGAACTGAACTCCAGCATATGCAGATGCTTCCAATCAGTTCAAGACTGTGATTCTAATCACTTTGTAAGACAGTGTGTCTTCTTGTAGGCAGTGAGCCTCTTGTGAGCAGTGTGCTCGGGCAGTGAGCCCTAATTGGCAAGTGCCATTTTTGTAATTTCCTATTCTTCTAACAGAGAATAATTCTTGGGTTAATCACCCCGTGGTTTTCTCCCTTAACAGGGTTTCCACGTCAAAAATACTGTGTCATGTGTTTCTTATTTCATGGTTTATGTTTGTGTTTGATTTTATGCTGCTTCAATTAAAAGGAAAGTTTAAAAAGGGAAATAATTAGGATAACTGATTCACCCCCCCCCCTCTCAGTTATCAACAATTGGTATCAGAGCCAAGTTCCTCCTAATAGAGCCTAACAGCTTGAGGAAGATCTGGGATTTCAAATGGATGCATATGGTTTAAAGGAGCAACTCAAGACTGCCCTTGAGGATCTTGAACAGTCAAATTCTGAAGTCAGTGAATTAAGAGAAAGACTCAAACAGGCTGATGAATTCATGAGGGAATTAAAAGACAAATTAAGTCTCTCTATGAAAAAGAGAAAGGAGCTGCTCCAACAGTTGGCAAGACAAAGTGAAGAAAGCAATACAAATGAAGAATTGACTGAGCAAACCAAGTTATGTGAAAAGTTATCAAAAGAAGTCATTATGTTAAGACATGAAATGGAATCAGGAACTATAAAGTTCACTCAAGAGATTGAAGAAAAAAGAAAGGCTGAAGACAATCTAAGACAATCTCTTAAGGAAAAATCAGAAGAATGCCACCAGATGGACAGGATTATCAGACATCTTGAATCTGATCTTGAAGATGCCAAAGATAATGAAGAAAAACTTGAGGATCAAATTACCTCTCTCAAAAGAGATCTTCAAACAACAAATGAATATAAAGAGAAATTCAAGATAAGTTCTGCTCAACTTGAAGTTCTTCTTGGAAGTCAAAAGAGGACTGATGACAAGTATGGTTTGGGATATGAGAAAGGAGAAAGCTCCGGATCCGGTCAGAGGAATCTTGGATCAGAAAATCCAAGGAGCAGGCCTAGAAGACCTCCAGTAAGACAGCCAAATGCTCAAAAATATCCATCCTTCAATGGATACTGCCACAGCTGCAACCATTTTGGTCACAAAGCTAATCAGTGCAGAATGAGAATGAATCAGATTAATTCATCCTTCTCCGGACAGTGCTTCAACTGCAAAAGGTATGGACACAAATCCCATGAATGCAGAATTATGCAAGTAAACAAATCATTCAAAGGTAAATGCTTTACATGCAATAGAGTAGGTCATATGGCTAATCAATGCAGATCAAGGGGATATCAGTTAAATATGCAAAGAAATGTTATTTGCCAAATCTGCAATAGGTCCGGTCATAATGCTAAAGTCTGCAGAAACAAGAATCAGGACAAAAGAGGTCCGGTGTATAATCAGAATCAAGACAAGGGTAAACAAAAGATGAATGCGGATGAAGTTAGGAATCAGATGAGCAAGATTTGGGTGAAGAAAAGCTCAGAGAATGTAGAGGTTGGATCCGCACCAGATTCTGGTGCTGATATTTCTTCCGGAAATTAAAAAGTGAGCTCAGGCTCAGGGGGAGACTCAAAGAAGATTCTGTTCCCCCAGCCAAACAAGTTGTGCCGGATGTGGCACAAGATGCGGATTAAAGGGTTTGTAGATATAAGTCCTGAGATGCTTCAGTCAAGTTTTCAGAGGTCCGCATGGAGTTATGAAGAAGCTGTGTTCGATTAAGTTAGACCTGTTCAAAGAAAGTGCTCCGGTATGATAAAGGATTACAAAAAGGTCCGGAGAGATCCGGAAGTGCACGATCTTGTCTTGCGGATTGGACAGAGTGTTTGGGATGTTCTTGTAATATGTTACCTAGATTTATTCATGATTTAAAGATCCGGATGATATTCAGTGATCAGGACTAATCCGGGATACTCCAAGCTGTCCAGACATGGTAAACCGGAATAATGCAGGTGAAGCATTTATTGCAGACAGATATTAGGGTTTGCGGAGCAATATAAGGGATTTCTCAAAAATTATCTGCTCATTCTACACTTGAGAAGAAGCGAATAGTGGAGCTCTGCAACAAGGTTCATCAAGCACACCAAGGATCTCCTGCCGAAGCTATTGCATAAAGAAATCAATCCAACCATTCCGTGCAAACCGAAGGCGCATAAGGTATTCTTCGTTTTTTATTGCCTCACTGCAAATCTTTGAAGAATGGCTACTCCAAACATAGTTAAGATCTCTGATAGACCTCGCCCCTCATTCAAGAAACATCCCTACAAATCGTTGGAGGTAGATCCACTAGGAGCCTTCTCTAGTGTTCCCCACGGAGTCTTACATACTGAAGATATTAGGGTTTACATACACGCAAACATTGAGGAATTTGGGGAATTCAAATTAAGAGACCTCTATCACAAACAACTGATAGACAATGCTTTTGAGCTCAAACCAGAGTATAAGGGTATCCAGAAGAAACAATTTGAGCAATTCATTCATTTCCCTAGCTTTGAAGAAGATGAGTGGGTCCGGTATGTACTGAGCAGGATACATGACAACTTCCTTTGGCTAGATAGACCCTGCAAGATCACAAAAGAAGCAATTAGAGCAGTAACTGGTCTATACTCTTCCGGGGGGGTACCTATCCTCAAATCTGTCAAGAACAACGTTGTAACTGAGGCCACCGGATCAAAATATGATAAGAGAGCAATGACCATTGAAGATATTTCGGATCCGGATATCAAATATGCATCAATGATATTAGGATACAAGATCTATCACTCCAGCAGGGAGAATTCTGTATCCGGAACTGCAATATACACAGCATATGAAATGCTAAGAAAGAATGCAGATTATGATCTTTGTGAACTACTACTAAGCCAATTGATGGAAAATGTACAGAAAATCAAGAAAGACAAGAAGAACTCCTTTAAGTATGGTACTCTCATTGTATGTCTCTTCTTTTACTTCATGAATGAGCTACCCGGAACAAGTGGATGGGTATGGCAGAATGACAAACCTGTTGCAGTCCAGATAAGAGACTATTTGCATGGACTTGGGGATGCAAAAGCGAGAAATACAGCTCTATGGGGATACTTCAAAAACTTTCAGAGCATGATGCAAGCAAGAGAGAGAATTCCCCAGTCACTCATTGAGAAATACAAGGACTCAGTATGTTTTATGGTTGACACTGATCAGTGCCTAATGGAGGCAGTGGAGCCAAGGACTGTCTGGATCATGCCCATGGGGTATGAAGTTGATGAACAGATAGTAGAGCTGCATGTTCAACACATGCTAAGTCAGCCCAAAGATCCTAAGGCAGAAAGGTTTGGAACCTTTGAGGAGCTGAGCGTGAAATTACATGTAGAACTCAGGGAACCTGAGATTAAAAGAAAAGTGAGAAAAGAAGTAGAGCACATTGCTCAAGGCCTAGGCATCTCAAAAGAGGCACTTGATGCCAGCCGGGAAAAGAGGAGAAAGGCTGAGGAAGAAGAGAAAAGCAAAGAAAGTGCTCCGGTTGAAACCCCCACCCGGACCAGATCATCAAAGAGATCTGCACCTTCCACAACCAAAAGCTCAAAACCGGAAGTCCAGGCATCCGGTAAAAGATCCAAGACAAAAGCATCAAGGGCTTATGAAAGCCAAAAGGATGAAGAGGAGACAGAATCAGATGAAGGAGTAAGAGAAGTAAAGAAACAGAAAAAGAAAGGATCCGGTAAGCCCTCCACAGGCCAAGACAAGGAGGAAATGGCAGAGGTAACTGTTGAAAAGCCCACTCTGTCACTAGAGAGCATAATCAAGTCGGTCACGGTGGATGGAAACCTTCAACCAATGACTGAATCCTATGATGACTTCAGTGAGGCAGACCAAAAGACTCTGCAGGAAGCCACAGTTAAATATCTGAACACATACAATAAGGCTTTCATTGAGATCATATCTCTCATTCCTAAAAGCCTAGAGAAGGAAATGGAAGTAAGAAAGAATAATGCGCATGCCAAAGATCTTGAGATCCGGGAGCAGATAGCTATTCAGCTATATCCTCAAATTGATCCCAAGACAATGAACATGATCTTCAAGGACTGCAGAGATGAGTTCAGAAGTAAAGCCAGGATGAATCAGCTCATGCTTGGTGAGACTGACAAAGTGGCACAAGAGACAGAAGAGATCCTCCGGAAGGCCTTCAAAAGGTTCAATCTTCCTGTTGTAGAGGACTTAGGTGCAGAAACAGCTGCTGACTTGGAATCTTCTGTTCCGGAAGAAGTGAGCCCTGAACAGACAAGTGAGGACTTGGGACCCTCTGCTCCAGAAGAAGTGACCCATGAACAAGCAAGCATCTCTCCTCCGGTTTCCCCTACAGTCTCCGGATCCAAAGAAGAAGAGCAATTGCAGGAGAAGGAAGCAGTGGTGACAGACAAAGAGGTTGACAGTTCTAAGACTGCAGAAGAAAAGAAACATCTGTCTCCGGCAAGAGACACTGCACAAACTGTTCAACAATTTTTGAGCAAAGAAACTCTAGAGATTGATGAACCGGAGCTTCTAAAAGGTCCATTTGATTTTGACTCTCTCTCTCCGGTACAAACAATGAAGATAGCTTCATTTGCAAATGCCAAGGCAAATGAAAAGCTCCTAAAGTCTCATATGGAGGACTGTGAGTTGATAGAGGCTGCTTCCGGAGTACTTGTAAAGATCATGCCATCAATCCAAATAGATCCGACTGCCTCCACTTCCGGTAATCTAAAAACCTTAGTCAGCAGTATTGATACACATTTTAATTCTCTAGAAAAATCAGCTGAAGACAAGGTCCGGAAGGAATTTTTGGATAAGAGATTTTCTGAAATATTAGAATTAATCTCTAAGGATAGGAAGATTGTAAGCATTGGAATAAAGAGCTTAGAAAATGCTCTTAAGGATGGCGGTGATATCTACAAATTTTGTATATCTTGGTCAAAGGCAACAACAGCAATTGACAAGAAAATAAAAGAAGAACAGGACAAGCTTCAAAGCTTATCTCAAAGTTTTGATCCTCTCTCTTCCTCTATAATAAATCAAGAATGTCAGACTATTGCAGTCTTGAATGAAATAAAGAATCTTGAGAAGGAGAGGAAGAACATTACCAACCGGATGGGAGAACTTAGAAGGATTATAGTCCCTAAGTTGGAAACTATGCATGAGGCCATCAGTGATGCCCAGACCACCGCCCATACAAAAGATCCGACAGATCTCAGGCGGGCAGAAGCTTTTGCATTTTTGTTGAGTGGTCACATTTCAATCTTGGACAGAATGAAGCTAAGTTGGGCTACTGAAATGGTTCAACTGCAGACATCCTTTGCAGACATTCTGCAGTATATGTGAGTATGTAAATATGCGGCTATATATAGAAAATTTTTGAAAATTTTGGTGTGCGGACCCTACCCTTTGCCATTGATGTCAAAGGGGGAGTGAGGAGCAGTGAAAAATGAGGAATCCAACTCAGGGGGAGTTCCGGAAATTGTATATAAAGACAGAGCATCAGCAAAGGGGGAGCATAGTGTAAACACTTAGTCATTTTTCACTAAGTGTTGCCATCAATGCCAAAGGGGGAGATTGTTGGCAAGAGACACTATATGGATTCATGGTTGTTGTCATTGATGGCAACAAAGGTCATCCCACATATCCGCAAGTCATGATATGTCTCTACCGGAAGTCAGATTGAAGATTGTGGTGGTCCGGTGAACAAGAACAGAGCATGTGGCAAGGTCCGACAGATTGGTCCGGATCTCTCAGAGGAAGTGTCTTGGTGCAGTGCGGATCTGGGGAAGTCAAGAGGACTATCTTGAGTAGTATATTCCAAGGATTTAGCCTCCGGAGATGGACAAGGAAAAAGATATGAATAGTTGAGTACCGGATTCCTGAGAGACAGTGAAAACAGAGGAAGAACTGACTGACTGAGTATCAAACTACTTTCCGGATGTGTTACAGATGATGATAAAGGTTGCGGAGGCATGAATCATGTTTGGCCGACATAATTGATGATATCTACAAGTATATGCTTGATCCGCATTGCTTGGTGAGCAAGGATTCAGCCGACAGAACTAAGTTTGTAAGAAACTAGACTGTTCCGGATGCCGACTAGAAAGATGATGAAATTACTTGTGCGGATATATATAGAGGATGGATTTAGTTGTAAAGGGTGTGTAGTGTGTGTGAGGATATGCGAACAAGTCCAGAGTAGAGCAGGAGTAACAAGAAAGATCCGGTATGTGAAAGGACAGCAGACTAAAGAACAGAGGAAAGATGAAGTGCAGCAGATCAGTATACTGAACCTAACCGGAACTGAACTCCAGCATATGCAGATGCTTCCAATCAGTTCAAGACTGTGATTCTAATCACTTTGTAAGACAGTGTGTCTTCTTGTAGGCAGTGAGCCTCTTGTGAGCAGTGTGCTCGGGCAGTGAGCCCTAATTGGCAAGTGCCATTTTTGTAATTTCCTATTCTTCTAACAGAGAATAATTCTTGGGTTAATCACCCCGTGGTTTTCTCCCTTAACAGGGTTTCCACGTCAAAAATACTGTGTCATGTGTTTCTTATTTCATGGTTTATGTTTGTGTTTGATTTTATGCTGCTTCAATTAAAAGGAAAGTTTAAAAAGGGAAATAATTAGGATAACTGATTCACCCCCCCCCCTCTCAGTTATCAACACCACCACCTTATCTACCCCAAAATGTCTTATTAGACTATCACTATGCTTATCCTTGATCAAATTCTCCCTCATTGAGTTTCTTGGAATACACAATTGATTATATTTAAACAATGTTTCATATTGAATCAAATAATCTATCTACACTTATCAGTTCTTTATAGGCTCTCCATGCTTTTGCAAAATTTGGATCAACTTGATACAAAATTTTCAACTCTTCAAATCCAACTATGTCTACTCTCATTTCAATTAGCAAATTATAGCTCCTACTCAACTTATCAACAGCTTTGTTTGACCTCCCACTCTTATGCTTCAACACAAAAGTATAACTCTGCAAAAACTCAATCCATCTCATATGCCTCTGATTCAACTTACCTTGGTTATTCAAGTATTGCAATGCTTTATGATCATTGTACAACACAAATTCCTTCATAGCAAGTAATGTCTCCACTTCAATGCCTGAATTATGGCATACAATTCTTGATCATATACTGAATATTTCCTTGCATTATGCAACTTCTCACTAAAATATGCTACTAATCTTCCTTTCTGACTCAATATTGATTCTATTACATTTTCACTTACATCATAATCAACCTAGAACACCTTTTTGAAATTTGGTAATGCTAACATTGGTTGTTTTGTCCCCTTCTTCTTCAGAAACTCAAAAATTCTATCCACTCCTGATGTCCATCTAAACTCTTTCATATCTCCCCTCATTGTCTTAGTTAATGGTGCACAAATTCCACAAAAATCTCTAATGAAATTTCTATATAAACTTGGAAAATGATGAAAAGATCTTACCTATGGGTAAGTGCACAAAGATGAGGGACCAAAAGGGGGTCTTAAGATGCCACTTTTTTTTTTTCTGAAATCAAGAAAGATTGATGTTGGATGAGAAATTGAAGATAGTTACACTCAAAATTTGAAGATACAACAAAAATAAGAGTCGTAGTGCTCCGAATCTAGTTTATAAACTACTAATTTTTTTCAAAACTGGTTGAGATTAAGGGGTTCAAAAAGGTGGAGCACACAAATTGGTCTTGTTTTTCTCAAAAAAACATAACATAGTGTCTAGTGTGCTCCCCCTAAAATGTTAACTTTTTTTTAGTATTTCAAAAATCGCCTCAATGAGAAATTAGATAACACCATGTAGTTTATCCCTAATTTTTCTGATAATTTTTCATGAATAATTGATTGTTTACTAATTTTCAAAGTGAACACATCCTGAAAAATAGAAAATTGAGCATGCTCCCCCCTAAAATCTTTGAAAATGAATCAAAAATCATTTTTTTTTGCATACGTGTAGAATGGAGTCTAGTTTCTAAAAATGTAACTTATTTGAAATTTTGATGAACGGTTAAAAAAAGGTCAATAATACTAGACACTGGTTTTTGACAAAAAACTGATACACTAACAAAAGAAATTAAAGATGAAACCCTTAACATACTCAAAATGTGAAAAAAATTATATGGTTAGATAGCTAACATAGAGCTTAAGATTATGGTGGTATTTTTTTTGACTTTTCATTGAAAAAAGTGCAATCCCAATGGGGGGCACGTTCCAGATTATTTGAATTTTGTTAGAATCTGGAAAAACACGTCCTTGGACGACCTAAACACAGTCCAAACCTTTAGGTTGGAAGCCCAAGGCAAATTCAAGCCTTAGGCTCAGTAATTACCAAGCCTAAGCATAATGTGAGCGCGTTATAATGCGCTCACGTTATGCTAAACTAAATCACTCCCTCCCCTCCTCTCTCTTTCTTACCTCTACTTCCCTCCCCTCCCTAAAATCTACCCTCTCTACCTCCTACCCTCTCTTTGAGTCTCTTCTTCCCTCCCCTCTCTACCTCCTACCTTCTCTCTCACTCTTTTCTTCCATCCCCTCTCTAGCTCCTACTCTCTCTTACTCTCTACTTCCCTCCCTTCTCTACCTCCTACCCTCTTTTTGAGTCTCTGCTTCCCTCCCCTCTCTACCTCCTACCTTCTCTCTCACTCTCTTCTTTCCCCCCTCTCTACCTCCTACCCTCTCTCTCACTCTCTACTTCCCTCCCCTCTCTACCTCCTACCCTCTCTCACTCTCTACCTCCTACCTTCTCTCTCACTCTTTTCTTCCCTCTCTCTCTACCTCCTACCCTCTCTCTCAATCTCTACTTCCCTCCACTCTCTACCTCCTACCCTCTCTCACTCTCTACTTCCCTCCCCTCTCTACCTCCTACCCTCTCTCTCACTATCTTCTTCGCTCCCCTCTCTACCTCCTACCCTCTCTCACTATCTCTACAGTTTCCCTCTTCTCTCTACCTCCTACCCTCTCTCTCACACTCTTCTTCCCTCCCCTCTTTACCTCTTACCCTATCTCTCACTCTCTACTTCCCTCCCCTCTCTACCTCCTACCCTGTCTCTCACTCTCTTCTTCCCTCCCCTCTCTACCTCCTACCCTCTCTCTGATTCTCTACTTCCCTCCCCTCTCTACCTCCTACCTTCTCTCTCACTCTCTTCTTCCCTCCCCTCTCTACCTCCTACCCTCTCTCTCTCTCACTCTCTACATCTCTCCCCTCTCTACCTCCTCCCCTCTCTCTCTCTACTTCCCTCCCCTCTCTACTTCCTACCCTCCCTCTCACTCTCTTCTTCCCTCCCCTCTCTACCTCCTACCCTCTCTCTCACTCTCTTCTTCCCTCCCCTCTCTACCTCCTACCCTCTCTCACTCTCTACTTCCCTCCCCTCTCTATCTCCTACCCTCTCCCCCACTCTCTACTTCCCTCCCCTCTCTACCTCCTACCCTCTCTCTCACTCTCTCTCACTCTCTACTTCCCTCCCCTCTCTACCTCCTACCTTCTCTCACTATCTACTTCCTTCCCCTGTCTACCTCCTACCCTCTCTCACTCTCTACTTCCCTCCCCTCTCTACCTCCTACCCTCTCTCTCACTCTCTACTTCCCTCCCCTCTCTACCTCTCCTCATCATTCTTCCCATCCAATGAACTTTCATAAATTATCTTGTTTCCATTTCATCCTCCCAATTTATATCCTCATCCCTCTTTGCATGTCCTAGTTTTCTTGTTTCCATGTTCTTTGTCGATAAGGGAGAGGGAGAGGAAGGGAGAGGGAGAGAGGGGAGAGATAGGGTGATAGGGAGAGAGAGTCCTAGTTTTCTTGTTTTGGAGAGAGAGAGAGGGTTGGTCAGGTTTATGAGTTTAGGGTTTCTTAAATTTAGGGTTTAGGGGAATTATTTAGGGTTTAGGGGTGCTCGGGTTTATGGTTTAGGGGTTAGGATTTAGGGGCATTATTTAGGGTTTTGGGGTTTTGGGAGAGAGAGAGAGAGATAGAGAGAGAGAGAGAGAGCTACTTAGGTTTAGGGGCATTATTTAGGGTTTATGAGTCTAGGGTTGCTCAAGTTTAGGGCTTAGGGGTTAAGGTTAAAGGGGAATTATTTATGGTTTAGGGGTTTAGCCTAGTTGCTCGAGTTTAGGGTTTAGGGGTCAGGGGCATTATTTGAGGTTTATGAGTTTAGGGTTTAGGGGAATTATTTAGGGTTTAGGGTTTAGAGAGAGATAGAGAGAGGGGACCGATAGAGATTGGGAGAGATATGGAGATAGAGGTTTAGTGTTGCTTCCAGGGTTTATGGTTTAGGGGTTTAGGGGTTAGGGGTTAAGGTTTATAGGTTTAGGTTAGGGTTTAGAGAGAGAGGACCAATAGGGAGATATAGAGGAGACCGAGGGGAGAGACAGGGAGATAGAGGGTGAGGGACATGGCCAGAGACATAGGCAGAGAGATTGAGAGGTAGAGGGATGATAGAGACAATGAGATATGCGTTTAGGGTTGATCCGGTTTAGGGTTCAGGGGTTAGGAGTTTAGAGAGGGAGGGATAGGGAGATAAAGGTTCAGGGGCATTATTTAGGGTTTAGGGGTTTAGAGAGAGAGAGGTAGATAGAGAGATAGGTAGATACTTATACATAAAGGTTTGCATAGATATATACTTACAGATATATACTTATACATAGAGAGAAAACACTAAAATACTTGTTTGCATGCATGAAAGCATAAAGATTTCATGCTTCCCAAAATGTGCTCGCGTTATAATGTGAGTACATTTTGGGAAGAAAAAAAATGGGAAAAAAACACGTGGGATCCGTGATTCAGACCCCACATGTATGTTATTCCCTACTTTTCATGCGTGCTATCAAACAAGAAAACACTTTTTCATGGTGTTTGATAGTTTCAGAATCATTGTTTGATAAATCCACCATCTTTTTTATTTTTTCAACATAGAAGAACTAGTTTTGCATGTTTTTGGACAAAATTTAATTATTTAAACTGAAAGTTTCATGTTTCATATTGTTTCAAAGCTAATTACCATTGATATAGATTGAATTTGATGATATATGTTTGTTTTTTCATAAATTTCACTAATCTTATTCTAGAGTTATATAGAATTCATAATCAAACTTGCTAAAAAGATCAATTTGAGGATTTTGAAGCCAAATTTTGGAAGATTGGTCAACTCGAATATCAAAGTCTAAAGTATGTTCTTTATGTCCAATTTAATTCACTTTATGTTGTTTAGAACACTCACAATCACTAAAAGTGGAACTATCTAAGTTAAAAAAGTCATCATTATGTGTATTAATAGAATTAGAATCATGTTAAAATAGATATATACATGATTTTGTTTTGTCTTGAATCATTAATAGAATTTGTTGTATCTTGAATTTGAACTATGTCATCGATACCTCCCTATAACAAAGTATTATCATCATTCTCTCTATCATCGTCTTGGCCATTCAACTGATGCTCATTATTGGGACTAGGTGTGCCATCATACTCAATGTCCTCTTTACTGCCAATTGAATGATTTGTATTGATTGATTGTGATAATTCAACACTTTCAGTGCTTACAAGGGTACACCATACTTAGCTTGTTTGTCATACTTGTCTTCATACTTAGTCAAAATTTGTTGACCAAACACATGAACCATGTACATGTCTTCCTATACTGCAACCAAAATCAAACTATGGCTTGCAATAAAAAATGGAAACTCTCTACAACTATCATGCTATAAATGGGTTGATAACAACTGGCTCTGCAACTTTCCCGCTCTAACTGGTGTTTAAACTTGCATCGGTCATGGAGGTTGTCAGACCAGGGGACCCCCCTGCCCCCCCCCTCTGGGCCTGCAGGAGCTCCATGTTGATGTCAGTACTACCTCAGTTAGTAATGAAGAGACCTCTCCCCCTGCCTTGGGCTTAGACCCCAAGGCTTGGAAACAAGCCCTGCTAGGGGAGTCTAGTAGGCTCATGGAAAATGTTGGTGCCTAGGTACAACCAGAAGTTTAGGATGGAACGGACTTCCAGATTCTAGACAGAATGATGGACAAAATAACCTCCTCCTTGGAACTCTCCATAGTTGGAAAGTTCCAAGCCCTTAGAACTAACATCGACATGGTTAGGCGTTGGGTACCTGCTAGATGGCACCTCAAAGGTAGTGTGTCGACTAGTGCAATGTCGGGTGGCCTTTCCCTGTTCAAGTTCATGGCTAGGGAGGACTTAGTTGCAGTCTTGGTAGGAGGACCTTAGATGTATGTGAAGCATAATCTTAGCTTAGGGCGCTGGAAGCTGGGCTTTAACGCAGCAATGAAACTCAGTAGATCTGCTCCTGTGTGGGTCAGACTACCTGGACTTCCTCTTAAGTATTGGGATGAGGAGATATTCACTCGGATAGGTAACTCCTTTAGATGTTTCATCGCCATGGATAGCACCACCAAAAATAAAACCAGGTTGGTATTCGCTAGATTCTATGTTAGCGTAGACATTCATAAGACTCTTGCTAATACAGTTAAGTTAAAGTCCAAATATGGCAGCTGGGAGCAACAAATATTGTATGAAAACTCCACTGCCTATTGCTAAAAATATAAAAAAAAGGGGCACCTAATCAATGAGTGTAAAAAATCTGAGGTCCCTAAAGATAAGCAAGCCCTGGAAGAAGAAAACATAGCAAATGAATACCCTTTCAAAGATGATCTGTTAGATCTAATTAAGTTTCCTATCAAGACCTAGGTTCTGGTTGGAGACCAGGGGCAGAATCTTCTATCCCAAGAGATCCTTGTCCCTTCCCCATCACTATCCTCGGTTGAGCTAAGGTTGGATATGGTGGGTGGTGGTCAAGAGCAGTCTATAGATTTCCCCCTTGATTTAGATGCTACAGAAGAAGGAGAAATCCTAACTCTAGCTGTGTGCTCCCCCATTCCGGAGAAGTTTGGTGTTCTAGAAGCAGGAGATCAAAGGGATAGACAAGACCAACTGGGAGAGCTGGAGAACCCTAAGTTGACAGGTCTGCTAACTAGGGACCAGGGAATCTCTAAGAAGTATATGACTTCTCTCGACAGAGTTCTTTCCCTAGGGGCTAGTACCAACAACCAAGGAGGATGGATCACCCCCAAGAGAAAAGGGAAAGGACATAATAAGAAAGTAGCCGATGTGGGGACTGAAGGAAGAGCGGGGAGGCCTTCCCAGAGAGAAACTAGATCAGGGAAGCAACCAAGGAGATTGCCTATGGGAGGCAAAGTACATTGGAGACCTTCTCCAAAAAATCATGCAAATGAAGATTATCTCCTAGAATGTGAGAGGGCTCAACAGCCCACAAAAATAACTCATGATTAACAGTTGCATCTATGACAATAAGATTGATTTCATCCTCCTCCAAGAAGTCAAAATGTATGAAGAAAACTTTAGTAAAGTAGCTAACAATATTTGGCCTATGGTAGATTTCATCATCAGCTCCTTGACTAGAGCTTCTGGGGGGCTTGTTACCATGTGGAATAAGAATAAAGCTTCCGGAAGTTACTACTGGAAATTATTTGTAAGATAAATAACAAAACCTGGAAGATGCTCAACATTTATGCCCCCAACACTAAAAGTGCCAAGAAGGAACTTTGGGACGGGCTGAGCTCCAAAATCAATGAAGATAGAGGAAATCTATGGATAGTCGGGGGAGACTTCAACAACCCTCTTTACCCCTCGAAAAAATCTAGGGGCAATATGGACTTTTCTGATGGCATGGTGGACCTCATTGACTTCTTGGGACAAACTAGGCTTATGGACCTGGAAGTCAACAATCAATGGTTTTCCTGGACTAATAGAAGATTGGGGGAACAGTTGATCCAGGTTAAGTTAGATAGAGTGTTAGTTTCTGCCAACTGGGACTAGATTTAGTATGCTAATTTGTCTACTCTTCCTCATACCATATCTGACTACAATGCCCTTCTTCTAGACTGGACTAAGATATCAATAAGGGCCACTTCCCATTCAGGTATAAAATCATGTGGGCCTCCCACCCAAATTTTAAGAACTGCATTGCTAATTAGTGGAAAATCCAAATTCATGGATCTCCTATGTACAGGCTCACCCAAAAACTAATACATGTCAAAAATAAAGTCAAGGGCTGGAATACATTTTGCTTTGGTAATGTGATGAACACCAAGAAACATCTCTCAAATAGTCTCTTGGAGGTGCAAGAAAAAATGGCCAAGGGAGATGGGAGTGAGAGCACATATAAAACTAAGGAGTTAGTCAAGAAACTGAAGGACATAACCGGCAAGGAAGAAATCTTCTAGAAGCAGAAGTCTAGGGTCCAATGGCTGAAAGAAGGGGATAGGAACATGACCTTTTTTCATCAATCGGCCATGAAACACAGAAAGAGGAATAGTATCACCAAACTCCTGAATGAGCAGAATATAGAGGTGAAAGATGATGGGGATCTTGGTAGATTGGCCACCAATTACTTCAGAAACTTCTTAGCTGAGCAGAATAACAAAATTGATAGTGCTAAAGAAAACTTCCTTCTGGATTGTATTCCTCCAATCCTTTGTGAGGAAAATAATGAAGGCCTGCTAAAACCTATTACAGACGAAGAAGTCAAGGCGGTGGTGTTTTCTATGGGGGCTTTCAAAGCACCAAGGCCCGACGGGTTCCCCCTGCTTTTTTCCAGGAATACTGGGATATAGTGGGCTATGATGTTACAAATGTTGTTAAAGACTTCTTCAGGATGGGGAAGTTTCTCAAGTAGCTCAATGTCACTTTCATTGTGCTGATCCCTAAGAAAATCAACACGGAAGTCATGGTTGACTTTCGCCCCATCAGTCTGTGCAACACCATTTATAAAATCATCACTAAAACGCTAGTCCTAAGGATCCAACCACTTCTGGATAGCCTTATCTCTGATAGTCAGAAAGGCTTTGTCCCTAGGGAGACAGATTCTAGATGCGTCTATCTCGACTCATGAGATCATTCACTCTATGGATAAAAACAATAGTCCGAGTATGGCCCTAAAATTGGACATATCAAAAGATTATGATAGAGTCTCTTGGGACTTCCTATTCAAGGTTCTCAGGAAGTTGGGCTTCAATCATAGAATTCTCAAACTAATAAAGGAGTGTGTCACTACTGTCAAGTACTCGGTGTTGGTTAATGGTACGTCGAGGGGGTTTTTTGAGGCTAGAAGGGGTTTAAGGCAAGGGGACCCCCTGTCCCCATACTTGTTCATTATGCTGGCTGAAATCTTGGGTAGAAATATTTTGGCTCACCTGGATAGACATTCCCTTTCTAGTGTTAAAGCGGCGTCCACCCTTGGACCGTCAGCTGTCCAACAATTCATGGACAATACCATGTTGTTCGAGGCGGCTTCTGTTGTGGAGGCCAAGAGATGGAAAATTCTGCGCAACATGTATGCGGAGGTTTTAGGTCAATGCATCAACTATGACAAGAGTAACATGTTTTTCTTGAATACTAAAATAGATCTACAAGCCAAAGTGAGAAACATCCTTCAATGCAATCAGGCAGCCCTCCTGGCCACCTACCTGGGTCTACCTCTCACAGTCAAAGATGTGACCCAGACTTTTTGGAACACAGTTCTTGAGCGTATCAATAAGACAATGGAGGGCTAGAGAGGAAAACTCCTTAGCCAAGCAGGTAATCATCAACTTCTGAAGGCCTCCTTACAAGGCATTCCTACCTACTTCCTCTCTATGTTTAAAATCCCCAGATATATGGCAAAAAAATTAGAAAGGATCCAAAGAACCTTCCTTTGGACTGGAGTGGAGGAAAAGAAGAGGTTTTCACTGGTAGGATGGGACAAAGTCTGTCATCCCAATGCTAATGGGGGATTTGGGATTAGAAAAATCCAAAGTATGAACAAAGCCTTGCTGACTAAAATTGGTTGGGTCTTCCTTAAAGAAGAGAAGGACTGGGGTAGAATCATGAAAGCCAAGTACCTGCAGAGTGATTCCAATTCTAATATTCTGTCTAGAGACTCCCTTCCCAAAGGCTCTATCATTTGGAACAAAATGACCAAAAGTAGGAACTCTCTCTCATAAGGTATCAAATGGAATCTGGGAAGAGGAGATAAAATTAGATTCTGGGAGGATAATTGGCTAAGAGAGGATCCCCTTGGGAAAGAAAGGAATTCTATGATGGAAATTTGGTACCAAGGTGAGCAGCTATATTACTAGTCATCCCCATAGAAAAAGAAGGTGGAAGAACTTAACTGACTATTGTATCAATCAAAAGGAGCTACAGGATTACCAGTCTCTTCAACAGGAGTTAGAAAGGTACATAATTCTAGTTTTCCAAAGGGAAGATGAGAAGTTGTGGGTTCAAGACCAAAAGGGTAAGTTCATTGTCAAGTCGGCTTACCATATGCTAACTAATAGGGGTCAGCCGAATTAGCTCTGGAAGAAAGTCTAGAATAGCAAGTTATTACCCAAAGTTAACTTCTTTTGGTGGGCTATGGCACACAACAAAGTTCTCTCCATTGATAACCTTAAAAAAAGGGGATTCTAATTGGTTAATAGATGTGTGCTATGCTATAAAGAACAAGAGTCCATTCAACATTTGCTCCTTCATTGTGAGTTCTCTAAACAAATTTGGGAGAAAACCCTACAGAAGCTTAATCTGGAGTGGGTCTTTAAGGAAAACTTGGAAGACTTTTCCCAAAGTTGGACCTCCCCTTTCACCCACCCCAGGATAAGAGAACTCTAGAGACAGATTCCTCCGCACTTGGGATGGAGTGTGTGGAAAGAAAGAAACAATCACATTTTTAGGGAAATTGCTCGCAATACTGATGAGGTTTTTTATCCTTTTGTAGGGCGGTTGTGGAAAACATCTCTACCTGCTCCCTTCAAGTTGCTGAGTATCCACCCTCTCTCATTGAAATTCAAATTGCCAAGAACTGGCACCTGAAGGAGGATATGAACAAGGTGGACACCTCTAAAAAGATGGCAAGACTTAATACCCAATGGGAACCACCCCCCAGAGGCTAGATCAAACTTAACTTTGATGGGGCAGAAAAAAAGAATACTGGTATTGGTAGTGGAGGAGGTATCTTTAGAGACTATCTAGGCACCCCCATTGCTTCTTATGCTGGGGGCATCGGTCAACAATCAAACAATATGGCTGGAGGCTTGGCGCTTCTAAAAGGTCTAAAGATAGCCCACGCCTTGGGTATTGACAACCTACAAGTGGAAGGTGATTCTAAGTTAGTTATAGATGTGACCATGGGAAGGTTCAACAGTGGTTAGAGAATGAAAAGCTTAATCGAAGACATCATCAGCTTACTATCTGGGTTCAATCAAATGGTTATCGGTCATGTTTTTTGGGAGGGAAATAAAGTGGTAGACGCGATGGCTAATCTGGGTCAAGGTCTGGACATGTGGCAGTGCTGGAGAGTTGATAAGAATCTCGCACGTCAGATTCGAACCCTCATTAAAGAGGAGTTAAGCCTAGCTCTCAGTTCCTCATGAGAAGCTTTGGGAGAGAGTGAGGGGCCACCGGAGTTCTAGTATCTTCAGCCAGTTGGAGTATGGGTATAGGTTATTGGAGGCCACGAAGGTTAAGTGCCAACTAGATAAGGCTTGGACCTATCTTTTCAAAAGTGGCTGCGTTTCTAACATGTTGAGATGGCATCTTAAGGGTGCCTCTCACACACCTAGCAACGTGAATTCCTGGCTTGACATCTCGAGATTGCTAGACATAAGATTTAATGATAATCCTTTTAGGCTTCTGAATGATGATTTGAAAGGGATTAATTGTTCCCGCATGCAAATTAATAGCAAGTATGCCACCTTTGGCATGGGAAAGGATGGAGACATTATTTCTATCAACCTAAAATCTAAAGTGTTATTAGTCATAAACAAGGAGATATCTGAGAATTACACTGCGACTGCTCTTTGCTGCATTGAAGTGGTTTTGTTAACTGACTACATTGTCTACCTGTTGGAGTTTAGCATAATGGGTGGAGATAGGTCGTGCACCGAACCTGAGATGTGTGAGGAATTTAAAAATAATGAGAATCTATGGCACATCTTCCATGAGGGTGGTGTTACCTCTAACTTGGAATGCCTGCAAGGCTATGATGAGAATCTCTCGGCTTAGTTTTTACAGTCTTATAATGGCAGAAAGGTTAAAGTTGGCAATGTGGGGTTTGAGATCTCCAAAGAAGTGATTGGGATGGCTACTGGGTTGCCTACGGGTGGGATGAAGCATCCTAGGAAAAGCAAGGTGTCGGATCCTGAAGGCATGAAGCTTTTTCTCAACCGAGGGGAGGTGCTGAATAGTCTGTAAGGGGGTTTTGACCACCAGATCCTACCTCCACCATGGGACAAGGTATGTTTCATGATTATGAAGTATTTTACCCTTGAGGGGAGGTTTAGAAGGTTCTTTCATTACCATTTCTCTCTGCTTAACCACTTTAGGTGTAGTAAGCATATCAGTTTTCCCTTCTATCTGCTTTCTTCCTTAGAAACTTCCATTGTGGCAGCTAAAGAGTAGCATGCCCTTGATCCTAGTAACCCCAAGCTTCCGCTTCATCAAGGTTTAATCATGAGACTGTATAAGTTCCACCTTGCTCTCTGTCCTCCAAAAGCCCCCACTCATGTCAGGATTGAGCCGCATAATCCTTCGCTGGTTAGGGAGGGCCCGGTCATCATAACTGAAGTTACTCCTGATTCTTATGCCAAGTCCTTAAAAACTAGCAAGAAAAAACCCTTAGTGTCCATTAGCCCTGAACCCACCACAGAAGATCTCACCCCCACTTCTCTTATTACTACACTGGCTAAAAGAAAAATCATGCATGGTAGCACTTCCCTATGCAGTAAGAAGAAAAAGGGAACCCCGGAAGAAGGTTTTGACACTGTTACTGAGATTAGGACCACTAAAGCTACCCTGGTGTTTGAGGAAGTTAGTACTGATGAAGATAATGGGGATTCAGACAGTGCTGAGGATGAGGCTTACACCCCCTCTAAAGGCAAGTCTTGTATCCCTACTACCAGGAGGTCATCTAGACTTGCTGCTAAACTGGCCTCTATGCCCAAGGGAAAATCTATAGTGACTGAGAAGGATGATGTGGAAGAGATGCAGGAAGAGAAGAATATTGAGGTTGTGGTGAATATGCAGGAAGAAGAAGACTCCGAGGATGGTAACAGGAAGGGGTCTGCTAAGCTTCAGGGGTCGGGGTCTGGGGCCATTATCAAGATAGACATGGTGGTGGAGGAGACTAAACAGATGGGTGGTGATGTGTTGGTTAACAAGGCTAAAGATTCACTGGAGACTAGGATGATACATCTGGAGTAGAAGTTTAATACCCTAGCCAAATTCTTGGCCAGAGTTATGAACAGGTCTGCCGCGACTCTACTAGCTCTCCAGAAGATGGTTCCCAAAGGTCAAGAGAAGACGGACAAAAAGATGAAGGAGTACGAGGACGTGCTCCAGTTCCTAGTTGATGACTAGGACAAGATGTTCAAGTAGCCTTTGGTGGCTTGGTGCTTGTCTGTTGTCGGTCCGTGGTCGATGTGCTGTTACTGTGGCACCCAGTATATTTAGTCTTTTGTTTATTTACTGGTTCTATTGTCTTTATGTTTTGATGCATAAACTTTATTGGTTTGTTATAAACTGTTTGAGTTTTGGTGAGCCTCTGTTGGTTGTTTTGTTATGGGATCAGCACCCTTTTTTTCCGCTTATCTTATAAAAAACAAATAGAAACTCTCAATTGCTTCTTATCACTTGTGATACCTTAGAACATTCTCTAGAACATATACATGTTCTCAATTGTCACTATATACACTCCAACACTGCCACATGTGCACTTGCACTACCATACATGCTCTAGCAACTCACTTAGCTCATGATGCAATAGCGAGTTCTTCACCAAGCATCTTGCAATTGATACCATAGCAACACTTGGTTGTAACAAATCTCCATGCCATGGTACAATGTCCAACTCTCAATGCATGGTTACCACATGGGCTTCTATCACTATCTTATCAATTTATGATCAAACTCTTAAACAAGATCTTGAATAATCCACAAATCTTAGTATGTAACAAGTTCAACTCCTTAAAGGTCAACTAACCATACTGAACATGACATAACCAATTAGTATCCTCAAGATTTGCTTTTAGAGCATCTATTTTTAATAAACACATTTGCAATGGAAACATTCTATTTGTTGTCATGAGAACTTCTGCTACAACTTTTTCCACCATGATTTTTATCCAAACATTTACAAGTACCATCATGAAACAAAACTCTATAATTATTTTCAATAAGCTAACCTACACTCAATAAATTATGCTTAAGGTCATCAACTAATAAAGTATCTTGATTTTTTTTACCTCACCTTGGTTGGTGTGAACAACCAAGGTGTCTTTTCCAACAACTTACACTACTTTATTATCTCCAAATTTTAATCAACTCTTTACAACTTTATCAACTGGCATAAATAAGTCTTCATTGACTATCATATGATTTGAACAACCAAAATCAAGAACCAAACATTATCTTAAGATTTCTCTTCTACATTACAAAAGAAAAAAATATTGGAATTGAGATGGTCTCCTTCATTTCAAGTGAAAATTGCTTTCTTATTTCACATGTGACTTTATTTGAGCCTACACTCCTTTTCAAAATGCCTAATTTCTTTTTACAATGATGGCATTAAATATTCCTTTTACTTGTAGAACATATATGTAATGTCCCAAATGGGATATTACATAATACTCTTGGTGTATGCCAAAAACAACCCTAGTTCTGCCCAAAATTTTTGCACCTTGTTATTCTGCCCTAACCCTAACTCTAGAGCTGAAAATCAGACTTGTAATGATGGCAATTATGAATCATAAATCATAGAAAACATTCATAAGATCATACCAAATGATTTTCCTCACCATGTAGAAGAGATTTAGCATGAAAGTGCATATAAAACATGTAGAACCATACCAAGAATGATGAACATATATATATACTGTTGTCATAAGCTAAATATGAAGTCTGATTATTACATCAAGCAAAGGGAGATCATGACAAATTACATATATAAGGATCTTATGTTATGAATCAACACATGTACATACCAAATTATGCAAGGATAGGCTCCAATGAGGGTTGATAAAGGAAGAATAAGTTTATTGTTACAATCTGCCCAAACCCTAATGCATCAATTGTAGTCATCATATGTTTATTTGTATATGTTGATTATTCATTATGCTTCTAACATCATCATTGTCTTATTCATGATGCATATAGAAATCATCATCATGCTGAGGAAACAAGCAAAGACTCTAACACCAGAAGAGCGTGAAGCTGAGAATGAGAGGAAAAGAGAAAGAATGAGGCAAATTTGTGAAAGTAGGAAATTGTCAACCATACAAGAAGACATTCCACCATTGCCAATTGAAGAGGAACATTACACATATAATAAAGCTAAGAGAGAGATGGAATAAAGCTAAGAGAGAGATGGAATTAGTGACACAAAGGGAACAAATGCAAAACCTTCGTTCAATGAGGAAATTAAATCTCCAAGTTGGAGGTACTCCATCGTCCACAAGTCAAGTTGAAGGAACAACATCATTATCTTCTCAAATTGGAGGCACTCCATCTTTCATAGGTGAAGTTGAAGGTACATCTTCATTCTATTCTCAAGTTGGTGGCATGCCATCATTCACACGTAAAGTAGAAGGTACACCATCTTCTCCATCTCAAATTCAAGCCTTTTCATCTTTTTCATCTCTAATTGAAGGTACGCCATCTATCCCATCTCAAGTAAATATTGAAGAAATTCCTAATTTTGAGTCAACTTTACCAATGAAAACGCCTCCTAGAATTTTGCATAGGAAGCCTAAGTTTCTAATTGATATCGATGAGAATGTTTTGAAGCCCAGGCAAGATAAGATTCCCAAGTGCACTTGCCAAAGATATGCAAAAAAGATATGGAAATCATTCTTTGAGAACTTAAATGAAACCGGAAGATGTCAACTATTTGTTGAATTGATGAGAAATCTAAAATTTAGCCCATTATGAAGATTCTTGGCCTAAGAACATCAGATGCCTCAAGTGAAAAATTAATTGTAAAGAATCTAATGAGTGCATATGAGAGTGTGGGTTCCACCTCACGCACCAAGGATAGTAATGTCACATGACGTGTCATAACATCAACAATGGTAAGCCAACAAACAAAGAAAGTTTGCCTCATTAGAAAGACAAGTCAAGCATTGAAAATAAGTAGAAAAACTCCAATGAGAGCTGTTGGAAGACATGAAAGAGTTGAGGACCCAAACACCAATAAATTATGGGCATTCTTTGGGAGACTGAAACAGAAAGACAAAGTTGTTGTTGAAGCCTTGAGATCCCTCATCGAATAATTTTAGAAAAATAACACAAGGGTATCTCCTAATGCAAGAGATGTGAGAAAGAGAATTGGTTGTCGAAACTGTGAGCCACATCCAAAGCATTTTTTGGATGTGACTCAAACACAATTTTTTAAGAAATTTCAAGAGATGTATCCTCAAGTGAAAATTAGTCAAAGGTATTTTAAAATGATAAAGCCTTTTTATGTCAAAATAAATCACACACACACAACTTCTTGTTGTAGAGTACATATTGAGTTTTCTAATCATTATGATGTTTATAGATATATGTGTAGATTTGCATACTAACGATGTTTTGCAGGAGTGTAATTTAAAATGTCCATCTAGATCTTCAAGAGATTTCAAATCAAGCATATTATGCCAGAGAGTGGATGGTCAATTATTCCACAATAGCTTATGCTTGGATGGCACGTGTGATCATTGTGGTGGGTTGCAACATTTGTCGATTCGTCAACATATGGACAACACATGCAATTGGAAATGAGCTAGTAAGTTTTGATAAATACAAGACGGTGGCATATAGTATGAAAGATGTCAAATAAGCAAAAAGGTGTGAATTGGTCATTCAAAAGATTCCACTGTATCAGTTTATCTCTATTTTTTGAGATAATATAGTTTACAAGTATGCAAGGCATACCCATAGAGCTCGATGGTTGGACTTGCAATTCAAGTTATGCAAGGACACGTTTTCACTTGGTACCATCATTTTAGTTGTTGACTTTGCAGAGAACTACATACTACAACCACAGAATGAGGTGCAATTGCAGTATTACAACTCTATGCAGGTTTCCATATTTGTGCAAATAGCATTCATTCATGTAGAAGATAGTACAGAGGACGATAGGAAGATCTTGAGGCAATATAATTTTTATATTAGTGATGATTGCACACATTCTACTAAGTTCATGCAAGGTTGCTTTCAGATGTTCTACTGTGATTTGGCTAGCATGAGCATATAATTTTGTCAGCATATCATATGGTCAGATAATTGTGCATCACAATTCAAGAACTCATGGATGTTCTATTGGTTGAGCAGGATGCATACAATGAATGGTGTTCAACATATGTGGAATTTTTGTGAGGCCGGGCATGGAAAGGGAGAGCATGATGGTGCAAGAGCATGTATTAAAAGAGCATTGACACGAGAAGAGTTGAAGTACAAAGACAATGCAAAGTTGACAAATGCGAGATCTATTGTCGAATGGTGTAACGCTACAATAGGTCTAGGTAATGAAGGTAAGTCTATAGTTCGTAGATATTTTTGGTTGGTTGATGATACTAACATTGCAAAATATGAGGATTGTTGTACATTGACAGAATTGAGTGAGCTACACTCTTTTAAAAGCTCTAATGTAGGTTCATGGAGTATTGATATGCGACGAATGGCATGTTTTGTTCTTCATGTGCATGTGGAGCTTGGTATGATTGTGAGTCAAAGGACTAGGTCGATCATTGGTGTAAAAGAGGCCTAAGTCTGATTGACATGTATCGACTACTGACAGCACTACAAATCACAGAGATTGAATCATCAGTTGATTTTGACCATGTTTCAGATCTAGTTCAACTAGGTATTATTAGCATTCAAATTTAATAAAATTCAATATGCCATCTTATTTTATAGTTTTTCTTGTATTGTTGACTATATTCATCGAACTGAATGCATGTATCAATGCAGGGCATGTTTATGTAGTTACTACATAGCTGAAGAAAATGAAGAAGGAATGGATTATTATTTGTGTCGTTGTGTTGAGACAAGAAAGAAATTAGATTCCCCTGTTATAGATGGAGAAAACATCGAGTACCCTACAAGATCAGTGGTTGTTACTAGAACATGGCTTAGAAGGTACCCAGTGAAGAAGTCTAATGTGTGGTTGTTCGAGGACTTTGACACACATAGGAATATTCTTCATTATTCTAACCTTGTTGTGGCATCAAACATTCATTTGATCAAATATGGGGGTAGACCATTAAATAGGACCTTGTGGAAGGTTCGTGAGTCTGATCATGAGGCAATACTCGAAACAATAAAGAGTAGAGCAGACCCGGATGGTTAATTGGATTGAATTAGTGGAATGATAGAAAGGTATGTTATTTTTCTTTGCTATCCTCATTTCACCTTGTATATTTTAGCTAAATAGTGCAATTGCATTTGCATGTAGGATTTTAGTATGATGGAGGTAGGCATAATCCTTATGCAGTTGCCTTTCAAAGGAAAGTAAGGTAGGTTTTCATAATTATTTCACGATGATATGTCCTTTACTTTCTATTTCATAATGAGTTTTAATGAGTTTTAATTCGTTTTAATGATGTTACTATTTCATAATGAGTCTTAATGAGTTTTAATGAAAAATAATTGATAGCAGCGGTAAGGGTAGCCTCAATTGATGCCCTACAAGACATTGGATCAAGTGAGAACACCTTTATAGTACCAAATTTTCATCTACCAGAAATGTATCATGACTAAATTTTTACATTCGCCATCTCTTGGGGCCAAACAGATGCACCAATGCATCTGGGTAGGCGGGTAAATACTAGGGGGATGTCTTTTTGGTGGCTAAGCATCATGGTCATTCTTGGCTATATCAAACGTAGACAATCTCTTAAGAGCCCTAAGAAAAAAAGGTGACAAACTTTGGACCGACTATTCCATCAAACTGTGACACCTAGGAACATCCTCTTTGCATGTATAGGTGGATGTCAGGTCCACCTACAAACACCTACCTTGATTTTTGCTAAATCAATTTCATTTGCCTATGGTGGCAAGGAACACATTGTTCCAAAATACTTCAGTTTCATGCAGTGGAAAGGTGCTAGGAGTGACATTTTGCATTCTATAGCTTGTGGGGCCAAATGGACTGCACCAAAACATCGGGGTGGATGGGTAAATGCTAGGAGAGGTCTCATTTCGTGTGCCAAGTGTCCTAGTCGTTTAGGGCAACAGGTTGCCAACAAAGTTCCTTAAGATCCCTAAGACCAAAAAACTGCCAAACTATGACGGAGTAGTTCTTGGAATTCATGGGAACTGGGAACATTCCATTTAGACCTACAGGTGCACATGGGGTCCATCCATAATAACCTCTCTTCATTGTCATCAACTCCAGTCTGTTTGACTGTGCCAAAATCAAATGCATTCTTGCAAAATGCTTCAGTTTCATGTAGTGGAAAGGTGCTAGGAGTGACATTTTACATTCCATAGCTCATGGGGCTAAACAGACTGCGCCAACACATTGGGGTGGGCGAGTAAATACTAGGGGAGGTCTCACTTCGTGTGCCAAGCATCCCATTCGTTCAGGGTAGCAGGATATCAGCAAAGTCCCTTAGGATCCCTAAGACCAAAAAACTACCAAACTATGACGGAACAGTTCTCAGAATTAGTGGTAGCTGGGAATATTTTGTTTGGACCTACAGGTGCATGTGGGGTCTGTCCACAATAACCTCTCTCAATTTTGGCCAACTCTAGTTTGTTTGACCGTGTTGAAATCAAATGCATTCTTGTAAAATGCTTCAATTTCATGCAGTGGAAAGGTGCTAGGAGTGACATTTTGGATTCCATAGTTCGTGGGGCCAAACAGACTATGCCAATGCATTGGGATGGGTAGATAAATGCCAAGGGAGGTCTCATTTCATGGGTTAAGCATCCCAATCGTTCGAGGCAGCAGGCTACCGATAAAGTCACTTAAGATAGAGTAAAAACTGCCAAACTTCTAACGGAGCAGTTCTCAAAGTTTGTGGTAGCTAGGAATGTTTTATTTGGACCTATAGGTGCATGTGGGGTCTATCCACAATAACCTCTCCCAGTTTTGGTCAACTCCATTCCATTTGACCATGCCGAAATCAAATGCATTCTTGCAAAATGCTTCAGTTTCATGTAGTGGAAAGGTGCTAGGAGTGACATTTTGCATTCCATAGCTTGTGGGGCTGAATGGACTGCTCCAACACATTGGGATGGGTGGGTAAATGTGAAAGGAGGTCTTGTTTCATGTGCTAAGGGTCCCAATTGTTCGAGGCAGCAAGCTACTAGCAAAGTCACTTAAGATCCTAAGAGCAAAAACTACCAAACTTTGATGGAATAGCTCTCAGAATTCGTGGTAGATGGAAAGGTTCTATTTGAACCTACAGGTGCACATGGAGTCCATCCACAATAACCTCTCTTAGTTTTAGTCAACTCAAAGCTGTTTTACCGTGCCGAAATCAAATGCATTCTTGCAAAATGCTTTAGTTTCATGCAACACACCCTTGCTAGGTGCCATATTTTGTTATGCTCATCGTGGGGCTGAACCGACTGCACTAACACATTGGGGTGGGTGGGTAAATGTTAGGGGAGGTCTTGTTTTGTGTGCCAAGCATCCCATTCGTTCCGGATTGTAAACTATCGACAGAGTTGGAAGTTGCTAGGACTAAAATTTTGCATTCCACAAGTCATGGGGTCGAACCGATTGCGCTAACACATCTGGGTGGGTGGGTAAATGCTAGGGGAGGTCTCATTTCATGCACCAAGTGTCTCATTCATTCTGGGATGCAAGCTACCGACAAACTCGAAAGGTGTTAGGAGTGAGATTTTGCATTCCATAGCTCGTGGGGCCGAACGGAGTGCGCCAACGCATCAGGGTGGGTGGGTAAATGCCAAGGGAGGTCTCGTTTCGTGGGTCTAGTGTCCCAGTTGTTCTAAGTAGCAGGCTACCGACAAAGTCCCTTAGGATCCCTAAGACCAAAAAACTGCCAAACTTTGATGGAACAGTTCTTAGAATTCATGGTAGCCTGGAATGTTCCATTTGAACCTATAGGTGCATGTGGGGTTCATCCACAATAACCTCTCTCAATTTTGGTCAACTCGACTCCATTTGACTATGCCAAAATCAAACGCATTCTTGCAAAATGCTTTAGTTTCATGTAGTTGAAAGGTGCTAAGTGTGACATTTTGCATTCCATAGCTCGTGAGGCTGAATGGACTGTGCCAACGCATCGGGGTGGGTGGGTAAATGCCAAGAGAGGTCTCGTTTCATGTGTCAAGGGTCCCAATTGTTTGAGGTAGTAGGCTACCGGCAAAGTCACTTAAGATCCTAAGAGCAAAAACTGTCAAACCTTGACGGAGCAGTTCTCAAAATTCGTGGCTACTAGGAACATTTTGTTTAGACCTACAGGTGCATGTAGGGTCCATCCACAATAACTTCTCTCAGTTTTGGTCAACTCAAATCTGTTTGACCATGCCGAAATCAAATGCATTTTTGCAAAATTTTAGTTTCATGTAGCACAACCTTGCCAGGTGCCATATTTTTTGATCTGCTCTTCTTGGGGCTGAACAAACTGCACCAATACGTCAAGGTGCGCTGGTCAATGTTAGGGGAAGTCTCATTTTGTGTGCCAAGCATCCCAGTCGTTCTAGACTGTAAGCTACTAACAAAGTGACTTTACTGGTAGCTTACAACCCAGAATGACTAGGACCCTTGGCACACAAAACGAGAGTTTCCATAGCATTTACCCACCCACCACAATGTGTTAGCACAGTCGGTTTGACCCACGAGCTGTGGAATGCAAAATCTCACTCCTAGCACCTTTCGTCTTTACCGGTAGCTTGTAACTCAGAATGACTTAGACACTTGGCGCATGAAATGAGACCTCCCCTAGCATTTACCCACCCACCTGGATGTGTTGGCGCAATCGTTTTGACTCCACGACCTATGGAATGTAAAATTTTAGCCCTAGCAACTTTTGACTTTGTCGGTAGCTTACAGCCCAGAACGACTAGGATGCTTGGCACATGAAATGAGACCTCTCCTAACATTTACCCACTCACCCCAACATGTTGGTACATTTGGTTTGGCCCCACGACAAGTAGAACAAAAAATATGGCACTTGGCAAGGTTGTGTTGCATGAAACTGAAGCATTTTACACGAATGCATTTGATTTCGGCACGGTCAAATAGATTTGAGTTGATTAAAACTAAGAGAGGTTATTGTGGATAGACCCCACATGCACCTATAGGTCCAAATGGAATGTTCTCGGCTGCCACAAATTCTAAACACTATTCCTTCAAAGTTTGGTAGTTTTTGCTCTTAGGATCTTAACTGACTTTGTCGGTATCCTATTACCTTGAATGTTTGGGACCCTTGGCACATGAAATGAGACATCCCCTAGCATTTACCCACCCACCCTGACACATTGGCACAGTCCGTTCAGCCCCATGAGCTATGGAATGCAAAATGTCACTCCTATTACCTTTCCACTGCATGAAACTGAAGCATTTTGCAAGAATGCATTTGATTTCGGCTGGGTCAAATAGACTGGAGTTGACAAAAATTTAGAGAGGTTATTTTGGATGGACCCCATGTGCACCTGTAGGTCTAAATGAAACATTCTCAATTGCAACAAATTATGAGAACTGCTTCATCATAGTTTGGTAGTTTTTGGGTCTTAGGGATCTTAAGGGACTTTACTGGTAGCCTGCTGCCCAAAATGACTAGGATGCTAGGCCCATGAAATGAGACCTCCCCTAACATTTACCCACCCACCCTGACACGTTGGTGCAATCCATTCTACCCCACAACAAGTAGAACAAAAAATATGGCACTTGGCAAGGTTGTGCTACATGAAACTGAAGCATTTTGCAAGAATGCATTTGATTTTGGCATGGTAAAATAGAATTGAGTTGACCAAAACTGAGAGAGGTTATTGTGGATGGAACCCACATGCACCTATAGGTCCAAATGAAACATTCCCAGCTACCACAAATTTTGAAAACTGCTCCGTCATAGTTTGGCAGTTTTTTGGTCTTAGGGATCTTAAGGGACTTTACCGATAGCATGTTGCCTGGAATGACTGGGATGCCTGGCACATGAAACAAGACCTCCCATGGCATTTACCCACCCACCTTGATGCGTTGGAAAAGTCCATTCGGCCCCACGATCTATGAAATGCAAAATGTCACTCCTAGCACCTTTCTACTGCATGAAACAGAAACATTTTGCAAGAATGCATTTGATTTCAGAATGGTCAAACAGATTTGAGTTGACCAAAACTGAGAGAGGTTATTGCAGAAGGGCCCCACATGCACCTATAGGTCCAAATGGAACATTCTCTACTACCACAAATTTTAAGAACTGTTATGTCAAAGTTTGGCAGTTTTTGCTCTTAGGATCTTAAGTGACTTTGCCGGTAGCCTGCCACCTTGAATGATTGGGACCCTTGGCACATGAAACGAGACCTCCCCTGGCATTTACCACCCACCCCGATGTATTGGCACAGTTTGTTCGGCCCCATGAGCTATGGAATGCAAAATGTCACTCCTAGCACCTTTCCACTTCATGAAACTAAAGCATTTTGCAAGAATGCATTTGATTTCGACACAGTCAAACAGACTAGAGTTGACCAAATCTGAGAGAGGTTATTGTGGATGGACCCCACGTGCACCTATAGGTCCAAACAAAACATTTCTAGCTGCCAGGAATTCTGAGAACTACTCCGTCATAGTTTGGCAGTTTTTTGGTTTTAGGGATCTTAAGGGACTTTGCCGGTAGCCTGCTGCCCTAAACGACTGGGACGCTTGGCACATAAAATGAGACCTCCCCTGGCATTTACCCACCCACCCTAGTGCATTGGTGAAGTCTGTTTGGCCCCACGAGGTATGGAATACAAAATGTCACTCCTAGCACCTTTCCACTGCATGAAATTGAAGTATTTTGCAAGAATGCATTTGATTTTGGCATGGTCAAACAGAATGGAGTTGACCAAAACTGAGAGAGGATATTGTGGCTGAACCTCACGTGCACTTGTAGGTCCAAATGGAATGTTCCCAACTACCATGAATTTTGAGAACTACTCTGTCATAGTTTGATAGTTTTTTGGTCTTAGGGATCCTAAGGGACTTTGTCGATAGCTTGCTGCCCTGAACGATTGGGATGCTTGGCACACAAAATGAGACCTCCCCTAGCATTTTCCCATTCACCCTGACTCTTTGGCACAATCCGTTCGGCCCCACGAGCTATGGAATGCAAAATGCCACTCCTATCACCTTTCCACTACATGAAACTGAAGCACTTTGGAACAATGCATTCCTTGCCACCATAGGCAAATGAAATTGATTTAAAAAAAATCAAGATCTGCACCAAAAAAAATAGTCATACTCCTGCTTCTAGTTTAGATTTGTTGTAAGCTACACCTTAGAGCAATCATCACAGGTATGAAGGGAAAATGCATAAACACAAGGAGAATACAAAAACAATGAAGAGACTCAAGAAGACATGATGACAGTCAGGTCCTTGAGAAGCATATATAATGCTTGGAGGCCCGATAAGGAGGCTATCGACCATGTTTAACAATGATAGAGGGAGCCTTGGATGTCTTGTCAAGGAGTAGGGCTAAATAGGAGATCCAACATGAAATGGAGACAGTGGTGAGAACGACAAAGGACAATAGATAGAGGTCCATAGTCAGCAACTCTTAAGGGACAGTCATAAGGTCAAAAGAGCAGTGGTAGTAGAAGAGAAGTCTATGAATGTCAAACACAAGCATCATGGGGAGACCAAAGACCACATGCAAGGGTGTAAGCAAATGCGACAAAGGTACTGTTAATTCCATGAAAGTAGTTAAAGTTTAAGCAATGGATAGATGCTCATATGATCTGCGTGCAAGACAAACTAAAGTTTCGAGCAAAGATTTTAGATTAAAGGTTTCATGTTTGAGAAGTCATGGTCAAGTTAAAGTAGATTTAGCAGTAAAAATATGTCATATGGGTCTCTTTCTTTCATTGTGGGACAACATATGTTTCAGTGACATTTCTCCAAAGAAAACCATTCCCACTTTTGTTGTGATAACAGTCATATGGACTATTTTAGAAGTAAAAATCAGTCATATTGAATGATTGTTATGACTGTTACAATCACATGAATGACTGTTATAGTCATATGGATGATTGAAAAAGTGTAAAAACAATCATAAATATGACTATTACAGTCAAAAAAAGTGTAAAAAATAGTCATATATATGACTGTTACAGTCAAACAAAGTGTAAGAACAGTCATATATATGACTATTATAGTAAAAAAAAAAGTATAAAAAATAGTCATATATATGACTTTTATAGTCAAAAAAGTGTAAAAACCTTATCCAGTAGCCTCCTTGCCTATGCCAAAATGGGATCTTTGGAACACGGTATGGAAATCCATCAAAGCATAAAAGATATGGAAATTTTGTTAGATGTTGTAGTTGCAACTGCCCTCAGAGACATGTATGCAAAGTGTGGAAGCATAGACAATGCATGTGAACTATTTGGCATGATGCCTCAAATAATTTTGTTAGATCTTGTAGTTGCAACTATTCTAGTAGACATGTATGCAAATTGTGGAAGCATAGACAAGATACGTGAACTCTTTGACATGATGCCTCAATGAAATGTCATCTCATGGAATGTAGTGATTGCAAGATATGCAAAAAATGGATTTTTTGATAACTCTTTACAAACTTTCAAGAAAATACAATTGGCGGGTGTAAAGACAAATTCCACAACCTTAGCCAATATTCTCCTTGCCTATGCCAAAATGGACATCCATCAAACCATAAAAGATATGGAAATATTTTTAGATGTCATAGTTGCAACTTCCCTCAGAGACATGTATGCAAGGTGTAGAAGCATAGACAATGCACATGAACTATTTGGCATGATGCCTCAAAGAATTTTGTCAGATCTTGTAGTTGCAATTGTCCTAGTAGACATGTATGCAAATTGTGGAAGCATAGACAAGATACGTGAACTCTTTGACATGATGCCTCAATGAAATGCCATCTCATGGAATGCAATGATTACAAGATATGCAAAAAATGGATTTTTTGATAACTCTTTATAAACTTTCAAGAAAATACAATTGGTGGGTGTAAAATCAAATTCCACAACCTTAGCCAGTATCCTCCTTGCCTATGCCAAAATGGACATCCATCAAAGCATAAAAGATATGGAAATTTTGTTAGATGTTGTAGTTGCAACTACCCTCAAAGACATGTATGCAAAGTGTGGAAGCATAGACAATGCATGTGAACTGTTTGCCATGATGCCTCAAAGAATTTTGTCAGATCTTGTAGTTGCAACTGTCCTAGTAGACATGTATGCAAATTCTAGAAGCATAGACAAGATATGTGAACTCTTTGACATGATGCCTCAATGAAATGCCATCTCATGGAATGCAATGATTGCAAGATATGTAAAAAATGGATTTTTTGATAACTCTTTATAAACTTTCAAGAAAATACAATTGGCGGGTGTAAAGCCAAATTCCACAACCTTAGCCAGTATCCTCCTTGCCTATGCCAAAATGGACATCCATCAAAGCATAAAAGATATGGAAATTTTGTTATATGTTGTAGTGGCAACTACCCTCAGAGACATGTATGTAAAGTGTGGAAGCATAGACAACGCACGTGAACTGTTTGCCATGATGCCTCAAAGAAATGTCGTCACATGGAATGCAATGATTACAAGATATGAAAAAAATGGATTTTTTGATAAGGCTTTAGAAACTTTCAAGAAAACGCAATTGGTGGGTGTAAAGACAAATTCCACAACCTTAGCCAACATCCTCCCTTCATATGGCAAAATGTGATCTTTGGAAAATGGTATGGACATCCATTAAAGCATAAAGGATATGGGAATTTTGTTAGATCTTGTAGTTGTAACTATCCTAGTAGACATGTATGCAAATTGTGGAAGCATAGACAAGATAAGTGAACTCTTTGACATGATGCCTCAATGAAATGCCATCTCATGGAATGCAATGATTGCAAGATATGCAAAAAATGGAAGCAACTACCTGTTGATCATGATGTTAGTCATAAACAAACATAGAATAAAAGTTACACAACAACCTTTACTCATCTTGAAAGATATGATGAATTCAGAGAATTCATGATCTCAAGTCTCCATTGATTAGGTCTTAATCTTCTGACATTACTCAGAGGTTGATGTGTGTTGTTGTTTCCATTTTGGGGCCTTACGTAGATCTCATCAGTAAGATAATGTTTCCTGTAATGATGCTACACAGAGAATTATTCTACACAGGATATAGTTCAAATATTATGTTTATCTTTGAATCTTTGCATGATATTTGTCATGTTGACATGCTTTAACCTCAAATATGCTGATTATGTTGATTTATCTATGGGATGTCCACATATTTGTATTATTTGCTTAAGATTGTCAATTATCTGCAATTATGATGATGAAATGTTCTGAAATTGAAAGAAACTGAAATAAATACTTCAAATTAAAGTTGAACCTTCAGCTATTGAGCCACATATACAATCAGATACAGTCATGAAGAGAAGAAATCAAACCATATGTTCACCAGGACATTCCACAGCTAGATACAGTTGATGCAAACTTTAGAGGATGGTGAATGAAAGCAATACATGCAACATGATGAGCACTCCAAGGGACGTAGCAAATCAAAGCACATATCTAGAATCCAAACACAGATTACTCAAGATTTATGATGGATTGTAATCAAAACAGTCTTTTCATTCATTAATTATGCAAGAACATATATGTATACAACAACTTTGAAATGAGCCCTGAATATTTCAGCAAACAAATTTCAATTAAGTTTCGAATGTTTAAAATGAGGCATCCTTGCACCTTTTATAGAATAAGGTGAGGGATCCGTCACAATTGATCTACGATCAAGATTTATCTATTGACATCTATAGTTTACATTTCATTGACTAAGTCAATCTTTTCCACATGGCACAGGTTGCCAGTTGGCAACCATCTAGACAACTTATACTTTCATAAGTATCTGATGCATATATTCTCTTTATGATGCATCCTCATCAGGTTCTTTGTCATCATCATTACTTTCACCGCTCTCGCTATCTTCATCATTATGATAATTTTCCTTTTGGATATGGACCTACATAGCTGCCCTAATATTCTCATATGCTTGCACTATTTTCTCCAATTCTTCACCGTCTTGAGTTCTCGCTTTGGTGATGGCATGTTTATGCACCTGATATTTGCTCTGGAGAGATTCCAACTTATTCTTCCTACTGTTGGTAGTTTCATTATAATCTTCCACCCTGACCTTTATTCTCATTACTTTATCCAGCACTTCTTCTGTCAGGTGGTTGAGAGGGTCTTCAGCAACTAGCTGGAAATTACTATGTAGAGCTTTGATGACAAACTCTTCATCTTGATTCTCTATCTTGCCTTCTGCATCTCCTTCTAATGTTTCCAAAAATTCAGCCTCATGGGACATCATATCATGTAGCTTTATGCTGACATTCCTTAGTTTACTGTTGCATCTTTTAAGCACATCACATTCAAATCTGACGTCCTTATCCCAGATATCAATCAATAGGGCTGTGTTATTATTCAGTACCTGGTTCTTTATTAGTATCTATGGATCAATCCTCTTCATTTCATCCAAAATGTTGATGACCTTTTCTATCTAAAATGACCTCCTGTCGATCTCCATCTGCAATTTATCTACTTTTTCCCTGGAGGTGCCCAAAGAATTCCACCTCTTTAAAGAGACCTTTGCCACTTCCTCAGCTCCATTGAGTGCGGACGACATCCATTTCAACATTACTACTGATTCATGCCTCATGATGTTCAACTTATTGACCTCCTCCTAAGCAATAGTAGTCAATGGGACTGCATGATCACTGGATGTATCGTCAGGGTTAATTAACCCTCTTATATATGCATGCAGCTGAGCAATGTGCTCTTTATGCTGCTTATTCTTCTCTTTCTCTCTCTTAACTCTTTGAGTTAATGAATCAATAATGTCCTTACCTTCTTGGCCTTCCTGATCCTCATTGGCAAATCCCAAATCTACTATAGTAATCTGGAATTCATCCAGAGTGATCTTGCCTTTTTCTTTATCAATTGCAGGAATAGCTACCTGGGCTGTTCTCCTGCCTGTATCAGGATCCCTTTGTATTGCAGAAGTTATTCTAGCCTTTCTCTTTGGCTTTATTAGAGTTTCTGTAAATAATGTGGATACATCAAATTCTTGTATCCCTATGTCTGACTCTTCGCCAATTTCTTCCTCCAGCCACGAAGGAACTTGATCCTTTGGCTGTTGGTTTCCATCATCATCATCATGATCACCCTGATCTCCGGTATCCACCATCATGTTTGATGGGGAGGGTGATTTCCTTATTTCTTCCTCATGATATTCCTCATGAGGGTGATCTTTGTGTATATCCTCCTGTTGAGGAATTTCCTTTTCTGGAGGGTGATCCTGTTGATCATCTACATGTTTATCATGATCTTGATATTTTGCTTCCTCCATGGGTATCTTATCTACCTTAATGATTTCCTCATCCTGAGGCATATTTGTTTCTGTAGATATTACTGTATCTACCTTAGGCTTGTCCACATGATCCGTAGCTGCAATTTGTTCTGCAGGTGTAACAATTACTTCTTGTACTTTTAGGGTAGGATCATATGATATATCTCTTTCTTCTCCTCCCTTGTCTTGTACTTCAACTATCTTGGGCCCAACAGGTATTTCATCTTGTTGTTGCTCACCCATACCCAAAGTATGGCTTTCTATCTCTGCCATCTTTACTTCCCCAATATTTTCTTCTTTATCCTGAATATTTCCTCTATTTTCAGGACTTGCATCCTGTCTATAGGTGAGATCAATTACTGCAGGACTAGTTACCTGCTTAATCAATGTATCAAGTCCTATCTCTTGAGCTACCTTTTCCAGGCTCTTCCCTTTTTCTGATTCCACTTGCTTTATCTCCTCCAACATTGTTTGTACTAATGGAGTTCCATGAGGAGTTATCCGAGTGCCAGCAGCAAGGGTTTCCATTTTCTGTGAAGCTACATCCTTCACTACCTCATCATCGAATAGGTCAACTGTCTCCTCCAATGAAACAATACCACTTTGGAGTATCCTAGAGGTTTCTTTTACCTGTTCTTCTACTAATTTAGTTTTGAATTTTACAATGGTGGGGAGTGGAACATTATGCTGCAGCTCCTTTTTGAATACCTCCCCACCTACTCCCCTCAGCATTATGGGAGTTTGTTTTATTTCTCCTCTCATAGTAGTCCTTGGTTTCTTAGGGGTAGTGGTTACCACCTGAGGTGCTTTTCTCTTCCTTGTGAAGGACAAAGGGCCTTCTTCTTCTTCAGATCCTTCCTCTAAAGGAATATCCTTCTCTTTATTCTTCTGTGAGGCTTGATCCTCCTCATATGCAATAGTAGTTTGTTCACTTGGCCTCTGGATCTGTTTAGCTTTTTGTTTATCTCGAGGAGGCTGTGTTGATGATGCCGATGCCTGGCCTGAAGCTGATGTTGCGGCTTCCTTGGTTGTGGCCATTATTCTCTCAATAATAACCCCTTTGGGTTCTTCTTCAATTTTCTTACCCTTTGAAGGTCTTTTGCTTTTATTAGGAGGTGGTACTTTTTCTCCTTTAGTCTTTCTCTTCTCCATTAAGAAGTCATCATATTCATCTTTAGCAATTTCTTGTCTTTTCTTCTTGTTGTCTACTGTGATGACAACACCCTTTTTCTTCAGTGCATTTATCTGCTCATCCACCCAAGCTTGGGTTAGCCATAATATCTTGTCTGTGAATGGATCTAAGGAGATATCCTCCTGTATTGTGAGATCCGATGCAGAGATAGTATCATTGTATATCTTTTTCTCTTCATATTCTTCAGCCATTACCTTTCCATCGTCTTTCTTCAGTTGTGCTAGGATGGAGATGCAATCAAAGGTCTTTATTTGGTTAAGTGTTAACCTTTGGTACCTTCTTCTTCGGGCTTCAGCTGCATCTTCACAATCTGCCCAGAAATCTTCAAGGTTCCTTCAATGGATGGGTTTCCCCATGATCTTCTGCATCCTCCCAAATGGATCATATGATCTTACTAATGGAAAAGCCTAGAAATTCATCATTTTCAAGCCAGCTATGGCCTTCTTAATACTCTCAAAGTCTGGGCACATATACCAGCCCATTGTGACTGGAAACAAAACTAATGGAAGCTTGTTGTTTGCCTTATAGGCATTCAATATTGTAAAGATTTGTCTTAAAAACTCTATTAAGACAACTACATCTGTAGGATACCTTGGGAGCATGAGGGGCTCCTCCTCAAAACCTTCAATCCTGATATAAGAGAAAGTGGAGAATTGAATAAACTAGGCTCCATGCCTGTAGACAACCTCTTGAGCCTCCATGCTCAGTCTCTTAGTTCTATCTCCTTCCATTGTTCTCACCAGGTGCATAGAGAATGCATCATTTACCAACTTGTAATCCTGGAGGTAATTCACTCTTTGCAGTTGGGGATGATGATCCCATATGTGTGCATCATTAGTTGTGCCTCCAATTTTTCCATCTGTAATCAATGAATCAAATGTACCCTTGTAGGCACATGAATAAACAATGTACAAGGTCATGTAAAAAGAACAATCTGGACCTCCAAGGCTCATTAGCTGCTTGTCCAGAGCATCACTTATCATCTTGGCCCACATTGGCTTCTTATTCATATATAGACACATCAGGATGACTACATACATCCAGTCCCTGAAACTTCCAGAATCAGGCTGGCCGGTCACCCTGTTCAATAGTGCTATCATGTATTGATACTCATCATCGAAGTCATATTTATATAGATGAACCGGAAGTATAGCTACTGCCGGATAGGGGCTATTCTTCGCCCTCAATTGATACATCTTCTTCTTGGCAGACTTCTTGTTATTCTCGTACTCTACTTCTGATTTCTTCAGATCTATGTTTTCAACCTTCTTGCCCAATGGCAAACCAAATGTAGCAGCAATACCCTTAATTGATAGATCAGCATATATCCTACCATGCTTTTCTACCCTCCTGGTTTCTGGGTTGTAGTTCCTTGCACATTCTATCACCAGCTAAGGGGTTTCCTTAGAGTATGGGAAACTAGCTGCATTCCACATTCCTGATACGAAGATGGCATCGAGCAAGGTGCTGTTGTTTTTCTCATCACTCATTTTGGCTGACCATGCAGCCAGATTCGTATTCCCTTGGTGTGTATCAGTGATGGCTCCATACTTGAATTGGACACCCTCAGGATGAGCAAACATAGGCTTCGAGAATTCAGCCTCTGACTTAGCCAATCTTTTATCTGCCATGAGTGCCTGCAATTAACACAACTTGGTCTTACAATTGATACATATATGAGCATGCATATATGTTACATTTTGATTATTCATCATGCATACTATTATTCTTTCCATATTCTATTTATCTTGACATGCATAATTTGAAGTTTCAAACCAAAAGACCCCATAATACCTGAATATGCAGAACATGACAACAAGAGGGTTTCAATTACTTACTTGATGCGCTTATCCTCTTACTTATACCCCAGATTATCTAAAAGTGATCTTGATATTGCTAATAATCAATTTCTTCATTCTGCTATAAGCCATGTGCATCAAGATGTCGTTCGTCTGAAGGTTTGGAAGCTTTGCTCTCTGTAAAAACTAGTTTATCGCAATGTAAATGTAAAATATCTTGTAAATTCACTTTTAACCTCTGAATCGGGTCACTTAGGGTAAAATTAGGGCAAATCTATCATAATCATTAAGTTTCTGCATAGAAACCTGCAGAGGTTGCCAGGTGTGAGCATCGCATTAACCATTAGCAGGATACACCTACCGTATTAATGAGCATTCAATGTCGCGTGGAAAGAAGAAGAGGATGATCATTTGAAATATCAGGTGATGTTCAAAATATCGCCATCTCGTAATATGATCATTTGGGTCTTAGCGGGAAACACCTATGTCGGTATATCGGGTTATTTTCGGACCATCGGGTCATGTTATAAAAGATCAGGTGATGTTTTGGGAATATGATGACCCTATGCAATACTTAAGTAACCTCTCTCGGAATATCATGATGACGTCACCATGATATTGACTTAGTCTATCGCTAAAGCACTATGATGTCATCGTCCTGTTTTATGAAAGGGTGATTTTAAGAAATATACCTCTGCGAGGTAAAATGATGATGATGACATCATCATGTTGATTCTCTTTGTTATCGAGTTGGATGATGTCATCAGGATAAAAGCTCAGGGTGATATTTTGTGATAGGCTGATGTTTAAATATCGGGATGATGTTTAAATATCAGGGTGATATTTAAGTATCGGGGTGATGTTTTGGGAATATGACCCTCACAAAATATATAATGTTGTTCTATGGGTAAGTGTCACTATCACATAAATTTGACGTCCGGACGTTCAGAGCAAATGACTTTATCGGGTGATATTATTGGATCAGGGTGATCTTTCTGAAGATGACTGATCTTGAGAAATATGATCCTCCCCTCGAAATATCAGGTTTGACCAGATCTTTGACTCATCATAACTTTTGTTCCCTAAAGAATATCAGGGTGATCCAAAAGGCAAACCTGCATGGAATTTTGTATTCTATCCCCCTATGAGGTTAATGAAATAAAATATGAACCTTGACAAACTAACCTCATGATGATGACTTCCCTGGCCATTGTGTAGGATCATCTGTATTGATTGAATTTTACTAGACCGCCAGCAAGAAAAAACACAAGCAAAGCCAAAAAGTTGGGTCCCTGTTTTGTCAAGTCAAAATGGGGCGTGTTGTGTAACCACACAACACTACCCTGCGAGACATGTATCCTCCTTGCCTATGCCAAAATGGGATCTTTGGAACAAAGTATGGAAATCCATCAAAGCATAAAAGATATGGAAATTTTGTTAGATGTTGCAATTGCAACTACCCTCGAAGACATTATGCAAAGTGTGGAAGCATAGACAATGCACTGAACTGTTTGGCATGATGCCTCAAAGAAATGTCATCACATGGAATGCAATGATTGCAAGATATGAAAAAAATGGAATTTTTGATAAGGCTTTAGAAACTTTCAAGAAAATGCAATTGGCGGGTGTAAAGACAAATTCCACAACCTTAGCCAACATCCTCACTTCATATGGCAAAATACAATCTTTGGAACATGGTATGGGCATCCATCAAAGCATAAAGGATATGGAAATTTTGTCAGATCTTGTAGTTGCAACTACCCTAGTAGATATGTATGCAAAGTGTGGAAGCATAGACAAGGTATGTGAACCATTTGACATGTTGCCTTGAAATGAAATGCCATTTCATGGAATGCAATGATTGCAAGATATGCAAAAAATGGATTTTTTGATAAGGCTTTATAAACTTTCAAGAACATACAATTGGTGGGTGTAAAGCCAAATTCTACAACCTTAGCTAGTATCCTCCTTGCCTATGCCAAAATGGACATCCATCAAAGGATAAAAGATATGGGAATTTTGTTAGATGTTGTAGTTGCAACTGCCCTCAAAGACATGAATGCAAAGTGTGGAAGCATAGACAAGGCATGTGAACTATTTGGCATGATGCCTCAAAGAAATGCTGCCTCATGGAATGATTGCCAGATATGAAAAAATAGATTTTTTGATAAGGCTTTAGAAACTTTCAAGAAAATACAATTGGCGGGTGTAAAGCCAAATTCCAAAACCTTAGAAATGGTACCTTTGGAACATGGTATAGACTTTCATCAAAGCATAAAGAATATAGGAATTTTTTCAAATGTTGTAGTTGCAACTACCATGCAAGACATGTATGCAAAGTGTGGAAGCATATACAAGGAACGTGAACTATTTGACACGATGCCTCAAAGAAATGTTGTCTCATGGAATGCAATGATTAATAGATATGCACGAAATGGATTTTTCATAAGGCTTTAAAAACTTTCACAAATGCACAAAATAAAATTTCACAACCTTATCCAACATACTACTTACCTATGCCAAAATGGGATCTGGGGAACATGGTGTGGACAACCATCAAAGCATAAAGGATATAGGAATTTTGTCACATATTGTATTTGTAGCTACCCTTGTAGACATGTATGGAAAGTGTGGAAGCATAGACAAGGCGCGTGAACTATTTGGTATGATGCCTCAAAGAAATGCAGTCTCATGGAATGCAATGATTGCAAGATACACAGAAAATGGATTATTTGAAAATGATTTATAAACTTTCAAGCAAATGCAATTGGCACGTGTAAAACCAAATTCCTCTAATGATAATTGATCATCATATTAAATATTTAATATAAACTATCATACACATAATGTCATGAACATAACATCTAGTCTATATACAAAGCCATATAGGCATGTCCAAACAAAACCATGCAGGCATATACAAAAATATACATCGGTAACATACAAAAGTATGTATACAAAGCCATCTAGGCATACAAAAAATGTCCCAAAAACTAGTTTCCTATGGGCTTTGATCAAATAATTGGCGGCCCTTGGTCGTGAAGATGGAGAGCCAATCAGTGACTCATCCTCTCTCTCCCATCTAGTAGACCTCCTTGGTAGAGATTTGTGCAACTCTACCTATTAATACAATCAAATAATATGCACATTAATATAGAAAACATAAAATATATTAACATCACATATGTAATCGATCACTTACCGATATCTGATGATCACTCTCGATCATCTTTTCTCTCTCTTTGTCCGTAGTTGGATAAGTTGGAGTTGTGACCTCCTGTGAGAAGCATCAAGAAGCAAAATTGACTAAAAATAAATATCATTTATGTACATCAAATGACATGAGATAAAACAAGAAATATAAAATGAAATTTTTATGTTATTGGCTCATACCTTGGTCAAAGGATTTGAAGACATCATGGCTGCAACAATGACTACCTGCGCTGACTCACAAAGATGAGGAGTCTCCATATTCAACATATGAAAATAGAGTTCAAGACTATTCGACCAAAATAAATACATAACATTATTTAAATGCATAATGATTAGAAATGGTTAAATTTACCTCTGTATAAGTGGTTTTGTGTCCAGGGGACCAAGGAAACCATAGAGGTGCTGGTGAAACTCCTTGTTGAAATCATCAAATTGTCACAAAATAATATTACCATTGATATATGTACAATAATTATGATCATGTGATAAATTACATACCTACTGACTTGACTTCCTCTCATAACCCACCAACGGACAGCTAACGGAGGCATGATGAAGACTCTAACCCTAGAATTTCATTGCACAAATAATTACATACATTTTTTTTACTTATAATATAGATAGTCATATAAAATTAATTACAAATAAGAATAAGAATATATTAAATCAAGATGAAACTTGTAAAAAATTACCTGAGAGTCAATACCAAATGTATGTTGTAAGACATCATCGGTGAGAACAATATCATCCAATATGGATGTGTCCATCATTGGATGCTACCCCTGCATCGTAGCATCCTACTGAGAGTCCTGCTATGAATCCTGTGTCCCATAATCGCACAGGTTCCCACATGAACTGCACAAATGATGCCTATTTCTCTCACCCTCATCAGCCTGGGTGAGATCATCAGTGTGTTGTGCTAGAGACTGCATGAGAGAAGTCAATATATGTAATGTCTCCACCTCAACACACTCCTTCAAAGTTGAAGGGAGTGACACACATTCTGGCCTCAACAGGGGTCTAGGTACACATTTTTTGTCTCACTGAGCCCCCTCTCTATCTTGGGCAGAGCCACCACCTTTGCCCTGGAACTCTCAAATGTCAAAATAATTGGGAATCTTCTTGAGGATGAACTCGCAATGGAGTTTTCTCAAGAAATATTGTGGCAACTCATTGTTGTTGCATGGGCGTTCATCGAAGACCATGTACCATCTATCCCAAAATTGTTGGGATATATCTTGATTCCTACACCAATGAATAGGGAACCGTTTGCAAGTTTCTTCTAATCTTTGGCCAGTTTTAGGATTAATAAAGTGTGCACATAATGTAGATTTTGTAATTTTTTCATTCTTCACTTGTTCATAAGACAATTTGTCGGCATAGTATTGTCGACGGGTAAGTGCACAAAGATGAGGGACCAAAAGGGGATCTTAAGATGCCACTTTTTTTCTAAAATTAGGAAACATTGATGTTGGATGAGAAATTGAAGATAGCTACACTCAAATTTTGAAAATGCAACAAAAACAAGAGTCGTAGTACTCCAAATCTAGTTTCTAAACTACTATTTTTTTCTAAAAATGGTTGATATTAAGGGGTTCAAAAAGGAGGAGCACACAAAATGGTCCTATTTTTCTCAAAAAAATATAACATAGCATCTGGTGTGCTCCCCCTAAAATGTTGACTTTTTTAGTATTTCAAAAATTGCTTCAGTGAGAAATTAGCTAACACCATGTAGTTTATCCCTGATTTTTTTTCATAAATATTTGATTTTTTACTAATTTTTAAAGTGGACACATCCTAAAAAATAACAAATTGAGCATGCTCCCCCCTAAAAATTTTGAAACCTAATCGAAAATAATAATAAAAAATTTGAGTACGTCTAAAATGGAGTCTAGTTTCTAAAAATGTAACTTATTTCAAATTTCGATGAACGGTCAAAAAAAAATACTAGACACTGGTTTTTGACAAAAAAAATGGATACACTAACAAAAGAAATTAAAGATGAAACCCTTAATGTACTCAAAATCTAAAAAAAATTATATAGTTAGATAGCTAATAGAGAGCTTAAGATTGTTGTGGTATTTTTTTTTACTTTTCATTGGAAAAAGTGTCATCTTGATGGGGAGCACGCTCTAGATTATCTCAAAATTTTGTTAAAAACTAGAAAAACACATCTAAGCATGCTCAACATAATGCGAGTACGTTATAACGCGCTCGCGTTATGCTGAGCAAAATTAGCTTTACACATGCCAATTGCATTTGCTTGAAAGTTTCTAAAGCCTTTTCAACAAATCCATTTTTTGCATATCTTGCAATCATTGCATTCCATTACAGAACATCTCTTTGAAGTGTTATGTCAGTCAATTGACATGTCTTGTCTATGCTTCCACACTTTACATACATGTCTACAAGGGCAGATGCACTTCCTACCATCTCTCGTACTCTCTACTTCCCTCCCCTCTCTACCTCCTACCCTCTCTCTGAGTCTCTACTTCCCTTCCCTATCTACCTCCTACCTTCTATCTCACTCTATTCTTCCCTCCCCTCTCTACCTTCTACCCTCTCTCTCACTCTCTACTTCCCTCCCCTGTCTAGCCCCTACCCTCTTTCTAAGTCTCTACTTCCCTTGCCTCTCTACCTCCTACCTTCTCTCTCACTCTCTTCTCCCCCCTCTCTACCTCCTACCCTCTCTCTCTCTCTACTTCCCTCCCCTCTCTACCTCTTACCCTCTCTCTCAGTCTCTGCTTCCCTCCTACCCTCTCTCTCATTCTCTTCTTCCTTCCCCTATCTACCTCCTACCCTCTCACACTCTCTACTTCTCTCTCGTATCTACCTCCTACCCTCTCTCTCTCACTCTCTACTTCCCTCCCCTCTCTACATCTCTACATCATTCTTCCCATCCAATGAAATTTCATAAATTATCTTGTTTCCATTTCATCATCCTAATTTATATCCTCATCCCTCTTTGCATGGACCCTAGTTTTCTTGTTTCCATGTTCTTTGTCAACATGGGAGAGGAGAGGGATGAAGAGAGGATGGAGATGGAGGGGAGAGATAGGGGAGAGATAGGGTGATCAGGAGAGAGAGAGAGAGAGAGAGAGAGAGAGAGGTTGGTGGTGTTGGAAACAAGGTAGATAATTGAGAGGGGGGGTGGATTAGTTATCTCAAATATATTAACTTTCTTTTCTCCTTTAACAATTAGTGCAACATCAAAAAATATAAGCATACATAACCATAAGAGTAGAAATAAAATTAACACACATAACACAAGGATTTTTATGTGGAAACCCCTGTTAAGGGAAAAACCACGGGGTGACTAACCCAAGATTGTATTCTCTGTTAAAAGAATAAGAAATACAAAATGGCACTTGCCAATTAGGGCTCACTGCCCAAGCACACTGCTCACAAGAGGCACACTGCCTACAAGAGACTCACTGTCTACAAAGTTTATAGAAGGTAACCAGGTATTTTAACTGATGAGAGGCATCCACAAATGCTGAAGTTCAGTTCCAGTTAGGCTCAATATACTAATCTAATGCACTTCATTCTTCCTCTGCTCTAGTGTTGCTGCTTTGTTACATATCGGACTTGTAATTCTGCTTCCTTACTTATCACTACCTTTCTTAGCACCTCATTTCATCATATCTATATTCATCCCTACATACCGAAATCCATCTGGTATATATATATCCACACCAAGGATTTCAACAAATTTCTAGTCGGCAACCGGAATACTCAAGATATTTACAAAATATTGATCTGTCGGCTGAATCCATGCTTGATATGTGATGCGTATCAAAATCATAGACATTGAAGCCATCAATCATGTCAGCCAATATTGTATGATCTCTCAAATAGCTTGATCACCATCAATCTCTCATCCGGATTGAAGTCTAATGCTCTATCGGTCAGTTCTTCCTTAGTTTGCTCTGCCCAACACTCAGATGCTCATATCTTTTCCATGTTTTATCACCAGAGGCTCAATCTCTAGAATCTAGTAGTCATGATACTCCTCTTGATTTGTCCAAGTCCCAACTTGCTGAGTTACACCATTTGAGAGATCCAAACCTGAATGTCAGACCTTGCTACATGCTCTGTTTTTGTTCATCAGACCAAAACACTCTTCAATCTGACTTCCGGTATAGGCATACTATGTGCTGCGGATGTGTGGGATAGACTTTCTTGCCATCAATAACAACACTCATGAAGCCACATAGTGTCTCTTGCCAACAATCTCCCCCTTTGGCATTGATGGCAACACTTAGTGAAAAATGACTAAGTGTCACAGCAAACTCCCCCTTGGCTGATGCTCTGTCTTGTGCATTGTTTTACCGGAGCTCCCCCTTAGCTGGATTCCACATTTTTCACTACTCCTCACTCCCCCTTTGACATCAATGGCAAAGGGTGGAATACGCACACCAAAATTTAGAAAAATCAATCTATACATAGCCGCATAAGTATGTATACATGTTATACTTACATATGCTTGAGTATATCCACAAAAGTGGTCTTCAACTATACAAATTATGTTGCCCAACTTTGCTTCATCCTATCCAAAATTGAGATCTGACCACTCGACAAAAATGCATAAGCCTCTGCCCTTCTTAAGTCTGTCGGATCACTGGTTCGGGCTGTGGTCTGAGCATCAGTTAAGGCCTCATGCATTGCCTCTAACTTAGGGATGATTATCCCTCTAAGTTCACTCATCCTGCTTATTATATTTTTCTTCTCCTTGTCCAGCCTCTTAATTTCATTTATAATGGCAATAGCCTGGCATTCTTGATTCATTATGGATGTGGTGAGGGGATCAAAATTCTGAGATAAACTTGACAATTTACCTTCTTTTTCTTTCACCTTATTTTCAATATCCTCTATCACCTTAGACCAGGATAGACAAAATTTGTACATGTCCCCACCATATTTAAGAGCATTTTCTAAGCTCTTTATCCCAATATCTAGGGTCCTCCTATCATTAGCTATGAGTCCCTATACTTCAATGAATCTCTTTCCCAAAAACTCTTTCCGAACTTTCTCTTCTGCCGATTTCTCTAATGAATCAAAATGGGTGCTAACAAAGTTAACCAAAGATTTCAAATTACCGGATGGAGAGGCCAAAGGATCCTTTTGGAAGGATGGCATGATCTTCTCTAGCATCCCGGAAGTAATCTCTATTAGCTCACAGTCTTCCATGTGAGATTTTAGGAGCTTTTTTTTTGCTTTAGCTTGGGTAAAAGATGATATTTTCATTGTCTGGACTAGAGAGAGAGAATCAAATTTAGTGGTCCTTGGAATAGATCCGGTTCATCAATCTCCATCATCTCTTTGGTCAAGAAATTCTTCATTGCCTCTGCAGTGTCTCTTACCGGAGACTGAGTCTTCTTTTCCTTTGGAATCTCAGAGTTGTCATCAGAGATATTCTCTGTTTGTTCTTCTTCTCTTCCCTTTTTCTCCTCTTCTTGACTCACTTTCTCCTCTTTTCTTCCTTCTCCTTCAATTCCTGAATTTGCAATGGGATCCGAAGAATAGATGTTAACTTCTTCATGAACTTCCTCTTCCAGAACAGAGGAATCCAAGTCCTTAGATTTCTCCTCATCCATCTCTTTTGGCCCTTCTACATTTCTCTCAGTAGATTCTTCTTTTGATGCATTTAATCCTTTGACATCCATGGTAGAGGGTTCTTCATCTATCTCCTCTATAATAGGAAGATTGAATCTTTTGAAGGCATTCTGAAGGATGTCTTCTATTTCTCTTTCTACCTGATCAGTTTCTCCAAGCATTAGTTTGTTCATTCTTGCTTTGCTCTGGAATTCATCCTTGCAGTCTTTAAAGATCATGTTCATTTGCTTTGGAGTAATGGAAGGGTAGAGCTGAATAGCAATCTGCTCCCAAATCTCTAAGTCCTTTGCCTTAGCATTCTCCTTTCTAAGTTCAAGCACCTTCTCTAGACTCTTGGGAATTAATGAAATGATTTCAATAAATGCTTTATTATAAATATTCAGGTACCTGACTGTAGCTTCTTCCAAGATCCTTTTGTCAGTATCATATAATCATCATAAAATTCTATTACTGGTTGCAGATTTCCATCCACAGTGACTACCTTGATGATATCATCAATAGAAAGAGTGGGCTTTTCAACAAAATCTTCTGCCTCTTCTTCTTTGTTTTTTCCAGGAGAGGATTCCCCAGATGTTTTCTTCTTCTTCTTCATTTTCTTAACTTCCTCATCAGTCTCTGTTTCTTCATCATCCTTTTGGCTTATGTAGGACCTTGTGGTCTTTGTTTTCATTTTCTTTTCTCCCTTTCCGGATGTCTTCGATTCCGGTTTTGAGGCTCTTGAGCTCTTAGAGGTGGCAGGTGCAGAGCTCTTGGAGGATCTAGTCCGGGAGGAGGCTTGCACCGGAATGCTTTTTGTTTCTGCTTCTTGTTTCTCTTTCTCAGCTTTTTCTAATTTCTCTCTGTTTGTATCAACTGCCTCTTTAGACATGCCATATCTTTTGGCAATTTCCTCTACTTCCCTTCTAACTTTCCTTTTTATTTCTGGTTGTCTCATCTCAACATGTATCTTTACACTTAATTCTTGAAAGGTTCCAAACCTTTCTGCCTCAGGGTCCTTAGGCTAACTCAGCAAGTGTTGGATATGCAGCTCCAAGATTTTCTCATCAACCTCATATCCCATTGGCATAATCCAAACTATTTTGGGCTCAACTGCCTCCATTAGGCATTGATCAGTGTCTACCATAAAGCACATTGTATCCTTGTATTTTTCAACTATGGATTGAGGAATTCTTTCTCTGGCCTGCATCATACTTTGGAAGTTTTTAAAGTATCCCCAGAGTGCTATGCTTTGATCCTTAGCATCACCAAGTCCATACATAGAGTCTCTGATTTGTATGGCAACTAGTCTGTCATTTTGCCATACCCAACCACTTGATCTAGGCAACTCATTCATGTAGTAGAAGAATAGACACAGTATTAGACAACCATACTTGAAAGAATTCTTCTTGTCCTTCTTGATCTTCTACAAGTTTTGTAATAGTTGGTTCAGGAGAAGGTAGCATAGATCATAGTTTGCATTTTCCCTTAGCATTTGATATATTGTATATATTGCAGTCCTAAACACAGAATTCTCCCTACTTGAATGATATATTTTATAACCAATTATCATAGAGGCAAATGTGATATCCGGATCTATGATGTCTTCTATTGTCATTGCTCTTTTGTCAAACTTAGATCTAGTAGCTTCACTTACTGTCTGGTTCTTGACAGATTTGAGTGCAGGCAACCCACCAGATGAGTGTAGTCTAGTTACTGGCTTAATGGCATCTTTTGTTACCTTGAAGGGCTTCATCAACCACATGAAATTGTCATGTATTCTGCTAAAAACATACCAGACCCATTCATCTTTTGCAAAATAGGCAAAGTGGATGCAATGTCCAAAGTGCTTATCCCGGAGGGCCTTGTATTGAGGTTTGAGTTCAAAACTTTCATCTATTAATTGTTTATGGTAGATGTCCATCAATTTAGATTCTCTAAATTCCTCAATATTGGCGTGGATGTAAAACCTAACATCTTCTACGTGTAAAACCCCATGCAGAATGCTAGAAAAAGCACCTAAGGGATCAACTTCTAGGGATTTGTAAGGATGTTTCTTGAATTTTGGGCGCAACCTATCAATGATCTTAGCAACCATTGGAGTAGCCATTTTTGTAAAAGATTCAAAAAGAGATATTCAAAATGGAAGTACCTTTTTATGCTTCAGGGTTCGGGAAAAAGAGCCGGAACAAATCACTGGTTGAATCGGATTCTATGGTTGATCTTTGAGAAGGTTGTAAAAACTTGATGCAAAGCTCTTCTTTTCTTCTCCTCGAATGCAAATGTGCAAATGATGAGTAAAAGAACCCTTTTATCTCTGCACAAACCCTAATTTCCTTTTGCAATAAATTCATAACTTAAGTCATCTGGTTGCTTTGTTCTGAGAGAGATCCTTCTGAATCACTAAGATGCACTTAGAATCATTTTTAGTGAAAATTGACAATGTATCTTCTTTCCTCCAATCATGCTAGGAATCCGCAGATCAAGATATCTCAACTTTGAATCACACCGGATCTGATTATAAAAATCCTACTTTTATCAGATGGCTATTAGACCAGATCAATCTTGGATGATTAAACTCTTGCAAAACTCCATGCGGATCATTCATATTTTCACGGAGGGTTATATAGATAATTTTATGAGAACCCTTTAATCCGCAACATTTCATGTGCCAAATTTAGGCACTAACTGACTGGCTGGGGAATTTTATTTTCCTTTGTGACTCCCCCTGAGCCAAAGCTCATCTATTTAGTTTCCGGAAGGAATATCAGCACTAGATTCTGGTGCGGATCCGTCACCAACATTTTCTTTACTCTTCTTTACCCAAATCTTGCTCATCTCCCTTTGAACTTCATCTGCATTCACTTTGCCTTTTCCTTTATCTTGATTTTGATTATGATGCACTGGACCCTTTTTATCCAGATTCTTACTTCTGCAGAATTTGGCAATATGACCGGATCTATGCAATTGTAGAAAACAATATTTCTTTGCATATTTGACTGATATCCTCTTGATTTGCATTGATTAGCCATATGTCCCATTCTATTGCATGCAAAGCATGTACCATTGAATGAATTGTTTATTTGCATATTTCTGCATTCATGAGATTTGTGACCATACCTTTTGCAGTTGAAACACTGTCTGAAGAAGGATGAATTAGTCAGATTCATTCTTCTTCTACACTGAGTTGCTTTATGACCGAAGTTGTTACAATTGTAGCAGTAGCCATTGAAGGATGGATATCTTTGAGCATTTGGTTGCCTTACCGAAGGTCTTCTAGGCTTGTTTCTTTGATTTCCTGATCCAGAGTTCTTCTGACCGGATCCGGAGCTTTCACCTTTCTCATATCCCAAGCCATGCTTGTCATCTACCCTCTTTTGGCTTTCAAGAAGAACTTCAAATTGAGTTGAGCTTATCTTGAATTTCTCTTTGTATTCATTTGCTATTTGAAGATCTTGTTTAAGAGTGTCTATCTAATTCTCAAGTTTTTCTTCATTATCTCTAGCTTCTTCAAGATCAGATTCAAGATGCCTGATTATTCTATCCATTTTGTGGTAGTCCTCTATCTTCTCCTTGAGAGATTATTTTAGATTATCTTCAATTTTCCTTTTCTCTTCAATTTCTTGGGTGAATCTCATAACCCCTGATTCCATCTCATGCCTTACCATAATGACCTCTTTTGATAGCTTCTCACATAGCTTTTTTTTTTCATTCAGATCTTCATTAGTATCATTGGCTTCATTCTGACTTGCTAATTTTTGAAGTAGTTCCTTTCTCTTTTTCACAGAGATATTCAGTTTTTCTTTTAGCATATTTATGAAATCATCAGCTTGTTTGAGTCTTTCTCTCAAGTTGTTGAATTCAGAGTGAGATTGCTCAAGAGCATCTAAGGCAAACTGAAGTTGTTCCTTCATACCATACATATCCATTGAGATTCCCAGATCTTCCTCAAGCTATTAGGCTCTGTTTAGAGGAACTTAGCTCTAGTACCAATTGTTGGAAACAAGGTAGATAACTGAGAGGGGGGTGAATTAGTTATCTCAAATATATTAACTTTCTTTTCTCCTTTAACAATTAGTGCAACATCAAAACATATAAGCATACATAACTATGAGAGCAGAAATAAAATTAACATACATAACACAAGGGTTTTTACGTGGAAAACCCTGTTAAGGGAAAAACCATGGGGTGACTAACCCAAGATTGTATTCTCTGTTAAAAGAATAAGAAATACAAAATGGCACTTGCCAATTAGGGCTCACTGCCCGAGCACACTGCTCACAAGATGCACACTGCCTACAAGAGACTCACTATCTACAAAGTTTATAGAAGGTAAACAGGTATTTTAACTGATGAGAGGCATCCACAAATGTTGAAGTTCAGTTCTGGTTAGGCTCAATATACTGATCTAATGCACTTCATTCTTCCTTTGCTCTAGTGTTGCTGCTCTGTTACATATCGGACTTGTATTTATGTTTCCTTACTTATCTCTGCCTTTCTTAGCACCTCATTTCATCATATCAATATTCACCCCTACATACTGAAATCCATCTGGTATATATATATATATATATATATATATATATATATATATATATATATATATATATATATATATATATATATATATATATATATATATATATATATCTGCACCAAGGATTTCAACAACTTTCTAGTCGGCAACTAGAATACTCAAGATATTTACAAAATATTGATCTGTCGGATGAATCCATGCTTGATATGTGATGCGTATCAAAATCATAGACATTGAAGTCATCAATCATGTCGGCCAATATTGTATGATCTCTCAAATAGCTTGATCACCATCAATCTCTCATCTGGATTGAAGTTTGATACTCTACTAGTCAGTTCTTCCTTAGTTTTCTCTACCAAACACTCAGATGCTCATATCTTTTCCATGTTTTTATCACCAGAGGATCAATCTCTAGAATCTAGTAGTCATGATGCTCCTCTTGACTTGTCCAAGTCCGCAACTTGCTGAGTTACACCATCTGAGAGATCTAGACCTGAATGTCAAAACTTTCTACATGCTCTATTTTTGTTCATCGGACCAAAACACTCTTCAATCTAACTTTTGGTATAGGCATACTATGTGCTGCGGATATGTGGGATAACTTTGTTGCCATCAATGACAACACTCATGAAGCCACACAGTGTCTCTTGCCAACAGGTCGGGTTTATGAGTTTAGGGTTGCTTAAGTTTAGGGTTTAGGGGAATTATTTAGGATTTAGGGGTTAGGTTTTAGGGGCATTATAATTTAGGGTTTTGGGGTTGAGAGAGAGAGAGAGAGGTTTAGGGTTGCTCAGGTTTAGGGGCATTATTTAGGGTTTATGAGTTTAGGGTTTCTCAAACCTTTAGAGGCATTATTTAGGGTTTATGAGTTTCTAGGGTTGCTCAAGTTTAGGGTTTAGGGGTTAGGGTTAAAGGGGACTTATTTTATAATTTCCCTCCAATCCTCCTAATCCTAACCCATTAGTCCACCCATCTCCTAATCCATCAATCTGTATCATCCATCCACCATATAACTCACCATCTAATCCACCATCAAACATTCTAAGCTCTAATCAATCAACCCATGAACCCTTGAAAAGTTTTCTCCAAAGACTCTTTACAAAATCCAAAAATAAAAGCAAAGATATGGAGCCATCCAAGTCCACTGATCCGATTTCATCCCCCTCTAACACTCCCAATCCCAATCCATCCCCTCCTATATCCATTCACTCGATCCTAATCTTCCATCATTGTCCATCAACTATATACATATCCTAGTCCATCAACCCATGAAGCCATGAAGGATGTCACCCAAGGAGTATTGGAAAGGACTATTAGAAAAACATCATGTACTCAAATTCCTATCCTTGAGAAGGTAACAAAGAACCTGCTAATAACATGTCTACCACTCCAACACCATCATCCACTCCTATGTCTATCCATTTCATTGAAGAGTCTCCTACCATAAGTCCAAATCAAACCCCATCATGTAGCCATGTTGTCAAACATCCAAAGATTATTGATCCACTAACTCATTTGACTGCAAAATATGATGAAACTTTCCGACGAAAGATGTATAATTAAATGTATCATCAGGTACCTATATATTTATTGTGAAATTTTCAATTTTTTAAAAAATTTATGCCTGACGTTCATCAAACTTGCGACGCACCGTAATTTTCGTTGGTATTTCAACATACACTTAAAGTCAACCATCCCCCTCCATCAATTTGTGGGCCAACATATGGTTAGCCTCCTTAATTTGTGGGTCAACGGGTATATGGTTAGCATTCGTCAGGGTTCCGACAAATGGTTTTTTAATAAATAAAAGTGAGTTTGACAATTTATCTATACTTGCAACAGTGTTTTGCTATACTTGTGACAGTTTGTGGAGGTTATAGGCCAATTTTTTTTGGTGCAAAATATCAGAATTATTAGATTTTGTTACCTGTCTATGATTAAAAATTATTGGAGTGTGAGTTTGATATTTTTTGAAGATCTAAATATTCAAGCTTGGTAAATAAAAATCATGTCAGATAATATTAGTGCAGAACAAAATGAAGAGACACTTGCTAGATTGTGGGCTAGATTGAAAAGAAAGGGTAATGGGAAATGTTATTGTCTTTGAAATAATTTCAAGGGCTTAAAG